>CAUYUJ010001780.1:632079-784579 GCA_963575745.1 Prorocentrum cordatum
TGTTCGTGGTGGTGGCTTCCTGTTGTTAGCTTAGTGGCGTGGCGGTTGCGCGTGCTTCTTGTCGTTGGCTTATTCTTGTCGATGGTGGTTGCAGCATCTGGTTGATCGGTTATGGTTGACTTCTCATTGCCAGCTTATGGTTACTAGCATATTGGTGGCTTGTTATTGTCATAGTCTGGTCATTCGCATATTGTTGGCGCTGCTAGCGTCCTGTCGTTATCTTATTGTTGTTGCTGGTGTTGTTGCTGTTGTTGGTTGCTCTGCTGTTCTCGTTCCTGGTGCTGTTGCTGCGCTGGTTGCTGGCGTTGTTGCTTGACGTTGTTGCTGTTGTTGTTGATGTTGCTGTTTTTGCTTGCTGTTGCTTTTGCTCGTGCCGTTGTCGATTCCCCCCTCTGCGCCGCGGCCTGAGCGCCCGGCCGCAGCTCTCAGCGGCGATGCAACCGTTGGAAAGACGCCCTCGCCATGGCCTCGGCGCCCTCGTCAGGAGCGGCCGCTGGCGGGCCCTGACTCGCCGGTTCGAGGTCGCCTCCGCGAGCTGGGCTGGGCGACTTGGAGCCTGGACTCGACGACGTCGAGATGGTGATTCTCGCGCTGGCTGTTCTCGACCTGCTCCTCCGCGGGGCAGCAGTTCTCGATCTGCTCGGCGGGCGGCTGGCCCCTGAGCTCGCTGTCCTCGGCCTCGTCCTCGGCCTCGCTATCCTTGACCTCGCTTGCCGCGCGGTCGCCGCTCTTGTCCTGGAGCGCAGGCCCCCCTGTTCCTCGACGAGCCGGCTGTTCTAGACGGCCTCGCCGCCCTCGACGGGGGCCTGGGCCTGGGCGCCCTCGTCGTCCAGGAGCTGGCTGTCCAGGGGCTCGGCGTGGACTTGGGCCCGGGCGTCCGCGCGTTCGTTCTCGCGGCTGCTGGCTCGGCCCCCCCCCGCGCGCTCTCGCCCCGCATCGATCGCGATCTCGAGCCGAAGCGCATCGCCACGACCGCTGGCTCGGCCATCTGCGCCCGGCTGGAAACTCCGGCAGGCCCAGGGAAAGAAAGTTGATCACATGAGCCTACATGGTTATGGACGGTTGTTGATCTTGTTGTTGCTGTCGCCGGCGTTGCTGTTGTTGTCGTTGGTGTTGCCGTTGATGTGGCGGTTGCTGTCGTTGTTGGCGTTGCTGATGTTGCTTGCTGTTGTTGCGCAGGTTGCTGGCGCTGCAGAATGCTGTTGTTGCGCTGGCCGCTGGTACTGTCGTTGTTGCAGCTGCTGCTGCTGTTGCTTTCGGCCCCCGCCGCCGTCGCCGTCGCCGACTCGCCGACTCGACGCCGTCGTCGCCGACTCGTCTTCCACATCGCGCATTGCTCCACGTAGATTGATTGCACCACATGGGCAGCGCCGCGAAAATGGCACAACATAGACTGCACCACATCGAGCCTCGACGACCCTCTGTCCTCGCGGCCTGGGCCCGACGACGGCGACGACGACGGTCGACGGTCGCCGAGGCTCCGTCCTCGACCCTCGGATCGAGGACCCAAGATCCTCGGGCCCACGCTGGGCGATCCTCGGATCTAGGATTCAAGGTGCTCGAGGATGCTCGGATCCAAGACCGAGTGTCCATGATCCGAGGATGGGGGATCGAGTCTCGTCGACGGCGGCCTGGGCCAGATGACGGCGACGAGGGCAACCGACGATCGCCGGGGCTCGACCCTCAGACCGAGGACGCAATATGCTCGAGTCCATATTGGACCCAAGGTGCTCGAAGATGCTCGGGCCCAAGATCGAAGGTACTCGATCCGAGGATCGAGGTTGAGACCCGTCGGTGGCGACCTGGGCCCAACAACGGCGACGAGGGCGATCGTCGATCGTCGAGGCTCGATCCTCGGACCGAGAACGCGGGATGCTCGAGTCCAAGGTGGCGATCCTCGGATCTAGGATCCAAAATGTTCGGAGATGCTCGGATCAAAGATCGAGGTCCCTTGGCCCGTGGACGGGGGATCGAGCCTCGTCGATGGTGGCAGGGGCCAGACGGCGGCGACGGGGGCGATCGACGACGACGGCGACGGGGGCGATCGACGATCGGCGAGGCTCGACCCCCAATCCTGGGATCGAGGACTCACGATTTTCGGGCCCACTGGGCGATCATCAGATCTAGGGTCCAAGGTGCTCGAAGGTGCTCGGATCCAAGATCGCGGATCCTCAGTCCCGGGATCGAGCGCCGAGCGGCGTTGATGGCGGCCTGCGCGTTTTTCACTCGGCGGGAGGGGGCGCAGCTTCAAAAACGCACCTCTCCTGGGAAACGCCTCTCGCCAGAAAGCTGCGCGCCCTCGATCGGGCTCGAGCGATGGACCTCGAACGGCGAGGTCTCTGCGCCGCGCGCCCTCGACCGGGCTCGAGCGCTGGACCTCGAGAGGAGGGGTCTCTAAGCCTTGTCCCCCTTGGCCGCCTGACCCGCATCTGCCTCGCCCGCCTTCTCCGCGGCGCGCTCGGCGACGAGCTCAGCGCGTTCGGTCGCGATCGCGCGGTAACTGGGGAAGGGCTTCTCGATGGTGCGCTCGACGAGGGCGTCGTCGGCGTTGCTGATCTGCTTCGGCCCCCCGGTCGCGCTTGGCGCGTTTGGCCTGTGCGCGACCCCCTGGAGCTCGCACTTGGCGTCGCTGAATGAATCCACGCGCCGGCGCCACTTGGCCCTGGCCCCGGTGGCTCGAACGCGCTGGCCCGAGGAGGTCATAGCAAAATTCTCGCAAGCCCAGCCGGAGTACTTCTTGAGCTCCTCGGGCAACGCCGCGGTCTTCTCGAAACCCCCGACGGTCTCCCCGCGAGCCCGGCGCCCACCCGCGCCCTCGACAAGAACTCGCATGGCTTGAAGCGCCTGTCCTCTCAGAGAGCGAGCCCGCGGAGAGGCTGGAGGCCGACGGGGGGCTCGCCGAGCATATCCTCGACGCATCCGCCTGTCGCAAGAGCCATTGATCAGCTTCTTGGCGGTCTCGTCGCCGAGAAACGCGCCCTTATTCTCGGCTGCCTCAAGGAGCTGCTGGCGGAAACTCGACGAGAGGATGAACAGCTTTTCGCACTTCTGGTCGTGCCCCTCGAAAGCGTCGACAGTCTCGTCGGTCTTCTCGTGCCACGCCTTTCAGAGGACGACGGTGAGGTGCTCGGAGAGGCGATGTCCTTCCCGTGGAGGATGCCCTCGTACATGATGGGTTCAAGCGCGCCCGCCCCGTAGATCGTCTCGAGCACCGCGCCCACGACGTTACTCGACCACTGGGCGCTCGAACCTCGGAGGTACATGCTCGTCATCCTTTAATCGTCGATGGCCTCGCCGCTCGGCTGGCACTGGCCCATCTTGGCACAGGAAGCCTTCTTGCACAGGTGCTTGAGGTAGCTGTTGGTCGTCACCTGCTTGTGCAGCAGCTCCCTGTTGTGTTTCAGCACCTCGGCGAAGATCTCGGTCAACTCGGGAATGGGCTCGGCAGGGGTCGGTAGCTCGACGCCAGAAAGTACCGCCGCCCTCGCGCGGGCCTGGGAATGCGCCATGTTCGGTAGCGGCGAGTTGTCCAGCTCGGAAAGGGCTCCGAAGTGTCCAGCACGGGGGATTCGAGCGAACGTGGTTGCGGGGAGAGGGGGTGGTGAAGGCGCACGGAGGGGAGAGGAGGAGGAGGAGGTCCTGTGGAGGTACCTACGAGGCCACGAGCTGTGTGATGGGTGTGCTAATCTGGGGGCCCACGAGAGGCGCGGACGCATGCGGGCACCGCCGCTCAAGCCTTCGGTGGAGCCCCCTATGGGGCCACGAACCGTGTGCCACACGTTCCTGACTCGGGAAGGGTTGAACAAGTGAGAATCCCGTAGCCCTGCCACGCGTTCGTGACTTGGGAAAGCTGAAGTGGCGAGACCCCCGTTGCCATGCCACACGTTTTTGATGATGTGGCTGATCAGCATAAGAAGAAAACAACTTCGATTCGCAGCTTTTTTTACGCGATAACACATTTCGGCCTTGCCGTCGCTCTCCCCCGACCAAATCAGCATTGGCCAGAGATAATAAACTGTCAAGGGTTAACAGGGCGGGGTTTATTATCCGGGGGTCGGGGTTGAACACAACGCCGAGCAATGCAACACACTGCAAAGCAACGCGCAGCAGTGCAAAGTAACGCAGAGCAGCGCGAATCATGGCAATTTAATGCAACCGATCCCACTGCAACGCAAAATCCCTGATCAGATTCCAACGCAGCGCCGAACATCCCCCCCATGTGGTTTCTATCTGCAACCGCTGGCCAGAAATTATGGTATGTCTGCTCCTGTGAGGCGTAGACCACGACAAGAAATATCACTCCCCCAAACCTCCAGCGTTATTGAATACCCGCATTCCGACACCGGCCCGCCCCCATCCCTCTGGGCAACAAAGAGAAAAATCAAAGCAACCGTGCAGAAACTACCGTTCACACCCTTCTTGATCTCGCAGGGTTTTCCTGGCGGTCCTGACGGGCACTGCAGTTCTAGAAAAAAACGCACCCCCCCGCACCGCCTGAGTTTCTTTAGCACCCGTATTCCGAAGATGTGCCCCGTGCCCTGCCCAGGCCTCTTCTGGTCAGGAAGGAACGAATTGTCCGAACTTTCCTACCGTCAGATGCGGGCCCATCCGTCTTTGATGTGCTCTCCGAACACGACGCAGCTTGGTGAGTTGGGAGATGCGGACTCTCCTTTTGGACCCTCGTGCCTTAACGACATGCGTCGATGAGTCGCACGTCGCACCACGCCATGCTCGACGGCGCGTTGTCGAAGGGGTGGAAGAGCTTCTGGAGGCAGGCGATGCGCAGCGCCGAACGGCTACCTATACGACTGGCCATGCGGAACATGATGCGGGCGGTGTGGGTGGGCTTGCGGTACCGTCTCTCGCCGATAGCGCCAGCGCCGACGCTATGGAAACGCTTGGACGCTGCACAACGGAGAATGGCTGGCACGCTGCACGGGCCCGCCCGCGTGCCCCCTGGAGAGCAGCCGAGCCCCGCGGGGGCGGCGGCGGCGCACCACAAAGGCGTCAGCAAACTGATCTCCGAGCACGGGGGCCCCGGGGACAGCGGTGGCAGGCCCTGGCGGGGACATGGCGCGCCCACCCCCAAAGGCACTGGCACACGCATGCCGCCAGGGCGCTGGCAGCTGCAAACGATCTGGCTACTGGACGGGTCAGCACCCGCACAGAAAATTTCTTCCAGGACAAGGGGACTGGGCGCCTCGGCAAAAGACGGGTGAGAGGGAGGTCCATTCGGTGGGGTTGAGAATGCATGACATGGTGAGCGTTGCACTCTTGCAAGCCTGCGTAAGACAGTTTCCTGAAATAATGGTCTGAGCAACAATGGTAAGAGTTAAATCGCACATCGCATACGACAAGGGAGGAGGGCGCGTCCATTTCAAACTGTGGTTCTCGCTCGAGGCTCCTCGTGGTTAGAGTTGGTTGATGCAAGCTGATGCTCAACTTCTGCACCAACCACGCGGATGGAGGGCCCGTTTTGCCAATTTGGGTGCCTCCAATGGGGGACTTCTATGAGGGAGTCCAATGGTGGAGTCCTGCTGGGATCTGGGATCCTCTCTAAACCCTGTCTGAATCCGGTCGAAATCTGAGTGAGATAGTAGATACTGGGTTCATAGTGAAATCCTCTCGGGTTCTCATTCGAATCCTCTCGGGCTTATTGATGGAATCCTATCATGATCGTGGTGGGATCGTGCACTGACGGGCCGGGGGGCGGGATATCCCTTCACAGGGCGAGAAGCGACACGGCTTCGCCGAAACGGAGGGGGGGGGTCGATAATTGGAGCCCAGGGTTGCACTCGAATTTCGCTGCGGAAGCTGTGGCTTGAGCAGCACAAGCTTGCCCCAGAACTCGTAGGTGATAAGCTGCTGGAGCCATACCAGCTGCGGAAGCGCGGCGCGGGGTGGACGGCAGAGGCGACAGCGGATGGATTGAGAAGACGGTCCATGTACAGCTCAGGCGTTGTGCGGCCCACTAAGAAGGAGATTGCCGGATGGTCGAACCACCTCGGTTCATGAAGGTTGCGAGAGGTGTCCGCCATCATGGGGCACCACCTTACATCATCATTGCAGTGCCACGCGATGTTCTATCGCGACTGATGTCGCAAATAGCCTTATACCACCATGCTGCTGACTGTAGGCCAGACGCTCACTATGTGGGTGCAGTAGGGCTCTGCGTTAGCGCTGGCCACATGCAGGTGTTGAGAAAAGCGCCTGTCCCTGCAAAATCTAACCATCCACATCTGACCATCGAACCGACACTTCTAGTGAGACGACTTGCAGGAGCTTTGCAGGTTGAACATCCGACGCTGCAGCTGCAAAGTTTACGCAGTCAAGCTGAAACTCTGCCCTCGCAAAAGATCGTCAAAATTCGTTGGTCCTCATCCTGCTCCTTCTGCTCCTCCTCCCCCTCATCATCCTCATCTTCCCCTCCTCCGGCCAGAATACCAGGCCGTTGCGAGCTATGCGGGCTCTGTGGCCTGGTGATCCTGACGGGTGGCCAGGACCTGGCCACCCGTCATGCCTTTTTGTGCCATCCCGGCCCTTGGCTGCGCCCTACGCCGCCTCCAGCGCAGGCTCAGCCTTCTTGCCCATCTTGCTCGCGACGCAACGCCCCAGCTTCTCCGCGGCCTCGGTGTCGAGCGGCTGCGCGTCGTTCGCCTGAGCAGACACCCAGCCGTCCAGCGGCAGGTGCATGTACGGCTGGTAGATCACGCAGTTGTCGTTCAGGAGCGCGGGCACCTGGGAGAAGCTGCTCTTGGCCATGACGAGCACGTCGGCGGCGGCAAAATGAGCCCACACCTCCATGGGGTCGCCGTCCAGGTGGACGGTGGCGCCCCGCGCGCGATAGCCGTCGAAATCTGAGCTGTTCCAGTGCCCCTCCAAGGAGCTGAAGACATGCAGATCCGCGCCGGGCACGTGCGCACTCAAGACCTGCGCGATGAGGCTGAAATACCACTCGTCGCTGACACCCCTCATATCCCAGTTGTTCCCGGCCTGCGGGCCTGAGGCTGCGGACTTGTTCAGTTCCACGTCGCCGCGCCTGACGTGGATGGCGATCGACGGGACGCCCGTCTTGAATGCCAGCGGCCTCGTCCAAACGAAAGACTCCCGCAGCGCGCGCAGAAGTCCGCCGAGCCCACTGAGGGCCAGCGGTCTCGGGCGGCGCCCGCCCGTCCCCACGAGGTGCCGATCTCCCCGCGGCCTCTCCCGGGCCGCGTTCCGACCAGAAATTCGGGGAGAATCCGGCGGTGGCGGCGAAGGCGCTGCAAGACATGATCTCGCCCTTGGTCTGACAGCGCACCGTGTGCGCGTGAGGAGCGGGCGTCCAAGCAGCAGCATTAACACCACACTGCGCGCCTGGAGCGCGTGGGTGCGCGTCGAGTGGGCATCCTGCCGCAGCGCAGGCGGCGCGACGTGCATCAGAGGGGCGCGGGGCTCGGTCGAGGGCGGCCATCCCCGAGTCTGGGTTGGCCACCGCGCGGGCGCGGTCTTGCTGCGCGCGCGTCAGAGGACCGCCGACACGACCCACAGTAGACACATCCGATAAGAAATCCTGCTGCGAGAGATCTTGGGTTACAGTCTTCGTCGACCTTCGACGGCCTCGTGGTGCCCCAGAGCTTCTTTGGGTCCCTGGGCCGTCGGGGGACGAGAAACTTCCGCGGGCCACCTGCCGCCAGGCCGATGCCTGATTCGATGCACCTACTCTGAATTGGGTGGAAGTTGGCGCGCCGAGCCCGTTGCCCCCATCCCACCCCCTGCGTTCTCCTGGCTGCTTCTCCTTCGACGCCCCCTCCCTCCACCTCCACATCCACCCGGATCGGAGATTCGGCTGCGCGGCTCCAAAAGGCAGAAGGCCGACGGGCCAGGTGGCTGCGGAGCAGCTGGGAGCACCTGATCACAGGGATGCGCAGGAGTCCGAGAACAAATTGGAGGCGCGGAGGGGGGGGCACGGCGGAGGACGAGGATGAAGATGAGGAGGCGGACGAGGATGCGTACGAGGACAACCAGGACCAGGAGGAGGAGAAGGATAACAGCCAAGGGGGATGACAGCACGGAGGAAGACCACCCGCGCGCGACACGGATGACAGGCCGCAGCCTCGCAACCGATGGGATCGAAATGCGGTCGATCGCCGAATGGGCGGGATGGAGGGCTCGTCCAGCCGTGTGTCCTGCGAAGCTCTGCGCACTTGGGGGTGTACCACCACGACGCGTTTCCACGTTGGTCCAGCTCGCACGCGAGGCAGTGGCCCGGGAGGAAGATGGACGAGTTGGGCTTGGGGCGTCCGAATTTCGCGACACCCCTCTCCAACGAAACATATCTGGGATAGCTCTGGTTGAATGCCGGGCCGCCGTGCTGCACAAACATCAGACGCGGGTCGCCGATGCCGAAGAAGGAGCCCGCGGCCTGCAGGACGTGGAGGCCGTGCGACTCCTGGCAGACCTTGCGCCCGTAGACGACCCCGCCCAGGGCCAGCTGCGCGTGGTTTGCCATGGCCATGCCGGCGATGATGTCGTGAAGCCTGGAGCCGAGACCGTCTACGCCCTCCTGTGGGGAGACAAGAGGAACACCGATACCGCAAAACCCCATACCTCTCCTGGGGTCAGTTCTGACCAAGAACTTAGAGCAGGACCCAGCTGTGGCGACGAGGGCCCTCCAGGACGAACAGGGGCATCGGCAACTCTTCCTCCTCTGCTCCTTGATGTACAAGCGAGGAGCGTCCGCGCCGTGCAGCCGGCACGCCGCGCAGCGGCCCAGGAGCGTGTCGACCCTGACAGGATCGATCCTGCCGAGGCACATAGACTGCGACACCCTGCTGCTCCTTGGGTCCAAGGACGACGCGTCCCGATCGCCTGAGGGGCAACGACAGGAGGGACCAGCTCAGGGGGGAGACATGGAGCCTGAATCGGCAATACGTCGCCGATAGACCGGCGATCGGCAATAAATCATCGATACTGAACACCCGCCCGTTGCCGAGCGGCGTGGGGCTATCAGAGCCACATCGGCGATCAATGCGCGATTGGGGGTAGATACGTTCCCCCATCTGAGTCTGTCCCCCCCTATCGTTGCCCCTGAGGGCCTAGCCCCTGAAGCGGGTAGACGGCCACGGAGGAGGCCAGCGCCGGCGCGAGCAGGAGGAGCCGCACCGCCATGGCGAGAAACAGGGGCCCGGCACGGCCTATATACGGAGGCTGGCGCAGCGCACGGGCACTGCACCCAACAAAGAGTGCGGTCTGATCGCCGACAGGCGTATCTGTCGGGAAGAGCCATGGGACGAGATGGCCATGGAAGAGGAGGTCGGGATGCAAGGGGAAGAGGAGGAGGGGGCTGGTGAAGCTGCTGCCACCAGGGGCACAAGAAGGTACCAATACCGCGATCAGAGAATGGATGGATTCGACTTGTGTTCGGGATTCGGTGTTCTGTTATGTGTGGGGCCAAGGGGGCCAGGCGGACAGCGACGACGACGAGGGCGACGAGGACGAGGGGGAGGAGGAGGAGGAAGACGACGACGAGGCCCCCATGAGTCCTATCGGCCCAAGCCAAGAGCAAGGGCAAAGGAAGAAACGCATCGGAGCCACATTGGATCCATGGTGACACAATCTTGGGGTCAACTAGGGTTTTAAGGGCTCATCTTGGGGCAATCTCGAAAACGTCTCGGGCTCATGGGGTCGTTCAGGGGCCACCTCGGAGTAACATCGGGGTCACGTGGTAGCCTGAGTCCAGTTGGAAGACAATGGGTTCGTCTCGGTGTTCTCTTGGGTCCGCAGGGTCACTATGGGGTCATATTATTTGGGCCATTGCTTAGCAGGGGTGGGCACCTTGGGGCGACAGGGGTAATTTCGCGATCATTTCAAAACCCATGTGGGCCCATCTTGGAATCATAGTTTCGTTGTTGTCTCTCGTTGCTGTTGCTACAGGTGTTGCTGTTGCTACAGATGTTGCTGTTGCTGCTGGCGTTGATGCTGCTGGTGTTGCCTGGGCTACACGTGGTGCTGGTGATGGCGCTGTGTTAAATGACGAGCCCTCTTGGAACCATCTTGGGGCCCTCTTGGGGCCCTCCCCGCGGAGCTTCAAGAGGACCTCCCAGGAGCTGTAATTTAAGAGGCCCAAGCCAGAGTTGTTACCTTGTTTTTGAAGGATTTGTACGTTCTCGCTTTTACGGAGCTCCAACGCTCGAAGGCGGCCCAAGAGCCACCAGGATCGCCCCAAGACGGCCCAAGAGGCCCCCGAAGAGGGCCCCAAGACGACCCACAAGGACACCATGAGGCCCACAATGCGGGCCACCAGAACTCACGTTGCGAGATTTTGTCCATCAGGATTGCCTCTTATGAAGCGGTGTGGGGGCATGCGGAGACCCTTCGCAAGTAGACGCGGTGCCGGGGTCACCATGCATCCGAATATTATACGAGTTCGCACATCTCTGGGACGATCGCAGAGCCTCTTGGGAGCCCTTTTGGGGGCCTTTGGGGGGCCTGCTGGGGGTTTCTTGGGGCCTGATAAGAAGCCTCTTGGGCGCCTCCCGAGGTATGTCGAGACTTCTTGGGGCCCTTTGGGGGCCCTAAGACGGGGATCGCGTTCCATTCCGGGGATCTGATACCAAGGATCAGTCAGTTCTCGACACCCAAACATGTAATGATTTGTACTGGAACCGCCCGTTCCGACAGGGATCGCGTTCCATTCCCGGGATCAGATACCAGGGAACAGGCTGTTCTCGCCCTCCAAACATGCGATGCTTTGTCTAGCAATCTATGAGGTGTACAATTTGTGGGGCTTAATCGACGTGGTGCTACCTAAGTGGTGCAATGCATGTTGTGGTGTGTGTATATATATATATATATATATATATATATATATATACTCGAACCTTCGCGCGCGCTTCGCGCGCGCTCAGGTTCTAGTTGTGGGCACGGCCTGGTCCCACCCCATGTTCACGAAGCGCGCTTCCGGAATATGGAGAGGCCTCTGATCATTCTCATGCGCTCCTGCGCCCTATTCGCTCGCACCCTGGACCCTGGACCCCTGCCCTTGCGCGATCGTCGTCGTCGATGTCGGCGGCGCATGATCCCTTTCCCATGTTCCGGAGAGTCTTGTCCGGAACATGGGGGCGAAGAAAGGCCTCGCGCGGGTGGGGCGGGGCCTCCTCGGCTTGTGTTGGCCTGAAGGCTCCATGGGGGCTCTTGGGGGTCTCTGGGGGCCTGTATCTGTCGTCTCTTGGAGCCTTTTAGAGGCCTCTTGGGGTCTCTTCGGATCTCCTTGGGGACTCTTGAGGGCCTCTGGGGACCCCTTCGGACCCTCTTGGAGCCTCCTGGGGCCCTCTCGGAGCGGAAAACAGGATTTATGAATGTTTGGTCGTCCTCTGGGGCCCCTCTTGGGGCCGCCTGGGAGTCCTCTTGGGCTGTCTTGGGTGTCTCTTGGGCCGTCTGGGGAGCGTCTTTGGGGCCTCTTGGGCCGTCTTGGGGTGTCCTGGCGGGCCTCTGGGGCCGTCTTGGAGCGTCGGGAAAGCGAAAGGGCGAGCAGGCCCAAAACATAGAAACAACACCATGGGAAATTAACAATTCTCCCTCCTCGGGGTCCCCTGTGGAGACCTCTTGGAGACTTCTTGGGGCGTCTTGGCGGCCGCTTGGGCCGTCTTGGGCTCCTCTTGGTTGTTTCGGGGGCCTCTGGGGACGTCTTGGGGGCCTGTGGGGACACTCTGGACTCGTCCTGGGGCTCTCTACAGGCAGGTTCACGGCATGGCCAGGACTCTCCGGGGGACCTGAAGCCACCATGGCGACGGGGGGCAGCTTGGCGAGGGCCCCCGCCCCCATACATATGTATATGTATATTATGTATTAGAGTATAGGTTATATATATACACTTATGTATATATATATATATACTTATATACATATACATATATATGCACATATGTATATGGAAAGAGGCTGGCGTTGAACTTGTGGTACAGTCTTGGCGCTTCTGGAGGCTTCTTGGAACCTTCAAAGGCTTCGTCTCGTCAAAGCTCCAGGAGGCTCAGGAAGGGCCCAAGAGAGGCCCAAGAGGGCAACAAGAGGGGCCCAAGATAGGCCCGTGATCCTGCTCCCGCATCATCGCAATCACCATCACCATCACCCGCAAGAGCACCACCATCATCAACACAAAAAAGTCGCGGTAATCGTTGACGTCGTCACATTTGTCGTCGTCGGCAGCATCATTATCCTGCATCGTCGTCGTCCTCATCGTCGTCGTTCCCGTCCGCCTCCTCCTGCTCCTCCTGCTCCTCCTCCTCCTCCTCGTCCCCCTCCTCCTCCTCCTCCTCCTCCCACTCCAGCTCTCTCTCCTCCTGATCTTCCTCCTCCTGCAGCGTGTTCCGCAAGGCTCCCGCCGGAACGTGCTGTGCACAAGTTCTGTCCCTGCTCCCGCCACCGTGCCCTGGGTGGTGGGTCAGAGGCCTTTTGGGTGTTGGTTTGGATCTCGTGGTTGGCCTGTCGGGGACGTCGTGAAGGCAGTTTCGCAGCTTCTCGGTAGCCGTTTTGGGACCGTTGTGGGGCCTCCTCGGGGCTGTTTTGTGGCCTCTTGAAGCATCGTTTGGGCCTGATGGGTGCCTCTTTGGGGCCTCCTGGGGCCTCTTGGGGGCTCCTGGGGCACTCTTCAAGAAGGAGGGTCGAATTTTGGAGTCGTGGTCCCCCTCTTGAGCGCATCTTGGGGCCGTCTTGGGGCTCTCTTGGGCTGTCTTGGGCGCCTCTGGGGCCGTCTTGGGGCCCTCTTGGGCCGTCTTGGGGTGCCCTTGGGGGCCTATTGAGCCGACTTGGAACGTCGGACAGCCGAAAAGGCTGGAAGGCCAAAATCGTTCCAAAACCTTCGTCAAATTGACGATTTCGGCCTCTTGAAGCGCTCTGGAGAGGCGTCTTGAAGCGTCGTGGAGTGCCTTGGGGGACCTCTCGGGCCGTCTTGGGCCTATCTTGGGCGTCCTGGAGCAGTCTTTCGGCGACTCGGGGCCCGCTTGGACCGTCTTGGGAGCCTCTGGAGGCCGTCCTGGACTATGTTGGACCTCCCCGGCCGCCCCGTCCTCCCATGGGGGGTCGGGGCAGCTGTTTGTGGGCCCCGGGCCTGCCCCCCAGAGATACATATATATATATATATATATATATATGTATATATATATATATACACACATATGTGTGTGTGTGTGGTGCAGTCTACGTCGTGCAATCGATGTGGTGCAAAATATGTGGTGCGCAACTTGCGTGGTACAATCGGCCTGGTGCAAATATGTGGTTCAACCTGTGTTTTTGTTTGATGGCGTGCGTGTCTACCCTTGAAACGTCGTTGTATATCACGACCAAGAACCGCAACAACAAACGACAACAAGTACAACAATATAAACAACAACAGCACCACCACACAACAATACTTACAACAACAATAAGAACAACGGCAACAACAACAACAACAGCAACACCCCCAACACCATCAACAACACTACGACCACCACTAACAACAACATCAACAACAGCAACATCAGCAACACCACCAAAACTGTAACATCAACAACAACAACTACAACTACAACTACAACTACAACTTCAAGAACTACAACAACAGCAGCAACAACAACGATAACAACAACATCGCTTCTCAACACCCAAGAGGGTCCCAAGACTCCCGCGAGAAACCCCCAAGACGCCTCAAGGGTCCCACAGGACCCCCAGAAGGCCCTGAGAGGTCCCCAAGAAACCCCATCAGACCTCAAGAGGCGCCCGAGAGGCCCCCATCAGGCCCCCAGAAGCTGCCCCCTCCTCCGCGTCCGCATCTCCCGCCCTTCCCCCCGCCTTCTTGGAGCCTCCCAGGAAAGCTCCAAGAAGGCCGCGAGAGGTCTCCGGGTGACCCGGAGATGGCGCTGCAGCATCCCCGGATGACACGGCGATTTTTCGGGACCCTCATGGAGTCTTCTCGGGGCCCTCTTGGAGCCTCTTGGAGCGCTCCCAGGCCGTCCTGGAGTCCCCGAGAGAGCTCCAAGAGGGCCTCGAGAGGTCTCCAGGTCACCCGGAGATGGTTTTGCAGCATCTCCGGGTGAGACTTGTCGGGACCTTCTTGGAGTCTTCTCGGGGCCCTCTTGGGGCCCCAGCAAGCTCCCAAGAGGAGCCCCCAAGGAGCCACCCAAGACGCCCCAAGAAGCCCCCAAGAAATTTCAACAGACCTCCAGAGGCGCCCAGAATGCCCTATCAGGCTCCCCCAGCAGGCCGCGGGCCCCCAACAGGGCTCCCAAGAGGCTCCGCGATCGTCTCAGACATGTACGAACTCGTACAATGTTCGGATACATAGTGACCCTGGCGCTGCGTCTACTTGCGAAGGGTCTCCGCATGCCCCCACGCCGCTTCACAAGAGGCGATCCTGATGGACAAAATCTCGCAGCGTGAGTTCCGGTGGCCCCCTGGGTCCCCTCTTGGGGCGGTCCCGGGGGCCTCTTGGGCAGCATTGTGGGCCTCATGGGTCGGTTTGGTGCCCTCGTGTGTCGTGTTGGGGCCCTCTTGAGGGCCTCTTGAGCCGTCTTGGGGTGATCCTGGTGGCCTCTTGTGCCGTCTTCGAGCGTTGGAACCCCGAAGAAGCGGGAATGCTAGGGTCCTTCAAAAACGAAACAGAGGACGATGGTTTTGGCCTCTTGGAGCCTCCGAGGGGGTCCTCTTGGAGCCCCCCCGGGCTGCAGGGTCTCTTTGGCCGTCTTGAGGCCATTGAGAGCGCCGTGGAGCGTTCTGGGGCCGTTTCGGAGCCCTCTTGGAGCAGCGCAGTCGCATTCGAAGCTCACGCAAAGTCTTTGGATACCTCAGGTTGGAGGCCTCCTGAAGGCCCTCCGAGCCTCAAGCTGAGCCCTGCAAGGAAGCATTTGTATTAAAAGCGGATACATGCTGACCCCCCGCAGCGTGGAACCTGCAATACAGCCCTCTCTTGGGGCCTTCTTGGGTCTCTCTTGGGCCTTTTTAGGGCTTTCTGGGAGGGCACGAAATTCAAAACACATTTAACACAGGAAGCTCTCCAATAAGAAGGCGGTTTGTCTTAAACATGTTGTGGCCCTTTGGGAGCCTTCTTAGGGCCCACAGAGGGTCCCCACAGGGCCCCAAGAGGGCCCAGGAGTGCCCCAAGAGACCCCAAGATGGCTCCAAGAGGGCACAAACATGTAACACACACACACACATTTAGCACAAAACGCTCTCCAATAAGGAGGCGGTTTGTGTTGAAATTGCGTTGGATTCTTGGCCCTCTCGGAGGCCTTTCAAGGGCCCCCAGAGGGCTCCCGCAGGGCCCCGAGAGGCCCAGGAGGGCCCCAAGAGGGCCCAAAGATGGCTCCAAGAGGGCCCGAAATTTAACACAGCACCAGCACCAGCACCACGGGCAGCCCAGCAGCACAAGCAGTATCAACGCCAGCAACATCTGTAGCAACAGCAACGAGAGTCAGCAACAGAAATATGATTCCAAGATAGACCCAAAAGCGTTTTGAAAGGATCAAGTCAAAGAGGGGCAGACCGAGGCAGACATGGGGCTATCTAGTTTAGAATAAGTGTCTCAAGGTCGCCAGCTCCCGCGAACGACTTGCTGCCTACTTCCACCAAGACGGTAGTGCAACTCGAGTTAGAGCGTGGGAGCTCGCGGTGAAGGCTTGGGCCGGAAGCTGAAGGCATTCTGGCTGCATTTGGTGATTCTTTACTATACGTTTCACCCCTGCTCACGCACCGTCTGGTGCCAGGCGTACTTGACTTGACTTGACTTGCCCCAAGATGCCCACCCCTGCTAAGCAATGGCCCCAATATGACCCCAGAACGACCCTGCGGCCCAAAGAGAACACCAAGACGAACTCCATTGTCTTCCGACTGAACTAAGGCTTCCGCGTGACCCCGACTTTACTCCGAGGTGGCCCCGGGACGACCCCATGAGCCCGAGACGACTTCGAGATTGCTCCAAGATGGAACCTTTAAACCCTAGTTGACCCCAAGATTGTGTCACGATGGCTCCAATGTGACTCCGATGCTTTTGGTTCCTTCTGCCCTTGCTCTTCGCTTGGGCCGATAGGACGGATGGGGGTGCTGGCCCTCTGCCCCTCATCGTCGTCTTCTTCCTTCTCCCCCTCGTCCTCGTCGCCCTCGTCGTCGTTGTCGCTGTCCGCCTGGCCTCCTTGGCCCCATAAACAGCCGAAAACCGGATCCCGAACACAAACCGAATCCATCCTATCTCTGATGCTGCTCCCCAGCCCTCTCCAAGGTTGCGCTCTGACCAGAACTTCGGGGCGAATGGAGCCGTGGCGACGAGGAGCGGGTAGCGGTATTGTTACGTAATTACGTTTTCCTCCTCTGAGCCATTGCTCATCCTCCTCCTCCTCCTGCTTTGGAGTTATGTTGTCTCAGGTGGGATACTCCCCCACTTGGGCCGCCATGGGTTCCACGGCAGCTTCCATATTCGTGCCAGCTGGGTGCCAGACCGCGATCGCCTCACCGTCTGAAGCAGAAACAACACATGCATAGCAATCGGTGGCCCCCTGGGGGCGCAAGACTGTGAGGGCCCATGCTTTACTGCCGTCCGGGCTGGCGGGTGCCTCCTGTCGATCTGCCTCTTGTCTCTGGAGGCCTGCCTCCTCTCTCTTTCGTCAACCCTGCTCCTCCCAAGGCGCCACTGAGGCCACCCAGGGAGAGGGGGAGGGCGGGGCCCTAGCCTTCTGGCCGCTGCAGGCTGCCCAAGGACTCTCTCGGGGGCGCAAAGGGCTCCCACGACGGCCTCGAGAGGCAGCCAAGCGAGCCTCATGAGAGCCCATGACGGCCGACGCAGCACCAGGATGTCTTGAGTATGGCGCAGAAGGGCCCAAAGACGCCCCCGAACGCGCGAAAACACTAAACAAACGACAACCCAAACAGGTACAGCATGTAACGTGCCCCTCGTGAACAGGCCCGCCTCGCCAGCGAGAGGTCTCCTCGCAGACTCTCTGGGCCCTGGGGTGCCGAGAGCGCGAGAGACGCACGGGCAGCTCCGGGCTCGAGGAGGGGCCAAAACCGAGAGAGGGCTCGTGGAATCCACAGGGTCTCTGTCCTTTGAACCCACCCTTGCTCAGAAAAGCCGAGAGGAGATTGGCCCAGCGGGTGCGGGTCCCAGGGGTCCCGTCCGTGAGGGGTTGGAGCTTCGGGACCCGCGCTGCCTCGAATCCCGTAAGCCCGTCAACGAGAAATTATGGCCGCCACGATCTGAACTGAGAACTCTGAGATGGTAGCTGCGCTACCCACTGCACTCGACACTGCATCCCGGAGAGGGAGGGGGAGGGGCAGGAGTGAGGAGGAGAGAGAGACCCACACATCTGACGTCGTGATTTCTGTCTCAGCGTGGACGCCCGGAGGTCTGGACCACTTCCCAGAGGCCCTCTCTTATCCCGAGCCGCTGCTTGCCAGTCCTGGGGCACGGCATGGGCGCCCCAGAGTCAGACATTTGAGAACAACGCTCCGTCGATCTCAGAAGAAGAAACAGTTGTCCCGGCAAAGCAACCTAACAGCGATGTGTAGAAGCATATCTGGAAGCATTGCCCTTGAAATTCATGTAGGAGTCCTGTTGTAGAATTCTGGTGTAATCGCAGTCGCAGTCGCAATCGCAATGGCAGTTGCAGTGGCAACGGCAGTCGCAGTCGCAGCCTCAGCCTCAGCCTGCCTCAGCCTCAGCCTGCGTCAGCCTCGGCCTCAGCCTCAGCCTGCATCAGCCTCAGCCTGCATCAGCCTCAGCCTCAGCCTCAACCTCAGCCTCAGCCTCAGCTTGAGCCTGCCTCAGCCTCAGCCTCAGCCTGCCTCAGCCTCAGCCTCAGCCTCAGCCTCAGCCTCAGTCACTGGCGGCGCTGGGGGCCTCAGCATCAGCCTCAGTGGTGGATTCCCCATAGTCACTGGCGGCGCTGGGGGCCTCAGCCTCAGCCTCAGTGGTGCGTTCCCCATAGTCACTGGCGGCGCTGGGGGCCTCAGCCTCAGCCTCAGTGGTACATTCCCCATAGTCACTGGCGGCGCTGGGGGCCTCAGCCTCAGCCTCAGCGGTGTGTTCCCCATAGTCACTGGCGGATCCGCGGATTCTCCCTGGATCCTGCCCGGACCCCCCTGGGGAGTCCGCTGTTAGGTAAAAACTCATAAACATAAACTTTTGGCGCTCCGCGCGGATTTCTTGGATTCGCGCCTGGGCCCCCCCCTCCCTGGCGCGCGGAGCGCGCCAGGGGCGGCGCCGGAGGCGCCGCCACGGGGGGCCCAGGCGCGGACCCAAGACATCCGCGCGGGGCGCCAAAAGTTTGTGTTTTTACGTGTGTGTGTGTGTGTGTGTGTGTGTGTGTGTGTGTGTGTGTGTGTGTGTGTGTGTGTGTGTGTGTGTGTGTGTGTGTGTGTTTGTTTTTGTCTCCGCTTCTTCGAGGTTTGGGGGTGCTCACGACTCAGGGGAGAAAGGGGGGGGGAAGAGAAGGGGCGGGGCCCGCGCTCGAAAAAATCGGCACGCGCCGGGGGAAGAATAGGAGGGCCTGGCCCGCCGAGCTTCTGCTGCACCGTCCGGGCGGCGCTCTGCCTCCTCCTCGCCAGCCACTCTGCCCTCTTCTGGTGGTCCTTGTAGAGGTTCTCGGAGCGCTTCAGGGCCCTGCTCTGCGCCTGGCCCGGCTGGAGGCTGTCCTTCTCGAGCCAGGCTCCATATCCAAGGAGGAGGAGGGAGAGAGGAGGGAAGACGAAGAGATAGAGAGAGAGAGAGAGAGAAAGAAAGACGGGCAAGATGAACGGGGAGAAGGAGAAAGAGAAAGAGAGAGCGAGAAATAACAAACGAATTGAAGAGACTGAGATCGAGAGAGGCAGAAAGACTGAGCGAAAGGGAGAGAGAGAGAGAGAGACAGAGCGAGACTGATGTAGAGAGAGAGGGGGCGAGAAAGAGAGAGAGAGAAAGAGAAAGAGAAAGAGAAAGAGAAAGCGCAACAACGCCTGGGTAACGGGGTGCGCCAGCATAAAGTGCGAACGATCTTGTTTCGAATGCCCTCGGGTCGAAGTCTGGGTATGGGACAGAGAGCGACGAGCAAGAAGGCAGCAGCACACACACACACACACACGTAAACTTGATATTGTAAGGTGCTCCCATGTTTGAGTGAGCGCGCTTCACCGTCGCTGGCCTGAACAACTTCTGTAAGGGAGGTAAGAAGCCAGGGGGCCCCCCTCCCCCCGAGAAGCAACATCTCACGGGAGGCCTCACAAGGCGCAAGACTGAATGGGTATGGCGGGCTTTCGGCCCTCCTCCCTGCTCGGTGTTCCTCCCTTCCTCTTCCTCCTTCCTCCTTCTTCGACTGCGCTGCAAGGTCACAGCTCCACCTTATGCTCGCTCGTGGAGGGTCCCCCTCGCCCCTCCCTCTCTTTTCTCCCCTGGCCGTCCGCCCCAGACGGGTGTGAAGGGCCCCCGTTTAGCCGACAGCACCCGCCAAAGTGCTTCGGGTGCGGCGCGCTTGCCCGCTGGCCCGTGGACGGAACTCCGCCCAGATTGTCTCTCTCTCTCTCTCTTTCTCTGTCTCTCTCTCTCTCTCGTTCTCTCTTTCTCCCTCTCTCTCGCTCCCCCTTTCTCTCCCAAGTGGTCCCCCACGGGCTTCCATCACGGCTGAGGTGACGCATAGTCCAATGCGTCGGCCAAATGGTTCCCCGACGTGTGGCAACACACGTAAGCCTATCCAAACGGCAGGGGGCGGCGGTGGCTCGCCATAGGCGCCTTCAATCGATGTAGTTCTGGAGAGGAAAGAAAGAGAAAGAGAGAGAGAGGGAGAGAGAACGAAAGAAAGAATGGAATCCACCATACATAAAGAAAGAGAGAGAGAGAGAGAAAGGAAAGAGAGGGAGAGAGAGAGAGAGAGGCAAAAAAAAAAACAAGTGGGAGCAAGCCGTTTGGGGCCGTGGCACGCTCACAAAAAGGTAGAACTTGCAAGCCCAGGGCGCCTCGGGGCCATGTCACACTCACGATGCGGGAGTGCAGAGTGCACGCCCGTGCTGCAGGCCGCGGCGTACACAGGTTGAGAGTGCAAGCCGAGCCCTGGGCCATGGCACATTCACAAGGGTGGAGAGCGCAAGCCCTGCAATTGGCCGTTGCACACTCACGGAGGGAAGATGGGCCGCAGCGCAAGCGGCAAGAGGCAGAAGGCGGCCCGAAAAAAGAATTTGCACGATGAGACGGGCCTGGCACGCGGGAGAGGGAAGCAGAGCCGGCGGACCAGGGAAGCAGAGCCGGCGGACCAGGGTCGCGAGGCAGGAGGGTGGCGGAGGACACCAGACGTGGAGCCAGGCCCGAGGAGGAGAGGAAGAGGAAGAGCGTTGGGGGTCCCAAGTGGCGCGGTCTTCTAAGAAGGCTACCTCTATGTCGTGAACATCAGTATCAGAGGCCCCAGCATGTATGATTCTAGCATAGATGTGCTGACTGCAAACGTCGTTGAAGCACTGACTGCCGCAGCCAACGATTGCGCTACAGACTGCACGACGGAGCGTCATTGTGCCGCATCGCTCTGGGATGCGCCGAACCTCATCACCACCACCACCACCAGAACCATCACGATCACCATCATTATCACCATCATCATCATCATCATCATCATCATCATCATCATCATCAGCAGCATCACCATCATCATCAACAACATCATCACCATCAGCATCAGATGCATCATCATCATCAACTTCATCGTCATCGCCATCATCATAATCGTGATAATCATAATCATGCACGTCAGCGTCATCGGCATCTACATATGTTATCGTCATCCTCGTCGTCGTCGTCCTCATCATCATGGCCATCAACATTGTCGTCTTAGTTGCCATCATCATCACCACGATGAACATCCGACTCATCACGCATACATATCGATATATACATATACATATGTGTGTATAAATATGTATGTAACATCCCTCTCGGGTGACCGCCATCTGCATCCAATCTTTCCCAGCGGGCTTGCGGCGGAGCCTCTTCCGTATTCATCTTCTCCACCTTCGGGAAGACTCAAAGCCCGGGTGCCGCATAGGAGCGGGGTTGGGACCGGGAGCGCTTCCTGGGGAGGGGAGGAAGGGGAGGAGAGAAAGAAGAAAGAGGTAGGAGGAGAAAGGAAGAGGTGTGAAAGGAGCATGCTGAATGCTGGATTGGCCTACCTCAAAGGAGGCAGCTCCGATAAGAAAAAAGTGAAGCACAAGGGCCAGCAGCACGAGTTGGCCACGCAGCCAAGACACAATCTTCGTCCTTCCCATCGCAACCAAGAACACCACAACCGACAAAAAAAATATCGTCATTATCATCGTTCGGCTTGCAAGGCGGAACCAGTGGCACAAATAGACGCACAGGCCAACACAAACATGTTCAACACGTGAAGACCATGTTAAAAGCAATAGCCCACGCCAGAAGGGGAGCCACAGCCGCTGAGCCCCTTATTTCGGATTGAAAATCGGAGGGTGGCGGGAACGACAGGTCCCAATGATACATTGCGCTTGGGATCAGCGGGTTCGAGAAGCCGAGTTGCACAAGCACTGGCGTATCAAATGTATGACACTTGCCGAAGAGTGCGCAACGTAGGGTTCACACAATAATGTAAGGGCCTTCTTTCATCACACCATGCCCAATGCCATGCGGGGCGGAACGAAACGTGTGAGGGGTGTGCCGAAATGGAGGCGGCGGTGCCGTGCGAACCCTGCCAACTGGGCCTTCGGCGGAGCTCCCTACGGGGCCTCGAAGCGTGTGAGGGGTGTGCCGAAATGGAGGCGACGATGCCATGCGAACCCTGCCGTTGGGGCCTTCGGCGGTGCTCCCTATGGGGCCACGAAGCGTGTAAGGGATATGCCGAAATAGCGGCGACGATGCCATGCGAATCCTGCCGTTGGGGCCTTCGGCGGTGCTCCCTATGGGGCCGCGAAGCGTGTGAGGGGTGTACCCAAATGGGATGGGCATTCGGAGAGCAGAAGCAAGGAGGGGGAGGCGGGATGAGGGGGAGGAGTGCGGGAGGGGAGTGACGCGGGGCGCTGTCTCTTCGAAGTGAAGACCCAACAACAGGTTGGGCAACAACCGCTGTGACCGCCACCATGGCAGAACGGCCGAGCCGCAGCAGAGGGCGAGCTCGGCCGTCAGTCAGGCAGTGTGATATGTTGAGCCATGGGCGTTTGGCGTGTCGCACGTTCGAGCGCCTTTGGTTATGTTGGCATGCAGCACGCGAGCAAGCGGGTACACTATAGCAACACACTTGTAGTGGCAGAAGAGAAGGAGGAAGAGGAGGAGGAGGAGAAAGATAAGAAGGTGGAGGCGGAGAAAGGGGTGTTGGGCCAGAAGTTCCTGGGAGAAGATGGGAGAAGGAGGCAGCCATAAACGGGATATGAGAAAGAGGGAAGGAGCAGGTCGAGGAGAAAGGAAGGGGGAGGGGTGGAGGGGTGAACGAGGGGACATGGCATGGGAGGGTGTATTGCAACATCGCTGGTGCATTTTGGATTTGCCATGGCCCTCTTCCTCTCCCTTATCCTCGATACCCCTTCTCCCCCCGTCCCTCATGTTCCTCCTCACTCCTCACTCCTCCCCCTCTCCGCAGCGTCTTCCCGCCTCCTCGTTTATTATCATCCCTTGCCCTCATCCCCCGACGTCCTCGTCCTCCCCTTCCCCGCTTCCCTCCATCTCGCCCTGCTCCTTCCTCCCATGAGGGGGGGACCGGCTGGACAAGCACCCCACCCGCACCGCAACCCTGCCCCACGCTACACCAACCCCGGATCGTTGAGCCGCCCTGGGCCTTTCCGTGCATGTCGCGCTGAGCATCGGCCTGCTCGGCAACCTCCCGCATCTTCTTCAGCTTCCTGCGAGGGAGCGACGAAGGACTAGTTGCGAGACAGGACGAGGAGGAGGGAGGAGGAGAATGAGGAGGAGGACGAGAAGGGCTAGCATGAGCATGAGCATGAACGCTATGGGAGCTCCAGTCGATGAACTATGAAGTTTGCTACGACTTATACAAATGTTGCACTGCACTACTCTGACACACAGAAATTCCAATACATAGCTCCAGCGCCGCATTCTTGAACGCCCGTATTCGTGAATGGCCAGGGGCTCAGGCGGCACGCTGTCCGCTCGGGGCCTGAAGAGCAAGCCGCGGCGGCACGCGGCCTAGATCCGCCCCCCTGGCACCACCAGAAAGTTAAAGCTGGCGTCCCTTCCTTCCACGACCTCGACCCTTCGCTCGAGGCTCGCAGAGGATCCCGATCAGAGGCCCTCCCCACCTATCTACAGCATCGATGGGGCCCCCCAAATTTTTCCCGATCGCAAGAAGGGGGATTCGAGGAGGAGGACGGAGGATCATAAGGAGGACCGACAAGTCTGGAGGCGATCCCGAGAGCAGGACCTGAAAGCCGCCCTGCTAAAACATATTTTTATATATATATATATATATGTATAAACCTGCTGCTACCTCTCATCACTTCTTCTTCTTCTTCAGCCGATCGAGCAGCGCCTGCCCCACTCGCTCGAGCGCCCCCCTCGGAGCGCTGCCCAAAGTGGGTTTCCCCCCGGCCTTCGCGAGCTCGGCCTCGAACAGGCTCTGGACGGTGACTTCGATCTCCGTCGGCTGGAACAGGTACGTGATCTTCGCGACCTCGGGCTTCCTCTCGATCTTCTTCGCGCGCTGGCACAGCAGGTAGCGGACGTCGAGGGACGCCTTCAGCATGCCGCCCTCCTGGCACAGCACCTCGTCGTAGTACTTCTTCAACTTCGCGTGCGCCTCGCCGAGTTGGGTCTGCGTGGCCGCGAGGCGGCTCTCCTCGACCTTGACCAGCTGTTCCACCAAGGTCGCGTACAGCACCAGGTAGGGCGGACCCTGCGTGTTCTCGGGCGGACCTTCTCCTTTGGAGAGTGCCTCCTTCTTCGCCTTGGCCCAGTCCTGCGCCTGCTGGTTGTGCCCGACGCCAGACTCGAGTAAGCTCGCCACGACCGCGGCTTCCACGGGCGTCGGCACGGTGGTGAAGATAGCGCCTGCCAAGATCCTCGTCTCTGCCGCGTTGGACAGTGTGAGCTTGGCGGTGACCTCCGTCAGCGCGTCGAGTGTGGCTCGCTTCGGCTCTCCTCCGCCATCTCCGCCTCCGCGGTTGCTGCCAGCATGACGCTTCTGGTCGCCCGTTTCGGCCGAGACCGCCGTGCGCTTGCCCATCCAAGCTGGACGATTCTCCATCTACAAACTTCTGAGAGACGAAATTGCCCAGGGCCGAGCTCCAGGTACCCAATCGCTGAGGAACATGAGTACGGACATGAATCTGGAGCCCTCGAAGAGACCCGCCTTCGAAATCACATACAAGGCATGTGTGATGTTTAGGTTCACGTACATGTGGTAGAGCGGTAGCACTCTCTTTCCAGCAATATCCTCTCTTGAAACTTGGAGGAGGAGGAGTGAGGAATGGGCGGAGGAGGATGAGGAGGAGGAGGAGGAGGAGGAGGAGGAGGAGGAATGGGAGGAGGAGGAATGGGAGGAGGAGGAGTGACAGTACACTGGGACAGCCAGAATCCGACGTGGAGGCGACGGAGGGCCGATGAGGAACTACGAGGAAGGACGACCAGAATAGGGGGGGATGAGGAGGAGGAGCTGGCACTCTCCCAACCTGGGGGGAGAAGACACAGGTAGACCCCAGCCAGCTTCGGGCGTGTGCCTCTCGGAACCCTGCCATTTTCTCCAGGCGATCCAGTTTCTGCCGCGCGCGGGAGCAAGAGGAGGAATGAGAGGGGGATCAGGAGGAGATGACGAGGCGAGAGAGTGGGTAGAGGGGAGGAGGGGAGGAGAGGAGAAGAGGGAGGAGGAGGAGGAGGAGGAGGAGGAGGAGGAGGAGGAGGAGGAGGAGGAGGAGGAGGAGGAGGAGGAGGAGATGACGAGGCGAGAGAGTGGGTGGAGGGCAGGAGGGGGAGGAGAGGAGAAGAGGGAGGAGGAGGAGGAGGAGGATTCAGAAAGAGGAGGGGGAGGAATGAGCAGGAGGAAGGGGGTCCTGGCCAGCATCTCCGACTGGCTGAAGAGGCGCTCATGGACGGACTTGGAGCGGTCAGCGAGGAGCCCTGCGAACCGCTCGAGGCCCTCCTTGCCCAGGCGCCCCTTCTTGTGCGGGTCCAGCCTGGGGGAGGGGCATGGCGCCTCCCGGCGCCCCAAAGGAGAAAGAGGATGGGGAAGAGGAGGAGGAGGATAAGGAGGAGGGGCCAGGAGGAGGGAGGAGGGGGAAGAGGACACGGAGAAGGAGCACAAAGAGAAGGGACAGAGCGGAGGGAGGAAAAAGGTGCACCAGGAGGAGCAGCAGCGGCAGCAGGACGGCCTCTGCTTCTCCTCCCCATCCTTGTCCTCCTGCGCCTCCTTGTGATCGTCCTCCATACTCCGTCCTGAACCCTCCTCCTCCTCATCATCAACCTCCTCCTCCTCCTCCTCTTCCTCCTCCTCATCCCTCCCCCTCCCCCTCCTCCTCCCCCGCTTCCTTCTCCCACCCCCCCTCCTCCTCCTCCTCCTCCTCCTCCTCCGCCTCCTCCTCCTTTTCCTCCTACTCCGCCTCCTCCTCCGCCTCCTCCTCCTACTCTTCCCTCTCCCCTCTATGCTAGCAGAGTGCTGCGAGCGTCGCCCACCGCCCGAGACCACGACCCCTCGCACAAGAAAGACGAAACGGTCCGCGCTCCCGAGGCCGCGATCCTCGGCGGTGGACAAACCTCCCTTTAGTAAACCTCCCGTTCGTGAAAACGCCCTGTCGCGAACCGAAAACGGCCAATTCGCTAATCTACGTGTCAGGGTAGGAGGTCTGTCCACCCACGCGATCCCTTCGATAGAACGAAAGGCCTGCACTCCCGAGGCAAAAATGTTCCTCGCACAACCGATGGACCCGCGCTCCCGAGCCTCTAAGACCAGCAGGAAGCAGGCCACAAAAAAACCGCCAAGAGGCCCCCGACCAGAGGTTTTCCATGGTACGGCCCGACGAAGAGGAGAGGAGGAGGAGGAGGAGGAGGAGGAGGACCCAAATAATGTTCTTCCCCCAACGCACTGTCCCAACACCTTCCCCAAATGTGGACGGCACCACCTCTTCGGACGTCCTTGAGCTCCAGACGGCCCCCACGACAGGCGCAAGACAGCCTCACGACGGGCGCAAGAGACCTCCCAGACGGCCAAGGGGCCCCGAGACGGCCCAGGAGGGCCCCAAGACGGCCATAGAGGGCCCCAAAAACGATTCAAAGTGGCCCAAGGGGCCCACAAGACTGCCCCGCAAGAGCCCAAGAAGGGACGGGCAAACGGGAGGAAGACGACGAAGCCGACAAACAGAACCCCCCGAGACGACGCGGAAGAGTGTGCCAAAAGTTCCTGTTCTCCCAAACCCGGGGACACGAAGTGTCAGACGTGGCGGCCTCTGGTGCCCCACAGAAGACGCCACCCAGAATGCCAAGCTGGCACGGTCGCGGGACTTGCCGTAGGCAGCTGGACAACCTACCCAGCGACATACCCAACACGTGTCCACAAAGCGGCAAGAGCAAAGAGCCGGAGCATGGCGGATGGCGACGTGACAAGGAGCCCGATCTCCCGACAGAGCTCCGCGGGAGGCTCGCGGCCTACACGACCCACCCGGATGCACGACGACAAAAGGAGAGGGGAGCGCAGAGCAAGGGCGGGAAATACTGGGACAGAGTCGAACATCGCGAGCAGTGGCAGGCAGCGAAGGAGAGGTCTCGCATGATCTGGACACTGAAGGCCGGTCCGCCAGACCTCCCGGGAGCCCACGAGAAGGGTGACGCGTTCGCAGCTGGCCGCCTCCCCGGGAGGCGGGGCCTCATCGAACTTGAGAACCGAAAGCCACTCCGCTGGACCTCCCCGGAGCAAGTGAAGATGGCGCCAGCTTCACAGTTCGCAGCACCCAGGGCGACCAGGTCGAATGGTGGTGCCTTGAAGACGGCGGGCCACAGAACCTCCCAGATGCACGAGAACGTGGCGACAGTCTTCGCGGTTCGCAGCACCCGCAGAGAAGGGGAGGTGCAGCTGTGGTGCCTTGAAAACGGCGCTCTCTTGGACCTCCCAGGAGCACACGAAAGTGGCGGCAGTTTCTCAGTTTGCAGCTCCCACGGTCTGCGAGGACTCATGTGATCCGAAAAGAACGTCGCACCGATAGGCCTCCCAAAACCGGCGACAGTTCTGCAGCTCGCAGCCCCACGGGGTGCGAGGTGTAAGTGGTGCCTTCAGGACGGTGCTCTTCTGGACCTCCGAGGAGCACAAGAAATTGGCGACAATTTTACAGACGGCCGCCCCCACTGCTAGTAGTTCTTGCCTTGAGCACGGCGCTCCGCTGGATGGAACACACGAAAATAATAATAATGATAATAATAATAATAATCATACTAATAATAGTAATGATAATAATAATAATGATAATAATGATAATAATGTTTTTTTTTGTTTTTTTGTTTTTTTTTATTTTTTTTAAACAAAAAAAAAAAACGGTTTCGCAGCTGGTAGCGCCCAGGGACGCGAGGTGCAGTTGTGGTGCCATTAGAGCGGCGCTCCGCAAGTGTGGCGACAGGTTGGCAGTTCGCAGTTCCCGGGGACGCGGGGTCTAGTTGTGGTGCATTCAAGACGGCGCTCCGCTGGACCTCCCAGGAGCACAAGAATGTGGCTACGGCTTCGCAATTAGCAACACCCAGGGAGGGGAGGCGTAGGTCTGGTGCCTTTACGACAGCGCTCCGATGACCAGCAGCACGCAAAAACGGCGATGGCGTCTCAGTTTGCAGCACCCAGGGAAGGGAAGTCTAGGTGTGGTGCGTATAAGCCGGCGCTCCGTTGGACCTCCCAGAGCAAACGAAAGTGGCGCCGTCCGCGCAGCTCAGCGCCCATGGACGCGAGGTGTGGTTGTGGTGCGTTTGAGACGGCGCTCCGCTGGACCTCCCGGGAGCCAACAACTGTGGCGACAGTTTCACATCTCGCAGTTCCCAGGGACGCGAGGGCTAGTGGTCTAGTTGTGGAGCCCTGAAGACGGCGTTCCGCTGTCCCCGCAAGCAGCCCTCTTGAGGGGCGACGGTCTTGCAAATCGTATACCCCCGAGGGATGGCGAGGTCGAATCTGAAGCTGGATACAGTAGGGGCCCGACCACAAGAACCCTTCCACAAGAAATCCAACCCTGAGACCCCAGGACGTCCATTGATCTTTGGTGTGAAAACGTCGCGCTTTCCACAGCAGAACCATGGAAACCCAACAAACCCAGGGCAACCTGGAGGCAAACAGGGTGTTTCTTGGCATGGGCCTCCACTATATGCCGTCACTGTGCTGGCACCTCCAGCAGCCCTCAAGCGTGGCAGCAGCTCTGCGGTCCGCAGCACCCCCGACCCCACCCCAGGGAAGGCGAGGCAGGAGGCACAACACATGGGAAGGAGACAAGCATGAAGTTTGAGGCAAGAGAAGTAAGATGGGAGGAGAGAGGTGGAAGGAGGCGGGAGGAGGGGACGTGAAAACCGCGATACGCGATGTCAAGCAAGAGTCCAGAGGGGGGTTGACAAGAATTCCTCCATGTCGCGCCACCAGACGTGTCGTTAGGGCCAGGACCCGAGGCAATTCCGCATGAGACTTCCACGCTGCATACGATTTTGAAGCTAGAAGTGTCCCCAAGGACACTGGTAGAGGGTGCATCGTTTTTAAAGTTGATGGCGTAAACGCGAGCTCGTGAGTAGGGTGGGGCACCCAAGCCTAGATCGCCGATACATGGACGATCGGGGGCCGGTATTCTCCCCCCTGACCCAATCCCAGCTTTTTCGACTCCACCCTCACCCCGCCCCTCTCCCTCGACGTCGCAATTTTCTCGTCCTGAGTCGTTTGCTGACAGTCTGGGGGCCGGGAGAGAGCGGAAAGCCAACCCTCACCATCTGCCTGCGACGCCCGGATCTGAATAGGAGGCCTGGAAATGGGCGCCAACACCAACACAGGGGGTTGCCTCCACGGGAGGAAGATGATCCTGGATCTTGGTGTTGGTGGTAATCTTTCGGCCGCCAAGAAAGCCCGAACATTACCACCATCACCGAGATCGGGATCCTCTTCACTCGGTGGACGCACAACGCCGATTTTGGTGTTGGCGTCAACCTCTAGGCCTGCGACTGAAGGCCCCTTCGGGAGCCTTTGGAACCGTCACCATCTGCCTGCCTGCGACGCCCCGATCCCCAGAGATCCGATGCCATGATTTTTTCCATGCGGGGTCCCCGGCAGTCTCGACCCGTCCCCAGGGACCGGTTTTTCATCCTGAATCCTTTGTTGACACTCCTGGGGCCTGGCGAGGGTCCCCAGAATCCGAAAATGAGAAAAACCTCCGTCTTGATTTGTTCAATGCGCTGGATCGCTGGATCTGAAGGCCCCTCCGGGAGCCTTTGGAACACGGCCTTCACGAGGTCCTCCACGCGCAGCCTCGCCGCGCAGAGGCCGCAGCCCGCCCCCGCGCACCTCGCGCAGTCCTTTCCGAGCACGCCGTCGGCCGTGCCAGGCCTGCCAGCGAGGTCCTCGCCTGTTTCCGCTGGGCCTGGCGGCGGCCCCCCCCAGCTCCGACGCATGGAACAAATCGGGACGGAGGTTTTTTTCGATGTGTTCGGCGCCTGGAGGCCCACTGCTGGGTCCCGGGGCCGTCATGAAAACAAAAAGTGGGCTTCCGAAATGAACGATTGTTTTGGGACATTGGGAATGCGCTGCCCCCCCCCCAAAAATTAGACATTCGGAACACCTTCTCGGGACGAGAAGTGGGCCCTGGAGAAACGGTCGGGACTTCCAGGGATCCTGCATGGAAAGAAACACAGCCTCGGATCTATGGGTCGGGGTGACGCAAAACGCCACGATTGGGAGCGGCGCTGGCCAGCCAGGGCACCGATTGGAACGAAAAACTGCATCGGGAGCAGTTCTCGGAGGCCCGCACTGGTTTCCGGGGCTGGCGACGGACAGCGCGCCAGGGGCGGCCGCCGCAAGGAGAGGCCCAGCGCCGATCCGAGAAATCCGCGCAGTCCCCAGGGGCCGAGGAGGGCCCCGAAAGCCCGAAACCAGTTGCACGCTCCACGGGAACCGCTCCCTCAGGACCCGCAGGTTTCGTGGCGAAAGACGCGGGGGGGGGGGGGGGAAAGGTGACGCTTGCCAGACGCGACGGCCTTCCCCGTCTAGCATCTGCAGCAAAGTCACCAGCGCGCCCTTCGAGCAATACCTCGGCCGGGTGGAGAAGCATCCGGGGGATCAGCGAGAACTGGGGATGCGCCTGACGAGGATCCAGGAGGGAGTGGCTCAAAGACGTGTGCTGCCCCGCGATCCGCACTGGATCCTCCACGACTTGTCCAGGCTTCTCTAATGATCTCTGGGCTCGGGGCAGAAAGCCCCATCCCCTCCAGGCAGAATTACAACCTATCAGACATGATGATGGTGGATGTGCTTGAGGCTATACAGTTTGGAAACTGGAGGCGTCAACGCGAGGAGGGAGAGGTGTGTGTGTGTTTGTATGTGTATGTGTGTGCGACGAGGGGCATGGCGTTCTGCGTGCTCCTTCCAGTTCGCTCGGCCAGGCGGGTGGCGCATAGGCCCGCGCAAGGATCCACCACTTCCGCCACCGCCTGGCCTAGCTCCCGAACTTGAAAAAAAATCAAGGCCCCTCTCCCCGGCGGGGGCCTCCTCGAAAATGGCGACCTTCAGCCGCCCACCTGCGGCCTACGGCGCACGGGCGGCGCGCTCCTGACGCCTGCGGCGCTCACGTCGGGAGCGCGCCTCAAGCCTGTTGGCCTCTGGAAGGAGAGGCGGAGGAGGGGCGAGCAGGCCAGCCCCTTCGAGCCTCCATCCAAATCCCCTTCACCCCTCCTCGCCTCCCCTTCGTACCCTCGAGGAGGGCGAGGAGGGAGAGGGGCAGGAGGCCCTCGAATCTTATAGCTTCGAACCTGGAAGCTCTCCCGAACCCCTGCAATAATACAGGGGAACAAGAAGGGAGGAGGAGATATGATTTCCAAAGCCCCTTTATTCTCCTCCTCCTCCTCCTCCTCCTGACGCTGCGGGCCACTCGCGGTCTCGCTCCGCGTAGCCCCTCCGCTGAGGGCGCGCCCAGATTTGCACCGAGCACGCGCATCAAGACCTATGCCCCACCTTCTGCCTCAGTCGGGCGGCTGAGGCAGGAGGTGGGAACCTCAGGAAACGGCCTCTGGGCCCGAGACCCCGCCGAAGGACAGGAAAGAAACAGCAAACATCCTCGGGGCCTCGAGGGAGGAGGGAGGCGGGGCCCGAGGACCACAAGTCAAAGACCCGAGGCCTAGGTCACTTAGCACACCCGACCACCACCTCCATCATGGAAGTCGACCTCCTTCTCGCGAGTGCGACGCGGAGGTGATGATGGGGGGGCCAAATTCTCGTGCACGAGTGGCCCCCCCCCCCCAGGCAGGGGACAGCCAAGGCGTCAACCGTTAAGCAAGAGCGAGGAAGGAATCGGAGGGGGGGGGGGGGGCGCGCACTCTACGCCGAGGCCAAGCCAGGGGGGGGGGAAGGAAGACTCCTGGGCTGCCGTAGATGGAGAGGGGGAGACGAAGGCCTCCGATGGCCTCGGGCTCGCCCGGCGGGCCCCCTTGTAAGAGGGAGCCCGTCTCCTCTTCCCCCCATCGGCGGCCGCCGTCGCCCCCCGGCCCTCTTGCCGAGGGGTAGGCGCGCTCGCCGCCGAGGGGGGCCTTCTGGATGGCGAGGTGCTCCGCGTGCGCGGTGCCGCCGAGCCGCGAGGAGAGGTCGCCTCGCTCGGTGGTCTTGCGCCCATGTTGCAGGCGGCAAAGCGCGGCGACGTGTGCCCGAGGGCCCGCGCACAGCCCTCGTTCGCACTATGGAGCCGCGGCCCTCGTCCTCAGCCCCAGACAGCGCTCCGAAGTGGGTGCTGGCCCCAAGGGGGGAGCCACGGCTCCCCGAGACGCCGCGGTTCACTCTCGTCACCCGACTCTCCTCCGAAGGGATGCAGGCTCCAAGATGCGTTCCAGATGGCGCCCCAGGAAGCGACTGTCTGCGTGCTTTCCGATGGGTCTTGCGTTCTACCATCAGCGAGCCCATGGTGCAGCGTCACGGCGCCCTCCACCCTTCGGCGCTGTGCGCTGCGGGGTCCGCTCGTGGGCTCGTCTGCTCGCTGTCCACGTAGTATCGGTCGTGGTGCGTGGCGCATTCATTGAGGTCGCCGATCTCCTTTCCGTCTGCGTGGTTACTTCTGCGCGTAGCAGCCAGGATACGCATCGCGTCGTCATCGCCGTCGCTGGCGTTGAGGAAGCGCTTGCGGGTAACGACTTGGTTGCGTCTCTCCAGATGCTGTAACTCTCGCGGGGCAGTTGTCGTCATAGGTCCGATGTTTATCGTGCAAGCCGCGTCGTTGGCGACGCGCGTGTATATGAGGGCGATGGCGTCTCGCATCGTCGCGTTATCTTCCGTGCTGGTCGTGTTCTCGTGTCTGCTGGCATCTCTTCTGCCCCGCGGGTGTTGCTCGTCGCGGATTTGATTGCTGTTTCCTATGCTCGGGGTGGACTTCTTGGAATGGATGGCACCGGTTGTGCCATTCAATATAACATCGTGGTTAGCGTTGTTGCTGTGGTCGGCTTTCCTATCGTTGCGCTTCTGGCTCGCGTGGTTGGCTACGGTGAGCATGCGCACGCGTCGGTGTTGTAGCTCCGCTTGCCGCTCGATGCCGCTGATGATGCGCATGGCATCGGCGCTGGTGGCGTTCTGGTCGGTAATGATCAGTATCGTAGTCTGTTGTGCCCCGTCGTTGCCTAGGTCTGCCGTCTCTCCGTCGGTTGTGTCCACTCGCGTATGATGTGTTCGACGATCGCCTGGTTGGACGTCTTCCCTCTGTTCTCGCCAGACGCCGCGCCCTTCGACTGCTTGCGGTGACAGAGGGACTGGCGCAGGAATCATCGAAGTGCAATCGCGCTTCGCGTCTGCGCGTAGTGCGAGCGATGGTCCGTGGAGCTGGGCGCAAGGGCGTTCTGCGTAATATTATGGTAATCCTTTGTATTTGTTGGTCCGACGCGCGCGCCGCATCTCCTCGGAAATGTCGTTGGCTGCGTCGTCGCGCCGCTTGCTGAACTTCATGGCGAGCAATGCGCGCCGTCTGCAGGCGCGCATGTGCTTGTGCAATCTGTTGGCCGCCCAGTATTCCCTCGCACAGACCTGGCATGTAGTCCCGTGGATGTAGTTGATTAGATTATCGTGCTGGCTGTGCTTCGCCCGCATGTGCTTTTGGTGCGCCGCCTTGCCGTTCACGATTTGCCCGCATTCGCAACAAAGGTACCAGCCGTCACGTTGAGGGCCTTCGCTCCCAGGCGCAAGGATGATGGCGCCATCGCGCATGTCACTGATGCGTCGTCTCCAAGCAGCTGCAGCTGCTTTTTCTTTGTTGAACTCGACGGCTGTCTTGTAGGCGCGTAGTAATAATTTTGAATTTGGACGGTTCTTCCTCTGCCATGCCCATCCATTGGCGAATGCCGTCGTGGTTGGGCGTTGTATGGTGCTTGCTGGTGCGCGTTTTGATGTGGTAGAGGTCGTCTGCAATCGTTGTAGACCATCTTCCATTGTTCTCGGTATCGTAGTCAAGCAGAGCTCTTAGCTCAATCGTGCAGGCGGTCGTTAACCGGATGATCCCCCGCAACCTTGCCTGCCGTAGTCTTTGTTGGAGTGTCGCGATGCCTGCCCTGCTGATCATCTCGATGTTGGCGATCTTCTCACGCTGAGTTGTCTGATGATCAATGCCCAATGCCATCCTCGAAGCTGCTGTGCATGCAATGGCGACTATGTCCGTGTCTGTCCTTTTTGCAGGAGCAAGTGCACGTGCTGCAGCTTCCTGGGTCAAGCCATTCCGATCATTCGCAATTTCGCCCAGGACTTTGAGCGTTCGCGCGAAAGCGACTGTCATCCCCATGTCCGTGTACTGTTTCTGGTCAACATGCATCTGTCTCGCAATTATTGTTCCATCCTTGTTGCCGGCGTAAATTAGGAAGTTGGACTTGGTAAAGTTGACGGGTAGTCCTCGCGATAGTGTTGTTCGTATCAGTATCACCAACATGGTCTTGACTGAGGCCCCTATCACATTGCCGTCGGCGACCGTTGCCATAGCTTTCACGTCGTCGGCAATGGTTGGTACAGAATACTTGTGGGCTGCCTGGTATTCTTACTGTGGCGTCCGCTGTAATGGCCTCTTCACGATCGTCTTTCGTGACTGCAGACATCAGCGCGTTGAGCGTGAGGCCGGCTATAGGTACCTGGTCGTGTTCCTAGCCTTGGTGCTGCGTAGTCTGAGTCGCGCTCGGTGAAGAAACGGGTGTTGCGGTGGGCTTCGGTCAGCATCGAGAGCAAATGCTTGTTGTCTATGTGGGTGCTGGCGATGCCGTTGTTGTTCATGAGTGTCTGTGTAGCCGGCTGCATGCATTGAGGGATGTCCATGTGGCATATCAGGTTCTTGATGTCGTGAGTGCTCATTTGCATGTCGTATACCAGGCTCGTGGCTACCATGTGAAATTCAGATCGCATGCCGACCAAAATCATGATGAGTTCCTTCCACGGCTGCTAGGTTGAAGGTCGATCGCATTACGAGGTGGTTGAAGTCCGTACTGCAATAGCTTCGGCCTCCCATCTGAGTACTGAATACCCCAGGGTAACAAGTCCTTCATGCACTGTCGTATATACCTGTAGTGGCGCTTGATGATGGCGTTGGCGAGCGATGACGACCGGTGGTTTTGTAGCGTCTGTTCGGCCCCTCTTCCATTCCAGAAGCGTGTCATTCTCGATCCATTTTGTGTCGCTGCTTCTCGGGTGAGCAGCGCAGTCTTTGAAATTGGCGGTCGCATGTGGCGCGCAATCTCTCGTGGTGCCGCGTGGGCAAGGTCGTCGGCCACATCTTCAGGTCCTGCAGCTCTTCCAAGTTTGCACCGAGCCAATTGTTCTTCAAACCGGTAGATGCCAGCGAAAATGTCGATGCTTCGGGCCACGCTGTTGTCGCATGTGTCGTCCGTGTTGTTGCATTGCTCTGCTATGCCGGTCATTGTCGTGAAAGCTGCAGCTTATATGTCGCCGAAGTGTTGGGCGGCTTCAGTGCGCTTCGCCGCCGCGCCTGTAATATCCTCTCCGTTGTTGTCCATCATCATGGGGGATGTCCGTGTCTTGCGTCGCTTGCGCCCGCCAAACAGTAGTACCCTACGTAATCGTTTCCATGCGTTGCACGGCTCGTTGGTGCGCCTCGCTTCTTCTGCTCGCGCGGCTTGCTAGTTGAGGAGCTCGTCGCATCCGTTGTTGACCATTCGTGATGATGTTTTCCGAGCATCGTTGCACCGCTCTCTTGCAGCGGGGATGTTTGTAGCCGTTGCTGATGTTAGCCCGCTGTGCCTCGATAGCGGGTCGCATGAGTTCATCCTAGCGCGGGTCAAGGTACTTGGTCGGTAAGCTTCTCGTCGGGTGTTCGATTGTGTAGGCTACCTCTTTGATGGTTCTTCTGGTCACCAAGTGGTGCTTTCGCCCATGCTGCGCTGCTTTCCGCAGTAGCTTGGCACGTCGTCGTCGGTCGATGATAAACTCGAGGGTCTGGTCGGAGATGTACTCCTGCATCTTCTTGTGCTGGCGATTGGGGGATGATGCGGTGGCTGCCTCCATAAATCTGAGCGTGTAGAAATAGGCGCGCTGGTCAGAGCAGGTGTACCATTCGGGGATCACAGTCGCATTAAGCATCTGCTTGAACTTGTTGACCACCTCCTCGTCCGTCAGCTCTGTTCTGTCGGTATTAGGGGGCAGCTTCTGGTTGGTCCTGGTCGATCTTTGGCGAGCCACTTGTACAATCACAAGTGTATGATCTTCTCGTGGTTGGTCTGCTTTTTTTATCGTCTCAAGGTCTAGCATCGTCACGCATGCTGTCACAGCTTGATGTAATCGTTCGCGCAACATGATGTAGTCAATGCGGCGTCCGTGTCCATGGGCGTCTTTCCATGCATGGTGATCTTTGCCGTCTGATCTATGGGCATTGACGGTAGGCATGTGCGCCGACGCAACCAATTCGTGTAGCCGCTGTCCGTGTTCGCCTTGTTGCTGTTTTGGTCATGCGGATCAAACCAATTATGATGTCGTAGATCCCACTCGCCCGTTCGCATCGATGAAGATTATGGGCGGGTTGAACGTCGATGCATGCTTGGTTAGGTACTCCCAGAAATCATGTCGTGATGTTGCGTTCTTATTCTTTTTTTTTGTGCGGAGCGTGCGCAACGCGCACCATGTGGTCGAATGCCTTCGCTTGGATCCGCACGATGAGTAGTCGTGGCCTGGCTACGATTACGTGAAAATCCGACGGTTGCAAAAATAATGGCCCCGTTGGTGTTGTAGTATATGGTAGGCCGGCCCACAATTCGCACCCGCAGGTGTAGTTGCGGCGTGGGCTGTTGATCACGTGGCACCCGCTGCTGGTAACTACTCGTCGCTCTGGGCGGCTAATCATGTGATGCCCGTTGCTGGTAGCTACTCGTCGCTCGTCCCTTCCTGTCTGGATCCCAATGAGGTGTGCTCCGCGATGTTGTAGCTGACGTCGCATGATCGGCCCCCGCTTGTCATTGGCCAGTCTTCCTGCTCTGGCCATGTGGTTCTTGACTGTCGGCTCAGCTTCTCTGGCGCTTTCGACGTTATAGGTCATGATGTTGATATTGATGCCCGCTGAGATGATAATAGTTTCCGCCGGCGCATTCATGCACCCGGGCTTGGCGTCGCGCTTCGTGTTCTCAAAGCTGAAGGCGTTGTCTTGCTTCGCTGGATATGCGTGTCTATCTCGGAAATTATTGCCCAGTGCATTTTCCCACTGGTAATAGTTGCTGGTAGCAATGGCGAGTTTGAAGCTCCGTGGAATGTTGTTGGTCGGCTCGTTCTTCTCGTGCTTCCCCCGCTCGCGCATTGATAAGCAATCGGCAAGCTTGTTCCAGAACATCCCTTCGCGGCTTGGCACGCGGTGGAGGTCGATGCTGGCGATAGCACTGGCGCGCGCGAATGCAAGCTCGAGGTGCATGGCGAGGTCGCGGTCCGCAGTCGAGGCTGCCGCGCCGTGGCATATGTCAACGACCGTCTTGCTACTCCTCCTCCTCCTCCTCCTCTCCCCCCCTCCCCCTCCCTCGCCCTCCCTGTCCACTCGCACCTCGACCCGCCTCTCCTCCGCCCCTCCGCCCCCCCCCCCCGCCCCGGGAGGGCGGGCAACAGGAGGGCGAGGGCGCCCTTGCGCCTCGGCCCTCGTTCCCCCCGCGCACTCCCACTCCTCTCGCGCGCGCGCGCGCCCGCGCATTTTTGTCGCGGGCCCGGCGAACGCGCAGGTCGGTCGGACAGCTCAGGGACACAAAACGCCTACCTTGAGCACCGCAGACCGAGTGGGCCTCTGGGGGCCGCGTTGCGGTCCAGGCGCGCCCGGGTGGAGGGCCGCGCAGAGCAGGCGTCTGTCCGAGCAAGCTTGAGCAAGGCCGGGCGCGCAACGCCAGGGGGGCGGGAGTTGGGCAACCAGACCCTGGGAGCGCTGCGGCGCGGGAACAGCACCCAGGCCCTGCCAGGTGCGCAAGAGCGAGAGAACACGAAGCCCGACCGCGGCCCGGAGACGTCTCCGCGGCGAACGCCGAAGCAGGAAGGAGCTCATGTCGCCCCAGGAGAGCGGCAGGGGGGGGGCTCGCGTCCACCCAGGTAGGCGCTGCTGTCCCGGGACGGCTGCGGGGTTCACCCGGCCCACGGGAGCAGGGGCGCCTGCTGCGACCACAGAGGGGGGGGGGAGGGGGCGAGACGGAGGCGGGGGGGAAGAAGGGGGCGGGGGCCGCCGCCGCGAGCGGGCGGCGCGCAGCGACCGCGCGCGGCGGCGGGCCGGCGGTGCAGTGAGCTCTTGACTGCCACTCTGGATGGCCCCCTCGTCTTTTGCCTGGATATTCGTAATCCCTGCAAGGTGTTCCGAGGATATCCCATGGTCAGCGGGCTCTGCAGATGACGTGGATAAGAAGAGGTAGTGCCTTCAGCATGCACTAAGGTTACGCTGAAGGGAGGGGGCCGGCCCGCCGGCCGACGCGCGCGCCGCAGGCTCGCTCCGTTTCCGTTTCCCCAAAGCCAAAGAGCATGGCTGCGGGAGCAGAACAAGTTAGTGCAGCGGGCGGACAGCGCGCGCAATGAGAGAGAGAGAGCAGGCAGGGCAAAATAATGGCGGCGCGGAAGGGGCGCATCGACCCCCCCCGCGGCGGGATCCGTAGAGCCGCCCCGGCCCCCAACCCACCTGGCCTGCGCATGTGCGCAGCCGCCGGAGCGAGCCCCAGAAGACGCGTCATCGCTCGACGGTGGTTGCCAGGGGGCGGAAGGCCGAAGAAGCCCGGCGTCCCCCGCCTGAGCTAACATGTCCAGCTCAGGCCCAAATGCCCATGCACACCTGGTGCGCCCGCTCCACGAAGTAGCGCGGACCAGCATCGACTTTGTCGCGCAGGTTCCATTGCGCACCACAACCTTCTCCATCGACCTCTCCGCTCTCGAGAGTCATCCCAGGGGTCGCTGTTGCTCCAGCGCCACTGGTTCGATCTGGTCCCTGGGGGAGCTGCCCTCTCTTCTGCTCGAGCTTCAGCCACTTGGCTCACTCTTGCCCATGCCCTTCTCCTGCGGCCTCGCCTTGGCGACGGCGGCGGGGGAGGCGCTGGCCAGGTACTTAGCGCCCCAGAGTCGCGCTGGATCTTGTCGTTGCACTCATCCAGACTAAACCATTGCCACGTTTCGCGATGACCGGTGACTTGATGATGCCGGGGTACATGTACGTAGTATCCTCGAATTTCCCCATTCTCGGTCTTGTCTTCGCAGTCGACGGTCGCGTCGCACACGCCGCCCACGGCCGGCCCGGGGCCATCGCCGTCGCGCGCGCGGCCGCCGACCTGCTCGACAGCCAGCCTTTGGGGGATGGGTTCCTCAGTCCAAGATTCATCCGCCCACGACTGAATCGTGTCATGATCGATCCAGCCGGCATTGGTGCATGACGCGGCTGAACGGGCAGACACAAGAGCATAAGGGGCGGCGCGATGGGATTGCCTTCCACACTGGTACCTCGGTCGCGATGCCAGACGAGAGCATTGCTGAGTTCGCTGCCCCGAGGCGGCAGTGCCGCTCGGGGTAGTGCTTTCAACGAAAGGGGCTACAGCGTCTGCTGGCGACTCGGCTGGGACTGTCTCGGTGGGAGAGTTGGCTGGGCCACTCTACTCCTTTATCTTTTTACGGCAATTGGTGACCCCAATAGCGCCATCGGCATTGAAGACCCCAAAAAGGCTGTTGGCGAGACAAATCTTGACACTAAATTGAGGCCCCGTAGACGCGCGCATAAAGACCACGCCCTCTTGAATGCCTGAGCAAGTCCGCCGTGCGGTCTCAGATTCTTCATTCCCTAATCCGTGGATCCAATTACAAAGCAAACCGAATGTTTCTACAGCAGCTTGGATCCGACAATCCAAAGCATAAGCATCTTGCAAAACTTGGGTGGATTGCGGATCACGCTGCACCTCATACCCTGGAAACGCAACATTGACTCCCGCGGACATGAATAAACACATGACTTCTCGTACAACTATCAGAATGCGTCCCCATCTTCTATGTGTGGGGATGCGATCAGACGGCCGGTTCCGAATTCGATCTACAAGCTCGGGTAGCCCCGGCGGTACGTCATGGATAAAGTCGGTGTCCAGCGGGCTTGTATTTGGAGCAACCGAGAAGTATTCAATAACAAATTGCGTTGCGACTTGGATAACAGCTGGCCTCTCGTAGTTTTCATTGCTGTAGTTATGACCACACATGCAGCCATACTAAAAACCAAGTCAAGCCAATAAGGCAACGATCTATTCGGAATAAGCCATGGATGTCGTTGTGCAATATGGTGATTTCATATGCGATCCGACATCGCAGCCTTCTGTTCGCGTTCTGAGACTACTTCATCACTGCGGCTTGGCCGATGATGAAGTTCAACAACGACTCGGAAATCTATGTCCCCTACTTGGGTCGATGCAGATGCTCGGTTCGCTGCTTCCAAACTATCCGCCGACACTCGAACGGAAAGAATGACACATCCGCTTTCCTCCATTTCTCGCTCCCACTGGTCCCAGCCCGTCTCCGGTCGAATTTGGTCTGCACTAACATGTTCCCAATTGAAAACGGCAAGTGCGGCGCATCTCATAGGGCGATCATATTGGGCCAGATCTGGCGTCCAAATCCATGGCCACCATTGAGCAGCCGTGGGGTGATCATCCCCATGCTTGTGCTCTAGCCAGTCAATGAACCTGAGCTTGAGGGGTTCAAGATATTGAAAATATGGCTCGTGACGCGCCTGCGGCTGTGCCGAGACGCTGTCAGGTCGCCAGGAAGGAACGGTCCCTGGCTGCGAATACATGAATGTACCACCAGCCGAAGCACTCTTGAAACGTATACGTTCATGACTAACCCATTTGCGTTGATGCTGTTCAGCCTTGCTCAAATTGTCCAACACATTAGCGGAGCTCTTGTTCATTGTTCTTCGCCTGCGAGACATCATATTAGATTTATTCTCTCCTCTCGGAGTGCCATCAAGACGTGTTTTCAGTCCTTGTCTCGTCCATGCAACACCCAATGCATGTTCTCCAGGCGGTTGTAAGTAATTCGCTATGACGTACAGTTTGTACCTGACAGGGGTAAGGCAGTGCAAACAGTATCCTGTTGTGTAGTGTTATGAGTCTCATTGTTGTTATTGTTTGTTCGTTGATATGCACAGTGCGCTTATTATGAGCAGTACGATTCCAATGTGTAGCATTCGTAACATGATTCGTCTTACTACTACTACTACGACGACGACGACTACTACTACCACTACACAAACGAAAGCGACCACCACCACTACTACTACTACTACTACTACTACTACTACTACAAACACTACTACTACTACTACTACTACTACTACTACTACTACTACTACTACGACTACGCCTACTAGAACTACTACCTACGACTACGACTACGACAACGACTACGACTACGACTACTACTACTACTACTACTACTACTACTACCACTACTACTACTACGGCTACTACTACGACCACTACCACTACTACTACTACCACCACTACTACTTCTTCTTCTGATGCTACTACTACTACTACTACTACTACTACTACTACGATTACTTCTACTACTACTACTACTACCACTACTACTACTACTATTGTTCATATCAGTATGAATAAAACTGTTGGCCGCATTGCCCTCGTGACTGCTAGTACGCATATTCGTACCAATATTATTACAACTACTACGAATAGCATGTTGGCATACCTCGTGTTCGTATTAGTGTTGGTGATTACTATTATTACTGGAATGTGTATGATTACTAGTGTTATTTTGAATAAAACTACCCATGGAAAACCACATGATGCTAATATTTGTTGAGTGAAGCTACATCGTATCAGTATCAGTGGTATTACTATCAACGGTTAGCATTAAGAGCATTATTTATATGTGTATTGTTACGCTGAATGCTCGGCTTTGCGTCCTATGATTATTCTTCAGGGTACGTTAGTATGTTACTTGATCCTGTTATTGGTAGTTGTGCTCTTCTTACGATTAAGAGTATTACGCTTCCTCGCACGATTGCGATTACTCGTATGCCTCCTCCTCCTCCTCCCTCTCTTCCTCCTCCTCCTTGTCCTCCTGCTCCTCCTCTTCCTCCTCCTCCTGCTCCTGCTCCCGCTGCGAGCGCGGGGCGCGCGGCGGGCCGCCGAGGAGGTGGCAGGATGCCCTGGTTGTCCCTGACGGCCCTGGCGAACTCGCTCAGGTCGGGGCCCCCCTCGCAAGAGGGCTGCTGGAGGAGGCGTCCCTGGCCCCGGGGTCGGGTGCGCCGAAGAGGGGGACCAAGACGAGGGGCCTGGTGCATCGTGGCCAGATGCTTGCGCGCGGGCCGAGGGGGGGTCTGGGAAAAAACTCGGAGAGAAGAAGAAGGGGGGCCAGGACATCTGGGAGGTGCTGGCCCCGGCCATGATGTCCACGCACCCGCGCAGTTGTGCTCACCCCCTCTGGGACGCGCCCGACAAGGTGTCCCGGGGGTTTCGCTGAAGGCCCATAGTCGAGGCAACTCATGGGCGGTCTTAGTGGGGACGTTAAAAAGCTAAGTATACATATAAGGGGGGCGATCAAACAGGGCTTAGCCGAATTAAGCCAAGGACCATGCCAGGCTGAGTAAAGATAAGCGGGCTTAATGGGGAAAATCAGGATTAGGCCGGATTAGGCCAGTTTCGACCACGGATCTACCAGCGCCGATGCTGAACCCAACCCCTCAGGAGTTGCAACCTGACCAGAGCGTTCCTGAAGCATCCCAGGGGCTCCAAAAGGACGCGAAAAGCCAAGGACGCCTTGGGCCAGGAGCACTTTTGGGCAGCCCCCGACCTCGCTCCAGCCGCACGTCTGGCAGGCGTCGGAGAAGCTGAACTTGTGCACGGTCTCCACGTGCCTTGGGAAAAGGAAGGTCCCGTCGGCGCGCAGTACTAGGGGGCGGCACGAGGGCGGCGGCCTTCTAGGGCGGCGAGGGGGCCGTCTGAGACAGGCCCCTGAGGCTTCGAAGATGGCTTCTCAGAAGGTTGGAATGATAAACAAATAACATACCCCTGACCCTTTGGGATGGGTTCGAAGTTAGGAGGGCCAAGAAAATGAGGGATAAAGGGGTATGTGTTGTTTTTGTTCCTGCAGATGTATCAGGCCAAATCGCTCAGGTCGATTATCCATAATGCGAAGACGGGGACCTAATTGAAGCCACGCCTTCATCGCGTTATGAAGGCTAGAGGTTCGTTTACCCTCAATGAAGGAAGGCTTCTAAGAAGCCATCTGGAATCTCAGAAGACCCCCGCCGCCTTTTTGGAAGGCCGCCCACCGTTCGCCACCCTTTTGTGCGTGTGCCTCCAAGGTTCGATGATCTGGCCTTTCCTGGACATCGTCGGAATCCTTCGTCGCCACGGCCGCATTGCCCTCGAGATTCTGGTCAGAATTTGAGTATGTCGCAGGCTGCTGGTCTGGAGGTGGGCCCTTGACGAACGAAGTGTTGAAGCTGAATTGACAATTTCCATCGCCTTAGCGAACGTAGTCTCGGGGCCGAATTGACGTCTGAAGTGTCTGGGCCGAGTTGGCGACCGCTGTGGGCGCTTCTCCAGACATGCGCCGTCTCAGCCACTGGGCTGGACTCAAGCCAGATTGCTGCCTTGTCGGCTGCACTCCGCCCCCGTCGCGACGAAAGCACGACTGGCATTTCTGGTGTGTTCCTTTCGACCTCTGGAGGCCGTTGCCCAGGCCGGGAGCCGTCAGAATGACAACTCGAAATGAGAAACCGGCATCTGGGAAATTCTTTTTCGCAACGAGATCTGGGCCCAGATCCCGAAAAGTGCTGCGCACTCGGTGAAACACACTGTTTTCTGTAAGAAGCGGGGTGTGCAATTCTGGTCCGCTTCGACCCGAAAAACCAGCCTCTGGGAAATGGTCTGGACCTCCGAGGGTCCATGTCGTGAGAAAATCACGTCGTGGAAGATCCCCACGTGCCTTGTCGGCTACGGCAGAGTCGTGCAGTGACGACTTGAGCCTTGGTTTCTGACACCGCGTGGACTGTGCCGGCCGAGTCTTGACCACTGTCGGCATTCAACATTTCACGCCCGCGTCGAAACGACACGAACCTGTCGCACACACACACACGAGCGACCTCGGATAAGAGTGACCTTGGATGCGCGGCACTCGGGAGGGTCCGCACCCAGGCGCACAAGCCGCTGCTATCGAATCGCGCTCAGCGGTCGGGGTACTCCAGTGGGCCCGCACCAGGAGCCGCTCCGGGGACGGGTCACGCCGACGTGAGGCCGATCTCGGGAACAAGGGCGTGCGAGGCCTGGACCTTCTGCACATCTGCCGCATGGGGAGCCGAGTTCCCAGGATCCCCTAGGGCACGTGGGCATGGATCGAGGGTGGACACCACACCCTTCAGCAAAAACACATTTTGGTCGCGGCGCCCGGTCGGAAGAAGCGGGTAGAAACATGAAGCAGGGAGGCGCTGGAGCTAGCCTGGGCTTCCGCCCGCCACCCAAAGGCGACGGAAAGGGGAACCCACTCGACCATGGAAGTAGGAAGGCGCCCAGAGCAGATTGGAGCCCGAGGATCAACAAAAATACCGACTTTCAACGGCCGGCGAGTAGGGGCAGCGGAGCGAGGGAAGAGAGGGAGGGCGGCCGCTGAGTGGGGAGCGGGGGAGCGGGGCGGCGCACGCAGGCCACCCCCTCCACAACAAAAACACCCTCTGGGGAGAGCCGCTCGGGGCTCTCAGCCGCCCCGAGGCTCGGCGGCGCGCAAAAGGGGGTGGAGGGGAGGGGGGGGGGGTTCTTAGGAGGAGGCTGCTTCGTGGAAGGCGCCAGCATCACATCTGCAGATAAGGCCCGGCAACACGCAACCCGCATGCTGAGAGCGTACGTTTGGCGCGACGCTGAGTGGGCCAGCGCGCTCCCAGCCAGCACGCAGCGTGTCAACACGGACGTTCTGGGCACGGCACGCGTTGCGCTTCGAAACGGGCGCATCAGGGCAGCGCAGCTCGGGACCAGACCCAGTGGGCGCAGGCCTGCACAAATTGCGGCCGAACCCAATAAGCGCTACAGCCGAAAACAGGATCAAGAAACTCATCATTCGAGAAACCTGGGCCAGCTTCACAGAAGCTTCTGCAAGCAAGCCTGGGCAAATTTCTGTTGTTGACGCTGGAAGGGCAAACGTGCTCCAAAAACTGGGCCAGCTTCTCGGCAAGCTGCTCGAAAAACGCTGACCCAGATTTTCAAGAGGCTTCTATGTCAGATGTTCGACGGTACTCGACCTGGCAGGGTGGGGATTCGATCAACATGAAAACTGGTACATCTGGGCACCAGGGGCTCCGAACGCGCTGACATCCAACGCCTCCCGAGGTCCAAGGAAGTCGTTTCCCTGGGCGCGTGGCCGTGCATAAGCGCCCCGACCTCGGGAGGGAAGGGCTGGGACACTTGCTCCGAGAGGATGCGGGGGCGAGAGGATGTGGGGGCGGGATAGAAGGAAGAGGAGGAGGATCAGTCATACCGTTCCGATGTTCTTGAACCCATGTATGTTACAGTCCTGAAGGGCGAAGCAGCGGTCATCGTCCCAAGGCCAGGCCGCGGCAAAGTCCTGAACAAAACAACCAAGTGCGTGGTGCCAGGGCGAGACACAGCAGAACTCCCAGCTTCGCTGGGTTAAATATTTTAACACACGACGACACTTTAATGTGGATTCAGGGTGAGTCTTGTAGTTTTCAAAAGGCGGGACTGGCGCTGTCGCACGGTGAAAGAAAAAGTCTGCAAAACGAAGCTCTCACTCTATTTCTGAATCCCATGCTGAAGCAAACGCATCAGTCAGACCGTTCCGATTTTCTTGAGACCATCTCTGTTACAGTCCTGAAAGGGCGAAGCAGCGGTCATCGTCCTAGGGCCAGGCCGCGGCGAAGTCTTGAACAAAACAACCACCAAATTTCACAAAACTCGTAAACGGATCACGGTTCACCATCGTAGTTCTGCCCTCGCCCAGTGCACCACGGATACATATGAACGACAACTGTGGTGCATAAGCGTCGATGAAAATTCTAGCCAAGGCGGACCCGAACCTGCAAGGATACGCGGCACCATGTTTTGTCCATCGGACCCCGCAGGGGTTGCCTCCCGATAAAATTATATGCAGCTTGCACGAGAACTCACACACGGCTGGCAGCCAAGCTCGGGCATCGGTACACCATATCCTGCATACTTTCCAATCCAGCGGACCACAGGGTCGTCAGTTCCTTCCAGCGGGCACCAAAACCACACATGTGAGTAGTCACACCACGGGCCTTCGGGTTCCGCCTCAAGGTTTCGAGCTCGGGAGTCCTTCCTCTATATGAGGCTAGTCCGGGGATTCTCGGCAACCCGCGGAACGCTGTGCTGACTGGCAAAACGGCAGGGCTCTGCCGTCACTCGCATCAACTTTGCACCGGCGTCCACCTGCCGCTGTAAATCACAAGGCGAATCTGGCAAACCCTAGATATGACCCTTGCTTCTGATCAAAGGCCGTCGAGCACTGCTTTAGGTAGTGCACGGCGGCGCCAACCAAACCCCAGGACATCTCGGATGACGAATCAATCGGCGAATGCGACGACGAACACCGGCTCTGTCAACGTCTCCCTCGGGGCCCTGCAGGATGTCAAAAGCGAACGCATCGACCCCCCGACGTCGCGCAGCACATCGCTGAAGGCCCCACATCCACTGAATACCTCTATGACGAAAAAACCTCTGCGCGCCCGACGCCTCGAAACGCTTGAAGCTGGCATCCTGCCCGCGCGAGGGCGCCCACTAACTCTGCGGCGCTGCGATCGCACGTCATTCTGGAGCGTCGCCCGAGCTCGTTGCAAACATCTTGCACCAAGGCCCGCTTCTCGCATCGTCGGGCAGATGCCATGCTGCGCCAGCGCCCCCCCCTCTGAGCTTCGGCGAGGTCGAAGCGATCCAGGCTCGCGCCTGAAGTGCCTGCCCATGTACAATACTGGCTTGAGGTAGTTGATGCCCACCAGGCCCTCCGCCGCGAGGAAGTTGGCGCGCGGCTGCTTGAGCGCGAAGTCCCACGGCTTCCCTGAAGCAGGCCGACTGGCCGCGCACTGCATCAGGAGCTCTGACAGCCAGGGAAAGACTCTCGTCGATTGCCCCCACTGTGCTCGCCTGGCCGCGTTCCGCGGGGCGCAGTAGGACGGCCCGAAGCACCTGGCTCACCTGCAGGTCCAGGCACTCTCCCGGCCGCGTGTAGGCGCCCGCCGTCAGCGGCCAGGACAGCGCCACCCCGAGCCCGTTGATCCTCAGGAAATGGAGCGCCATGGCCGCCGCGAACTCCCACGGCAGCGGGAGTCGGGCCGGCACCAGGCGCCGCCAGCCCCCCGGGGCGCGGGCGGTCCGCGGAAGTGCCATCGTGCCCTTGGCGTTGTACGCCGGCACAACATATCGGATGGCTGCCGCGAGCTTCTCCCCTGTGGACGGGGCCTTGCCATCGAGAAAAAGCCGGTCGAAGTTGCAGGCGATCTGGGCACCCAGCTCCGCTGGGTGGATGCTGAGGCCTACGACGTCCTGCTCCGACTGGAAATCCGACCGCAGCCGCTTGCATCTCCCTCGGGTCTTCGCGTCAGCGAGGCCTCCTCGGTGATCCCGGGGCCCTCCGTCGTGTCCCTCAACTCTCCATGGGTAGCCAATCGCCGCGCGGCTCGCCTCTGCTGCAACTTCAGCTCCTCCTCGCGCCCGGCCTCCTTGAGCTCCAGCAACCCCAGGATTGGATGGCCAGGGCTCTGCTGGTTGGTGCGCGCCAGGCTCTCCACATTCGGGCCGGTCTTCTGCCGCTTGCCCCCCTGCGCCCCGCCCAATCTGCACGGCGCCGCAGGCTGGCCCGCCGCCCCCAACTGCTTCTCGGGCGGCTGACGCCTGCGGCTTGGCATGAACGGCATCTCTCGTGGAGGCCCCCGCGTGGAGGCCCCCGCAGATGGCTCGCGCTTGCGAGAGGGCCCATCGGTGGGATTGAACTCTGAGGACATCCATCTGCGCGTGGATCCGGACCGGGTGGCTAGAGCCCACGCGGCTGCTTTGCGATGAAGCACAAGGGGACTTGAATCTCGACATCTCCCCTTCGATAGAAATAGATGGAGCCTCAGATTATCTCCAAATATCAACCGCGAGTGCCCCCCACCCGTCGGATTTTGCACCGCTTGGCGGATCGCCCCCAGGAAACCTCGCACCTCGGTGGCGCGCGTCGGCTCGCGAGAGAAAACGGGCTGGCATCGCTCGACTGACCGCGACGACGCCTTCACCAATTTAGGAAGCAACTCCCTATTAATGAGCGCGTTATGGTAATCGACCTCCCTGTCCACGCCATTATCACCATCCCCATAAGTAGTCATGAGCCCCAAAGCATTATCACGCGGATTGGACCCCGCGGGATCCTCAGCATTCTTGAATCGCCATCTTTCGTGCCACCTACCCACTGACTGTGCATCTCTCACCGCCCAAGACTCCCTTACTGTAGCATGCCCAGACTCACGCGCACCACAAGCAAGGATTTCCTCGGGCCATTTCGGATCTTGGTCCCGAGACGAAGAAATCAACAGCCCCTGGACCAAGCGAAGCTCACCCAGAACGCTTTTCCAGAGGGGCCTGGGAATCTAAAAATCACCTCGGGAAAAAGCTTGCATGAACGCAAGACACTGGGTAACTCACGTCCGATTAGCGCGATGAAAGAAAGGTGTCCGATCAGGCGTTCGAGCTGCCTGCTCGCCATTTCAGGCCAGCGTCGGTGGATCCATCCACTCCAGCGCCAACAAGAGCTTCCAGTGGCGGCCTGCCGACTCGGCCACGCGGCCTGGAAGACCCTGCTGTTCCACGCCCAGCACCTGCATGCTCTCGGCGGCGTCCGTCTCATCGCGCGTCGCGTACCCCGCCTTCTGCAAAGCTGCGCGGGCGGCCCGGCGAAGGTGCGCCACCTCCTGCTGGTCGTAGCCCTCGACGAGCACGTTGCCCACGCGCACCGCACCTTCGCCAGGATCAGGCGGCGGTCGGAAGTCGACCGCCCTCCGCCTTGGTCCCAGCTCGGGGACACTGTCCAGCGCAGTCTCGCGAATGCGCTGCACGATGCACAAGGCCCACTTCCAGCCCATCGGAACCACGTTCATCAAGGGGTAGACCCACAGATCCCCGGACACCGTCTGGCCGTCGAGCCGCGAGACGCCGACCTCCCCAGCAGAAGCTGGGCCCAGGCCGAAGTAGGGCTGCAGCCAGGCTGGCGTGCGGTGCTGGTACAATGCGTTCTGCACATCTCCTCCTGCGCACCACATTTGCTTGTCGCCAGGGACCTCCACTTCAGCGAAGCTGCTGCCTGAGAAGAGGTGGGCCTTCGGCGCCTCTCGAAAGTGCTGGCTGCTGAAACGGCAGCCCGCGACGATGCGAATCCCGGGGCGAAAGATGCCCCTGGCCAGCCTGTCCTCCACGAAGCCATTTACTTTCCACGATCATTCTTCCAAATCTCGCCACCGCACAAGGTCGGCAGGCCGTCATCCTGCCAGGTCTGCTGCACCTCGCGCGGCTGCCGCAGCCGCGCATCGCGCTGGTTCTCTGTCAACTGCCGGAGCAGGTCCGATGGCGCATTGGTCCATTGGTCTGAAGCGGCAGAAGGATGTCGCCCTCCACGGGCCAGGCTGACCAGATCGCGCGATTCGGGCCGAACGGGGGAGGTCTCGTCACCATTGCAGTAGGGCGAGGGCGTGCTCCCGAGAAGCTCGATGAGGGCTTCCTGCGGAATAAATGAATTCCCCGGCTCGGGTGCGCCGGCCGGGCGCAGCGCCCTGATGTCGCTGTAGACCTGGGCGGAGGGGCCGCGGGGGTCCGTGACGGACTCCAACCTCGGGCGTGTCAAAACCAGCCAGACGGTTGATCGCGTGCACGGTGGCGCACGTAGCCTCCTGGACCTTCAAACCTTGCCGGATCGGCTGCTCGGTGCCACGGGCCAGCTTCTCGCAGCCGCCATCATAGCGCTCGATCTGTGGACGGGCAAGGGTAAGAAAACCATCTCCATCTCCCACAGGCGCGCGCCGACGGTGAGTTGACCCCTTCTGCTTCGCGCCTCGGCCAAGGGCCTCCGAGGCGCTGCCTTCCCTCGGGGGTGCCCCTTGCCATCCCCTTTCTTGCCCTTGTTCTTGTTGGCGGCGTCGGCATACTCTCGAGCTTTCCGCCTCTGCTTCATGACTTCCGTCTCCGCGGTCGTCCTGTCTGTCGCGCACTGCGCCGGAGCCGGGTTGAGCGCCGCGCCCCGTCGGAGGCCCCCCGTCCTATCCCGGCCCAGGTAGCGCTCCAGGCCCTCCAGCTGCAGCGCCCCGCTCGTCGTCTCCACCAGCTGGCACAGGCGCACCAACACCTCCACGCTGGCGAGGCTCCCGCCATCGCATTGGTCGTAGCACACCGATAGGTCCAGCGCGAGCCCCACCAAGTCGCGCATCAGGAAGGCCGTCGAGTCCAGCTGGATGCGCTGCTCCATGGCCCACTTCGTCTGCCGCGCGTCGAAGGTCCAGCCGTGGTCGCGCACATACTGGAAGAGTCCCTCGAGAGGGAGATCGTCCATGGGCTCGACCCGCACGCGGCTGAGCGCCGCCGAGAACTCCGACCAGCGGCGTCCTCCTGGGTCGTAGGTCACTGGCGACAGCACCCAAGCATCAGCCCCGTCGCCTCCGAGGCGCACGTCCTGGCTGTGGTCCAGGCTGTGCGGCGCGCAGGCAGCCGGCACCTGGCCGTCGGGCAACCTGCGGAGCGCCCGCTCACCCATCACCATGTCGCTGTCGGCCAGCTGCACATCATCTCCTCGGCGAAGCACGCCAGCTGCACGATGGCATGTCGCCATCGAAACCCAGCGGACAGCACGATCAGGCTCCAGTGGCAGCGGGGTCGCAGTGCCTTCGCATCCCATCCCAGCTGGCTGCCCTGCCGCGCCTCCGACGTCCTCAGGCCGGGCCAACTCCAGACCTATGTCGCTGCGGACCTCCTCGGGCGGCGGCAGGGAGGGCGGCGGTAGCGGGGGACCCTTGTGCCGATGTCGACGCTTGACTGGCGCCGCCATCTCCACTGGCACTCTCTCGCCTGTCGCTCTCAGGTACTTGGAACGAAGGGGTTCGTCATACCCCGCCTGCTGGGCGACCTCCGCAGCGCACAGCATCTTCTCACGAAGACCAGCTTCATCAGGGTATTCCTTGAAGCAGTGGGTCTTGCCCATCAAGAAGACTGGAAGTGAACCATCATCGGCCAACTGCACCGCGTGACGTGGCCCGTCTGCAGGCGACGTACACAACATATTCTCGATGTACACGTCGTGGCCTGGTGTCTCGATCACCCAATGATGGTCATCCACCTGGCCGAGGAGCAATCTCTCATGCCACACTTCATCATCACTATAGAACACGGCGGCGTAGGAGCCTGGCAGCAGCTCACTCCAGTACGCCTCCTCCTCGACGACTCGACCGCTGGCCAGGCGCAGGGCCGCCAGTCCATTCCACTTCGGCACGTTCTCCTCCTCCGCCCGGACGGCGCTCCCCGCTCGGAGGGGCTGGCGCACGCGCCTGCTCGCCATCCTGACCTCGCCGGGGGCAGAGGCGAGCACCCAGCACAACGGCGACGTGCCCCAGCGCGGCTCCCAGCAGCTGCCAAGCCTGGTCGGCTGGCTCCCAGGGGTCGTCGGCCGCCGGGGGCGGAGCGGGGTAGGAGCACTCACACGCGGCTGGCGGAGGGCAGGCCGGTGGCTCCGGCAGCCCAAGCCACTCCCGCGTGTGGGGGCACTCCTCCTCGCGGGCCGCGCCCGCCCCAGTCGCGGCCGCAGCCGCGATGGTGGCCGCCTCGGCGGCCGAGCGGGCGGCGCTCACCGCCGCCACCAGGTCCGCGCCAGCGCCTCCCCAGCCAGCCTGGTGCAGGACGGCCTGGTACAGCAGGTCCGCGTGCCTCAGCGCGACCGCGGCCAGAACGCCGACGGCGGCGTGCTGCGGGCGCAGCGCCAGGGCCATGCAAGCCCGCGGTGCCGGGCCTCCTCTCCCCTGTTGAGAGAAAAGGCTGCAAAGCGAAGCTCTCACTCTATTCCTGAATCCCATGCTGAAGCAAACCCACTAGGAGGAAGAGGAGAAGGAGGAGGAGGAGGAGGAGGAGGAGGAGGAGGAGGAGGGGGAGGAGGAGGGGGAGGAGTAGAGTAGCGACTGTGAGGGAATGGCGGGAAGACTGGAGGGGCAGGAGGGAGGATCGGGAGGAGAGACAGAAGGATCATGGGGCATGAAGCCTGGATCGGCTTGCCTCCGGAGTCCGAGAAGAGAAGAGGTGAAACAGACAACAATAACGGCGAGCCTGGAGCGCCGCACACACGCCCAGCACTGCTCACTGCCAGTCGCTATGCGGCAGCCGTTGCAAGGCGACAAGGCGAGGGAAGGAAGGAGCGAGGCGAGGGAACTGGGGGTGAGAGGCAAGCTGGGCGCGCTCGCGCCATATCTGGCGTCCAAGGCCTCTGGAACACGACCTGGGATATTGGACGAAGACCAGTGGACTTTCGATTCGTCACCGCATCAGGGCCGCCACCGTCCTTTGCCCCATTCTTCCTTCCGCCTCTCGCACCCAAGCTATTCACTGATGTGGGTATGTCCCCCGCCCGCGGCGGACTCTCTGAGCATCCAGTGTGGCATCAGAGCGGCGTGGAGGCCGTTCATTTTGGGCCTGCGCTGGACGATAGCCTCAGGGCGGTCCAGGAGACCTCTCCTCTGCGAATCCCAAGGCGGTCCTACGACGGGCTCAGGATCAGCGGCCCAACAAAAACCTCAAAATGGCTCAGGATCAGCGGCCCCCAGGCGACAGCCTAAGACTGCCCCAGTGCTCAGCCCCGAGACCCCCAGAAAGCAGACCGTCTCAAAGGCATCTCGAGACGGCCCGACGACTCCCATGTCCACGCCAGGTTGTGAGCTGTCCAGCGTGGGCAGTTGTATAGACAGTGCACAAGAGAAGAGATCCAGCTGTGAGACACCCACATGCCAGTATTCGGAGAACGACGGTTCTTGAGGTGTTCCGCTGCTACAGATATCTTCGCCAGATGCCCCTGCGAAGCCTGCCGGTGGGTTCACTGAACGCTTCAACGTAAGAGAAATCCACGGGGCACTGCTTGGCCGACAAAGTTCGCATTCCCTGTACGGGCTTAGAAAAAATAAACCTGAACTTTGACCTTGCCAATCGAGGCGCCTCCCGATATACAAAGACCCACGTCAGCCAACGCAGTGCCCAGGCGGGTGTACCCTCGCCAAGCGAGACAAAACACGACGGCCAGCACTTGTGGCGCCCGCAGGAAGGCATAGGTCGGCCTCAATATGAAGGAAGCAGACGGAGAAAAATGGCTGTCAGCAAACTCGGAGACAGACCAGTCGGGCGGGCGACGTTCTTGACGGAGGGCCCCCCAAAACAGAGCGCAGAGAGGGGTCAGGCGAGAGGACTGCGACGACCCCCTCACGTCACGGCCTGTGGATGCTCTGCTTCTTCAGGTTCTCCTCCTCCTCCCGAAGCTTCGCCTTGAGCTTCTCATCTTTCCTGCGCAGCACTCGCTGGACCGCACTGACGACGAGCGATGCGGAACATGATCGGCCCACGAACCCGAACAAAAAAAAAACAATACTGAAGTACACAACGTGGAAACGTTTCTAAGACACCCAATTTGGGCGACGGGCAATTGCAATGCTCCGGTCAACGGTGGTAATGTACTGCGCCCAGAGCTGTGCTGTGCTTTGCTGTGACGAATTTAAAAATGTCATACCGCGTTGAACTGTGATGCGTTATGTTGTGTTGTGGGTCAGGTCGTTGGAATCCTGACCGCCCTGATCTGGATATTCGGCTCGAGCTGCCTAATCGCAAAGCTCGAGCTGGTTGCAGTCGAGCCGCGCGGGCAGCTCGACCAACTCAAGCTCAAATTCTGAATCAGTTCCATATTGTCACAGGATGAGCCATGAGGGGACGACCCCGAACCAACGCGTATTTTGACGTGCGGGGTGACCGACGACCTAATGGCAAATCCCCCCCAGTGGTGGCCTGGACACGTGAAATCACGCGCCGGATGCACTGGCGCCAGACGCGCGTTTGCTACCCCATCCGAGCACGCATGTATACGCGCGGGGAGCCCCGCGCCCTCATGTTGGATATCCCAATTGTGCAGCGTGGACACGTGGGAACACGTTTCACGCACAGGCGTCAGACGCGCGTTAGACGCCCCCTTCCGCGCGCGTATTTCTACACGCGGGGAACCCGACGACCACGCGTTAGATGTCAGCCCGGCCGAAGAAGCGCCCCAGATTTCCAACGGTCTCGCGTGGGAAGGAGCCAGGCGCACGAGGACACACGGTCGGCCTTGAGGCGACAGAGAAGGCAGGCGAAGCGGCAACGGCACCCGCGGAATCCCTCGGGACGAGGGGGATCAGAGGGCATGCGAAGTCGAAGAACCAAAACCAAGGCGGCCTGCGAGTGGGTGCGCTTTGAGCCCCCAACGGCGACGGTCGAGTCGCCGTGCCCCCCCCGCGCGTTACAACCACGCAAACAAGTTAAGAACGCGCAGCCCGTCTCCACATTCGCCGTGGGCCTCCGCCCAGGGCTGTCAGTAATCGCGGAGGGCGCCTCGTCGAAACGAACGTTGAAGCCATTCGGGCCCATGAGAACCCCGTGGAGGTCCCACTCGAGCCCGCGCGCGCCAGAGGCCTCCAAGGAGTCCGCGAGGTACAACATGCCTGAGGTGAACTGGCTGACGGGGAGCTGGAGGTCCAACTCGACGGGGGCCTGCTCGGCCCGCGGAGATGCCGCGCCTGGTGCCGAAGGATCCCGAGATGCGAGGGCGTCGTGAGCCCTGCGGGGATCACGGATCTCCTCGTTCTTTACAGACTGCTGCTCGGCCGCCGATCCGGCGGCGACTGAAAGCGCGAGGGCTGCCTGACCGCCGACGACCTTGAACCGCCAGCGCTCCGAGAATCGCCCACATTCCGCCGCCGCGTTGGGCGGCGGCCGCCCCCGCGCCACGCCGAGCCCGCCAGGCGCTGCGTCGCCGCGCGCAGCAGCGCCGCGCCACCCCGCGGTGGTCGCACTGCAGCACCGGCAGCAGGTGGCGGACCAGCTCGAGCTCACGATCGGTGGAGTCCCACGGGCGCCCCGCGCGGCTGCCGAACGTCTCGACGAAGGCGCAGTGGGCGCGCAGCGTCGTCAGCGCCTCTCTGCGGATCAGGGTTGCCCATGCGGCGCGACCCAAAACGGCCCTGCTCGAAGCGCGAAGCCAGTGGCCCGCCTCCTCCCCCTCAGCAAGGCCCCGATGGCCGCGCGCAGCCCCCAGACATTCCGCGCCTCGATGGCGAGCGCGACGCCGTCGCGCAGCTGCGGCACGAGGAGCTCGACGTTGGAAGCAGCCTCGCAGACCTCGTGGGCCACTGGGCCAGCGCCCCCGAAGCTTGCCACCACGGTGTAGAGCAGGTCGTTGGCGGCTTTTGGCGCCGCGCCCACAATGATGACGTCGTCGACGTAGGCGCCCGCGGCGACAAGCCGCGTCGGGCCTAGATGCCGACCTGCCCGTCCACGACGACGCCGGGCGGGTCGACGCCACTCCGCAGCAAGCAAGTCGACGAGACCTCTCGGCACAAGTGGAGGGCCCAAGAGAAGCCCATCGGCAGCGCGACCACGTTGGCAGTCACCGTCTGTCCTGGCTGGAAAGCGAGGTCCGTCGCGCCCGCTTCCATCAAGGAAGTCGCGTCGATGGCTAGGGGCGCAAAGTCGCCCTCCATGCCGTCGGGCGGCCGCATGTGGTAAACGGCGCACTTCAGGTCGGCAGCGGCGATGCAGGCGCCCGACCCGGGCCTCGAGCGAGCCCCAGGCCGATGCTGTTGGGGGCCTCGTCATGGGAGGAGGCTGAAGCAGCAGCTCGCGATGCGCGCGTCGAAGATGACGCGTCGGGCCCAGTTCTTCGTGGGAGCGAAGAACAAACCCGCACGTCCCTTGAAGTCCACGGCCTCCGCGAAGACGACCACCCCGCGGGCGTGGAGCGCGCCCGGGAATCGCGCGCAGCTCTGCACATCACCGCGGGCCCCGCAGGGGCACGCAGACGTCGCAAGCTCCTCGGCCCCCTGCCAGCGTGGAAGCACATGGCTCCGCCAGCTCGCAACCGCCCCTCCTCGCAACTGCCAACCAATGTAGATACTTCCACAGGGCAACCTGCTGGGGCGGGCCGTGAGACCTGCGCTCGGTTGCGCGGCGCTGGCGCGCGCGTTGCATGCTCGCCGTAGATCGAGATCACGGAAGAGCTCCTCGAGGGCTCCGCCCTCGCACTCGCGCGTCTCTGCGCGCGCATCAGGTTGCCTACCCAATCGATGGAGAGCGGCGCTCATACTGTCGAGGGCCACGCACTGGAACTCGTTGACGGGTTTGCCGACGACGCTGCGGCAGCCGTAGAGTACATTGAGTAGTGCAATGGCTTCGTTGAGATGAGTCCGATGGCGAACGCGAAGGGCCTGCCGCCGCTGAGAGCGACGGCCTTGCGACGCAGAGGGGACGCATGCGCAGCCCCTCCCTAGCAGCGGCAGCAGGCAGATGTCACGCTGGCGCCCCCCAGGCCCATGGCAGCTGGCCGCCGCCAAGCCGGCATCCTGATGCTGGCGGGCGGCCCGCTGGTCTCCCCGGCCGCCCACGAGTGATGCGCTCATGACTTCGCGGCGGACGCGCCGCGCCCGCCGCCCTTCTCCCGCCCCCATCGGCCCCCTCGGACCCCTCCGTCTGCTCGGCCGCCACCGCCGCTACCTGGCGCCCTCGCTCCTCTTGGCTCCCGCCTCTCCATGGCGACGGCCGCGACCTTCAGCAACTGCTTCGAAACGAAAACTCGCAACAATGGCGACGCGCAGTCGTGACCACGACCGTGCGAGAAGCAGAACATCAAGAGTTCCGTCACCGAGAAGCCGGAGGCGTTTTCAAGTCGATGGCGGCGTCGCTCATTATCTGTCCAATTCGCCTTGGCCACGGCCTCTATCGACGCCGAGCTCGAGCCATGCGGATGGTCGTGGCAGAGCCCAGCCTCGAACGCGCGGCGCATGAACTCGCGGTTGCCAACTCCAAGCTCGCCATCGCTGAGGCTCTCGTCGGCCCGCCACTTCAAATGCCAGGCCAGCGGGGCGTCTGCGATTCTGTTGCAGAAGACCGCGACCCACACCAGCGCGCACGGTCAAGCATTCGGCCAGTCCCCGACGGCGGGCCCCACCAGCTGCCACGCCGCATCTCCGAACTCCCCGTGCCGCTCGCCGTCGGCGTCGCGCCCCGCCGCCATGAACTGCGCGTCGCCGCCTGGCGCGTCCGCAGCAGCGGCGGCCGCAGAAGCCGGCGGCCCAGCCGCGGCGGGGAGGGCGCCCGCGCCGACGGGCGCCCCGGGCGCCGTCGCGGCCAGCGCGGAAACCGCTGCCAGGGCCCTGTCGCCAGCGGCTCCAGCGGCAGCGGGCGCCATCTCTGCCTTCTTACCAAGTCTGTTTTGACCTTGTTGGAGCCGTCCCAAACGGTTTCGGTGGCTGCCATGCACTCAATCCAAGCTAGCCTGTCGAGGGTGCGCCCTCTTTGCCGTAGGTCCTGCTCCCAATGTCTTGGAAGATTCACGCCCGATGGGGCTGCGCCAGTGGGGGTGTGAAGGTGGTGCTGGGCTGCTGGGCTGCCGGTGGGGGCTGCAAATAGACGGGTGATGGCGTCCGCTGCTGTAGCTGCCGATGACTCGAGCAAGACCTTCCTGCTCACAGCGGGGGTGGGGCGTCTTACCAGCTGTGCTGAGCTACCTCTTCGTCGCGCATGGGCCCGGGCCATTCGGCTGACTCCTGCGAGGAGGCCCTGCTGGAGGCAGCGTTCCTTCCATCCCACAGGTTCCGCGCGGCGGGGGGTTCTGCGAGCGGCGCGGCGCGCGCGCCGGGCGGGGGCGGCGGCGGTGGCGGCGCAGCCCCCCAAGCTCTGTGCGCGTCTCTGGGTGCCTTCCCCCATGCCGCACGGTACTGGTGTGGCGGGCGCAGGTCCATCGAGTGGACGGTGTCGGGGGGGCGACGAAATCGTGGAGGTCGTTGCGGAACGGAAAATGGACTGGAACGTAGTCCCAAGCGTCCTGGAAAGACCAACCTGGGAGGTAGGGCAGGATTCCCTCCTTCACTGGCTCCGGCAGCGTCCAGCCAGGCCATTGTGGTCTGTTGAACGTTGCCTTGAGTACTTGGTCATAGTCCTTGCCACCCGTTCTGGTCCAGAGATTGCCTGGCGTGGTGAACTCCCTTGGGTCTGGCCAACCGGAGTCTTTCTGCTTCTCGGCCTCAGTTGCGCGGGGCCACCCTAGGAGATGCCCCTTGCCATCACAGCGTCTCTGGCACACCTCGCACCACCAGCGCCATTCGCCATGGAAGTATGCCCAACGGGGCCAAGGGCACTCGCGCGCTCGAAAGGGTAGAAGGTCATCAACCTTGTCTGGTCCTTCAGCACAATGAACTGCGGGGGAGGGCCACCTGGCCAGTGGCCCATTGTTGCTCTTCTTTGGCATCCTGCTGGTGGGGGGCGCAGCCGAAAGCCGCAGAACACTGGTAATCAGTGTGGGTGGGCGGGAGGGGGGAGCTGCAGGGACCTCAGTCGGCACGCGGATCGATCGATCGGTGACCAGAACGGGGAGGGAACGAGGCCGAGGAGGAGGGGGAAGGATTTTCCAGCTGGAACGCGGCGGCGGCACACTCGGACGGGTCGCAGAGATTGACCTCGCGTCCGTCTTGAAAGGGAAAGGTGGCTGGTCGGGAGGGGGCATCACTTGCCCATTGTATGTGGGTACTGACAGTGCTCACGCCTTCCTTGCAGAGGGTGTCTGCCCAGTAGACCCCGATAGTGGCGAGGCTGTCGGCAGCCTTGTTCAGTCTCCGTCTGGCCGCTTGCCAGGTGAGTACCCAGCCCGCGTTCTCGGCCTGCCCTAGGGCGTCCTCCATCTGCCAGGCTAGGTGGAGCCTCCGGTATCTGGCGGTGCCCGCCCCGTACCGAACGGCGGCGAGGTTATCGCCGACTACCCTGGCGGCCCGGAGCGGGCCCCTGAGGTGGGGGAACAGGGCCAGACCCGCACGGCAGCCTGCCACTTCAGCCATCTGCGCGCTGCTGCAGCCAGGGAGCGCAACAATGGCGACGGCCAGTACTTGGGGAGACCCAGTAGCGGGGTTGTGGTGCCACAGAATGGCACCAGCGCCCGAAACCTTGGTGGCGCCCTCGATACTCCTGGCACCACCGTCGAAGGTGACCTCGTAGGGCCATTGGGTGCTATTGGAGTCGGGGAAGGGTGAGCTACGAACTGTGACCTCGTCACCAGGTTCGAGGTTGGAGTTGGCGGTCAGGGTGATTGTGTGAGGACGGCACTCCCGACAGAAAACGGAGGTCCAGCTGGCGGTGGGAGTGTCGTCGGTTCTGGGGCAAGGGAACCAACCTTGTCCTGGGGGCATCCATGCAGCCCGGGACTGTGGCGCCTGTAAGACGGCGAGCCTGTCCCCTGGGTTGTGGTGTCTGGTGACTACCGGGAGCCTGCGAACCTCTCCTCCGGCCCTGCGGGCGCGTCGCTGCATGTGGGGCCTGGCGGCTCCACAGATTTATCTTTCAGGGATGGCGCCAGGGTTGCATGTGCTGCAGGTGTCTCGCCTGACTGACCAGACCGACGTCTCGCCTGGGTTGTCGATCCTGGGGGGTTCTTCGACCTCTTGCGCCTCGTCCTCGCCGTCCCCTTGTTGATCAAAGTCCGCGACAACGATGCCTTGCAGGATGGGCCTGGCGGCTTCGGTGGCCTGGCGGTGAGGTTGACGCGGTACCTGAAGGAAATCTGGTGGAGCAGCTTCGCGAGCAAGGGCTGATGTTCGCCGATGCTGGCGATGGCTTGCGCAAAGGTGCGTGGGTCGTCCGGGCCCCTGACGGTGCACCAGGCAAGTGCCGCGGCTGGGCACCAGTGCCACATGTGCTCGGTGGTTGCCTCGCCTAGGCCACAGAGGGGGCAGCGTCCGCATGGCCCTTCTCTGTTGGGCGGGTGCAGGTGCCCACGTGTGAGCGCGCAAGCCACTGCTTGTTCCTGAAGAGAGGGGGGTAGCAGGCAGGGTTGGAGCGTCTGCCATGGCGCGGATGCGCGCGGGCCTGAGCCGACGCACCGCGCACACCAGGCCGCGCCATCGTCGCTGGAGCTGGCGGAGATCCACGCGTTCTTGGCCGGAGCCCCGCATGAACTCATGTGCGGTCCCCTTGCGTTTTCGTCCCGCCGTCTCGCAGAGCCGGGCAGGCCGCTGCAAAGAACGCGAATCACGTGGTGCGCTTCGGTGAGGAAAGTGCAGTGGTGTAGCAGTCTCCACTCCTCACCGTTAGAGGGCAGCCATATCCTCCCCTGGCTGGTGTCAGCGAGCCACCTGGAGAAGTTGTTGCCGTGCATCTGTGCCCGTGCAGCTGCATCGGTAACTCTGCCGAACTGCTTGCACTCAAGGAACTCCGGCTGTTCACGTGCCCGGCCTAGTGCCCGGGCAGCTTTCCGCTCCGTGATCATCTTGGACCTGGGGGGAGGCACCTCGGGCTGCCGCGCAGCATTGCTTGCCCACTTCAGCAGTTTGTTCCATCTGTTCCTGGCACGCTTCCTGGCTGGAGCGGGGCCCCAGAAGTCGTTGAGGGCGCGCGCTCTTGCCGCAACCGCGCGGGCTGTCGCCACCGGGCACCTGGGTGCACCTAGCACTTGGAAGCGGATGCCCACCCCAGTGAGGACGAAGTCGGGGACCCAGGAGGATCCTGCCAGGCCAAGCGCGGTTCTGAGCTGGGCGCGCAGCTCGCGCTCTTGCACGATGTCGGGGAGGGCGTAGCGGGCAGCGCACGGAGCCAGGGAGACGAGATGCGCGTTCCAGGCGGCGGCTGTGCGAGAGGGGGACATCCTGGCCAGGTGGAGGGCCATGGCTCTATCTCTCATCTTGGGGAGGGGTCGTTCCCAGGTGCCTTTGTTAAGGGCGTCTTCTTGTCCTTTAGTGAGCCCCCCGATCAGGGGAAGCACTTCGCCTTCAGCTGCGCGGGAGACGACAACAGCCCCGAGGCACGGCCACTGGCCCTGCACCGAGGACCCTCCAAAGGGGCGTGGTTCATGAGGTCACGCCGCCATTCTTGATGACCCGCAGGGACAAGGGCTGTCTTCAATTTGCAGCGGCAGGGGCGCTGAAAGGGGGTACACCAATTCGGCTGGCCTTGCCCTGTGCTTCTCTCCACGAGGGTTCGTGTGAGCTCGCTAGGAAGCCCGGAGATCAGTACGCAGTCTCCTTCGCGTTCGTCATGGACAGGCGCCTCTTCCAGCGCAGCTCTGATGGCTGGGGAGTCAGCAGTCCTGATTCCTCTGCAACGGTGGGCCTCTGCCAGGAGCCCGGCTGCGCGAGCAGCCCAAGGAAGAGCGATGGTTGCCCGTAACGCCTGCTTTGTTGTGCTGAGGAGGGCGGCAAGGTCGTCAACGCAAGCGGGGTCGTCCTCGCCTGTGATGGAGGCAATCGCTGCAATGAGGGGATCGTACCCCATGCTCCAGAGAAGCGGGGAGGCGGTCCCGCCCATTCCGGCGGACCGTAGGAGGCGTCGCTCAGGCCCTTTGCATTTGTCCCTGCATACCTGTACCCGACGGTCCGCAACTAGGGAGTTAAGTGCTTGCAGCAGCCAGGGGGGAGCTTCCAATTCTGGAGGAGGCCCCCCGCCCAGTGTAGCGAGATTCTCTCGAAGGCCTTGTTCTGATCGCAGAAGATCACTGTCGTGCATGGGGCGTTTCCGACCGCGGCGGCGGCTTGCTTGACAAACGTGTCGACAGCTGCCGTATGCCTTCCCAAGAGGGCGGCCCAGGCCGAGCCTGGTTCAGTTGGGGGCTTGGGAGGAGATCCCAGGTGCTGGGTAACTTTCGCGATGTTGGGGCCGCACTAGCCTCCTCTTTTGGCCGCCTGATTCGGACTGAGGAGCGGTTCAACCGCCGGGCCCAATAGGTCAGCTAGGGAGGCACAGAATAGACGGCGTATGCAGGTGGGCAGCTGAAGCGGTCTCATGTCATTGGGGATCTCAGCGCCAGCCTTTTTCCCGATCCACACGAGTAAGTCTACTGAGGGCCCTAGCACCTCCTCCAGGAGTGCCGGGTTGAGGTCGGCAGCGTGTCAAGCCTGTGCGATGAGGAAAGCAACGAATCTGGCCCCGGGGTGATATGCTTCGTATGGCACGCCATCCACCCCGGGTGCGCTTCCGCCAGGGGTGAGGACAATGGCTGCTAATCTGCCCCAGCTTGGCTTGGGCCTGTCAGGGAAGACAACGCCGGGGTGGTGTAGAAAGTACAGATCGAGGAGCCTCTTGGAGGAGTCCGGCAGTGGGGGGGCGGAGTGCCATATCGCGCTGCGGCTGTCCCAGAGGACGTTGTCGATCTGACTGGGTCTGTCGTGCCAGGTGTCACTGTGGTCTCGTACCCCTAGGATGGCATGGGTTTTCTCGTAGATTTCCCGTCCCGTCCTGTAGTGGGCAGCCAGGGGGGAGCGTTCAGCTCCAGGGCCTCTCTGCGCTGGGGACAGCCTGGCTGCTCTTCTCTGGGTGACCTCGGCGTCCCACCTTCTGAGCCACTGTGTTGCATGGTTTGGTGAGAGGCCCTGTCCCTCCCATCCGTATTCGTACAGCCAGGCTGCCAGGGCACACACTGGACGCGTGGTCCCGTCTCTCTGGCTGGCCAAGGCAAGGAGGAATCTGGGTGAGGCGCGGGGCTTGTGTTTTCTGCATTTCCTCCACCAGTCCTGCAGGGCGGAGGAGAGAGCATGTCGCCCGAACCTCATGAGGGCAAGAAGGACAGGGGGTTTCAGGTTAACGTCGGGTTCTCCCTCTCCGGCGTCCTGCTGCGCGGAGGGGAGGTTACCGACAGAGGTGTCACCGTCGTCGTTGTCCAAATGCCAGTCGGGGAAGCCCCCCGGGCAGGCCGGTCTAACCCAGTCGATCGGCTGGAGGAGACCGGTGAGGTTGACGGGCGGGACTCCAAAGGTGAGTTCAAGGTGGGAGTAGAGCTGCCGGAGGTCAGCGTGCGCCGCAGTGGGGAGGTTCCTGAGGTCAGTAGCTCTCATGGCGTTTTCTCTTCTCGCCCCTCTGGCCCCTTGCGGTTCGAGGCTGATGAGGGCGTGGTCCGACAGCGTGGGTATCCAAAGTTTTCGGGGCTCGTATGCATAGATCTGTCGGACTGGACACGCAAGCATGTCGATCTGAGATGCGCTGTCCTTGTCAATCCTGGTGGGCCCAGGCATGTGAATGGCTGCGGAGCCCGAGCTTGTCAGTATGTCCCTCAGTAGGGCTGAGGCCTCCACCTCGCCGTCTCTCGGTTCGTTGAGCTGCAGGTTGATATCCCCACCCCAGTAAGTGTCGAGGCTCTCCCATTGCTCTGTAGCGACGGCGATTCCGGAGAGGGTGTCTTCCTTTCTGGTAGGGGGGAGGTACACCGACACCATACGAAACCTTCTTTCGTGCTGCTGAACAATTGCGGCGATGGCGCATCCCGGAACCATAACCTGATGTTCGAGGAGGGTGATGCCGTGGGGGAGGAGGTTGCCAACTCCTGCTGCCAGCCCACCGGTCGGCCCCAGGTATCCGGGGGAGGCAACGAGGGTCCTAGCAGGGAACATTGTTCTCCATACCTCTGCTTCGTGTTCGGACCAATGCGTCTCTTGGACCAGGGCGATCCGTTTATTCGTCGTGACTTGGGTGAGTAGGGCGTGCTTAATTTGATTCTTGGCTGCGGTGCAGCTTCGGAGATATCTGACGTTCCAACAGCCAATTCTGGGCAGACTGCACGCTGGGGTGGCGCTGAGCGCGCGCAAAACGTCGTCCAGCATGAGGCTACCACACATTGCGTCCCAGGTGGGGTGCCCCCAGGGGTCGGCGTGTAAGAGAGACCATAGGCCACTTGGTCCGCGGACCTTGTGATGACAGTGGATTTCGAGAGCGGTGTTGAGCGCGCTACGGGCGCGTTGCCAGGCCATGGAGCGCGGCCGCGGCACCGGGAGATGCCTGGGGGGGGGACCCCAGCGTCTGGTGAAGCGTGCTGGGGCCCTGGGTGGAGTCTAGGGGCGCGTCGGCCCGGGAAAGAGTCATTCTTCGCGTAGTAGCTGCTCTGCTAGGTCGCCTGGGAGGGGGTGGTCTCTGGGGATACGCGAAGCGTCAAGAATTGCATGCAAAATAAATACCCCCCTGGGTGGAACGCATACGTAAGAACACGTAGTTCCAACTCCGGGCAAACATGTAAGTACCCCTCTGGTTGGCGTGTACACGTAAAACCACGTGGTTCCAGCTCGGGGCAACCATGCTAAATACCCCGCGAGGTGGCCTGGACACGTAAACACACGTGGTTCCAGCGCGGGGCCACCATGTTAGATGCCCCCCTGGTGGCCTGAGCAAGTGAAAGCACGTGGTTCAACGCGGGGACAATCATGTTGAACACCCCTCCCTGCGAACTGGGCAAGTGAAAACCAGCATTTCGCATGAGACATCCTCTGTATTCTGGCTCCCAAGAGAGGAGCACTCTACAGGACAAAACAAGCGCTTCGCTCGATACAAAACAAGCGTTTCGCTCGATACATCCTCAACCAATTATGCAAACCAAGCGTTCGCTCAAGACATCCGCAACAAACGGAAGTGCTTACATTACTCTGTTTTGTTGATCGGAACTTCAAGAACCAACATCTCGCTAGGGCCATCCTCAACTTGTTCATTCGCCAGCCCTGCGCGGCCTCGTGAACATCGCAGAATAAATTCGCCGGCCCAATAAGTCAAGACCAAGGGGTTAACCGTTTACCAACTCAAAGAGAACACCTGGGCCCACGCCCTTTCCGGGAAAAAGTAACCAGGTCATCGGCACATAATCGCGACGCCTCTCACGCTCCGTCACTCGATGAAGGGAGAACGACATCAACGACAACTTTCGGAGGTGAGGTCCGCATGAATCTCTTGGATCGGCTGCGATTCCGCGTTGCCTCCATGACGACGGCACGGATGCCACGACACCGCAGAGGCGAAACACTGGTCCGAGAGAGACGGAGGAGGGCAGCATGCCACGCAATGTCATCTCGGGCTGGGGGCGCTTGGCGGCGCAGAAGCGGTCCTCCTGGCGCCATTGATCCCATGTTGGAGGCACCTCTTCTCAACCGACCCCGACGAAGCGATCTTCTGCACGACGCTCGGGCTGGGCAAGATGACCTCGGGGCGGAGCTTCTGATTCGGAGGGAAAGGAAAAAGGAGGAGGAGGCGGCGGAGGAGGAGTCGCACCTCTGAGGACGAATGTGGTCTTCGCAGCACCGACTCTTACTCGAAGGCCTGGCGGGACCCCGAGGCAAGACCCAACAAACCCCAGGATCCGACTGCGGGGAGAGGAACACGAAGAGGGAAGAGTCCCCAGAAGTTGACTGCGGGGAGGAGGAGCCGACCCCAGGAGAACGACCAGTAGGAAGTGAAGTGGGTAGTGGGACGAATAGGAGGACGGGGCTCAGGAACGAGCTGAGGAAGGCCTCCTGGAGTGCCCTGGAGTGCCCTCGTCGCCACGGGTCCGCCTCGAGATGCTGGCCTGGTCAAAGCGCAGCTCCAGGACAGGTCCAGGAGCACAAATCTGCGGGAGGAGGAGGAGGAGGAGGAGGAGGAGGAGGAGGAAGAAAAGGTTGTGTTGCATCTTCGGGGGACCGTGTCTGTCCCATCGCGTCGCGATCCGCGTCGAAATTCGCCGAACCCGCGTCGAATCCACGTCGAACCCGTGGCGGATACAAGAAACAAGCGCCATGTATTGGGCAGGCAAGGCTCCCCGAGAAGATCGGGGACCGGGGAGGATCGAGAACCAGATAGATCTGGGACGCCTCTGGGGCGTCCTTAGGGGGGGTCCTGGAGCGGGTCCTGGGTTCCGAGAGGGTCCCGTTCCCCGCAGGGCAGTGGCGACCCCCTCGTGGTGACCCCCCCTTGATGGGCCTGTTTTCCACCACCACCCCACCACCACAAGTTGGAGGACGAGGAGGAGGAGGACGGGGAGGAGCCCCCCCTTTTTTTTACTCGACGAGGGAGCCCAAATGCCTCTGGAAACGGGTGCAATACACTGATTCGGCGAGCTGTCGCAGGCACACTCCGTGCCCGTACTTTGGTCCAGCACGCAGGCCTGGGGCGAGCGCCACACGCGCATCAACGCGAGGAGCAGGCAAAAGGCAGGCCGCGGGGTCGCAGTGTCTCCCAAGAGGGCGCCGACGGTGGTGCATCGGCCTAGCTATCTCTGAAGCGTGGTGTCAGGATCTATTCGCCCAAGAATAGCTCACGACGAGAACTTGAAAAGAAACCATGTCTCCCCGCTATCCGAAGAGGTATGCGGCGGCCTCTTCGTCAGCCTCATGACATTGCTCGTGCGGTGCCGTGCCACCCGCAGGCGGGGGGGACGTGGAGGCACCATGGGAGGAGGACGAGGCGGGTCGGGGAGCCTGCTGCGCCGTGCCAGGCACGGTCGCACCTCTAACAAAGATGATGGGGCGGCGGCTCACGGTCGTCAGCCCTGCTGCAGCACGTCCAACCACGTCGCCACCTCGTCCTCCAGCCAGCCCGCGGGCATGACGCCCGTGAACCTCGTCGCGATGCCCTCCGCCTTGAAGGCGTGCGTCACCGTGCCCCTCATGGGCCACGTAGGGCCCGCGATGAGGAGCTTGGCCTTGCTCTCGTCGTGAGGCTGCTCGATCTTGATGGCCTGCACGTCCAACTCCACCTGCTCGCGGGTGATGGTCGGCTCGCCCGTCGTCGGTTCGATCTTGTCGAGGTAGTCGTTGAGCTGCTGGCGGCTCACGCCGCCCACGTCGCAGGTGGCCAGCTTCTCGAGAAGGGTGACCGCCAGGGAGGCGGTCGGGCTGCCAGCCGCTCGAAGCTGATCTGGTCCTGCCTCGCGCGCGGTCTGCACCTGTTTCCTGTAATCCTCCAGCGCCTGCTGCAGCGCCGTGATGACCGGGTGTCCCTTCGGCATCGTGAACGTGTCGACCACCGTCGCCATCGTCAGGCGCTGCCGCTGCGCTGTCTGGAGGGATAGCTTGGCTATCGCGGCCAAGCACTGCTGGATGTTCGCGTCCTTGCTCGTCCACTTCTTCTCCGTGTGGCCGCCTCGGCGATGACGGCGGCCTCCTCGATGTCGTCCTTTGCCTCCAGCCTTGCCGTCGAGGATCTTCTGCAGCTCCCCCTTGGCGTCGTCCATGGCCGTGTCCCTGTCCTTGTCGCCCTTCCTTCCCTTCTTCGGGTCGGGAGGCTTGGAGTCGCCGCCAGAATTCCCAGACGCCTGGGAGGATGCCGCTGGGGCGGCCGTCCGCCACGCTGCTCTCGGCCGAGGGGGGCCTGGCTCCTGGAAGCTGCCCGTCGCCGCTGCTGCCGCGCCGCCCGACATCTTGTGCAGGTGGTGCTCGAGGTTCAGCAGGCGGTGCTTGGCGAGGTCGCAGTAGCGGTGTGCTCGCGGCTGTTACCCGCGAAGGTGCCGAGGTGGGTGGCCAAGAAGAAGGTCGGCGGAGGTCGAGCTGCCACTCGTCGTCGCACTGGTCCCTCTCGTGTCCGTCTCCGAGCCTGGCGTCGTGCAGCAAGTTGACGAAACGCTGCGCGTAGTTCTGCACGAAGGTCGGGAGTGTCGTCCAGGTCGCCGAAGGTCGGCGGTGGTGCGGCTGGCCTGGGGGCGCCGGCTGGGGCGCGGACACTGTGCGCTGGCTGAGGCTGAGTGACTGCGAGCCGAAACCCTACGGACGTGTGAGGAATGTGTGTGGCCAGGTGTGCCCGCAGCTCTGCTGGGTCGTCGTACTGTTCCTGGCGCTCTGGTTGGTCCGTATCTTCAGCCAGCGGGCAGCGTGTCTCAGCAGACGGGTTCCAATCATAACAGTGGCGAGTGAGATTCTGAATGCACCTGCCTGCTCTCCAAGCGCCACTGAGATGCCTCCGCGTGTGATCCACGCTGCCGAAGATCGTCTGGCAGCTAAGGCATTTATTGTCGAGCGTAATGACGGACAAGATCGGGGGGGTGCCGTGTCCAGGGAGCGTCGTGGCCCATATTTGGTGTTTGACGAGCTCCCTATTGGTGGCGAAACGTGCTCGGCAACCCTCGATCCCGCAAACTAGCGGTGCCAGCTCGGCCTCATCACTCTCCGTGTCCCCCACCTCCTCCCCCTCCTTCGGTAGTTGTTCCAAGAGAAATTCAGGTGGGGCCCATTCGCGTGCCCATGCCGTCGTTCTCATCGCTCGAAAATCACAATATCTGAAAGCCTCGGTGACCTCAGGGTTCCCAAAGAAATTGGCCAACGTACGGGGTTGCCAGACTTCCTTGAGCTCCTCACCAATCGGGTGGGCCAGGGCCGCGTTCAGGTCCTGAGAAAACTGGAGAGCCCACGGGTGGATGTGTGGAGACGGGTTAAGCTCCCCATTCGGCAAGACAGTGGCATCTGCAACCTCGTTGCCCGCCTCTCTGGCTCGTCGCTCAAATCGGCAATCTCCAAAGAAAAATACTTAGATAATGACGGTGGTGTTCGGGGTTCCCTGCAATGGACTGCCACCATCTAAGACGACGGACCATAAGCTCGATACCAGTCGGCGGGATTCGCCACTCTTCGAAAATCTGCTTGGTCGTCCAAGATGTGCGCGTGCCGTCCTCGTGCTCAACATGCGCGCGCCCGTGCAACATAGCTCGCATCTTCTTGGCTAGTGACGTGTCGATGTCCTTGAGCTCGTTCGTGGTAAGCACGTACGCCTCCAGACCCGACCATACTCTGCCCGCTACATTAGCTAGGAATGTGCTGCGCATGCTTCGCCAAGGACCCGCCGTGAACCAGTACTGCCGAAGATTGCTCCACCCGATAGACCCTGCTCTAATGCGTGCCCTGATCTCTCTTCTGTTACTGCCCTGCACGTGGATGTACCCGCCCAAGTGGATAAGGTTGGTCATGGCTTTTCCTGAGATCCGTGCCTCGGCTTCCTTCGTGTCCTTAGCAGTGGCCAGATGAACGAGGGTTTCCTGTTTGTCAACATGTTGGGCGTACTCGCCCTCCTGAAGGCGCTTATCTAGGATGCGATTGTCCAAGTAATCTAGTTGCAACGCCTCCTGCACCGTGCCCGTGGGAACGATGATCGCACGAATCAAGTCGTCGATAAATCCGCCGAACGAGGCATCAATATCTGCACCGCTGGGATCAGATGTGTCACCTACGTGATCTCCTGGTTCGTGTAAGGGGTCATGGCATAGCAAATCGTCGCCGATTATCGTGTTCAACTCTCGCTGCCACATACTAACAAGAGGGTAGAATGCATCCATGAATAGCTCAGGCTCGTTAGAGTCCCCCATTCTGCCCCCCGTCGTGGGATGTAAACTGACGTCACCATCACGTGCTTGATAATATAAAATGCCCGTGCTCCTGTGGTGCGTGAGTAACTCGTCATAGTATTCGTCAACTCCCCGTGACCTATGTGCGTTGAACAAGCGCTCGTGCATGCCCGTGCCAAAGGCGTTGCGCATATCATACGACTTGACCAGATAATAATGATGACACCGTCGAAGTTTCCACATGATGAGTTTGATGATGGTCATGAGTCCCTCCCTCCGCCTATGGATGATGCCGCCGTATGCCCAGGGAGGGGGGTCAAACCGACTGCCGAAATCTACAAGCCCGACACGTAACAGTACTCGCCACCAATGACAAAAACAATGCAGTATACGCAAGCATTTTGTAATGTCAGTGACATCGTTTCCCGTCGGGGTTTTGCCTGGCTTGCCGATGGCGATAGCATGACTGACCCGGGCGTGCTGGGGTAGAAGTGCTCGTGCTCGTACGTGTGCCAACAATACGAACATGTCGTGACCCACCTGCGCGTGCTCTGAGTCAATGTTGATCGTCCTCCGAACGCGGGTCGTGGCCGCCAGTGCCTCGAAATCCAGAAGGTCGGGATCATGTCGTCTCCACGTGGAACCTACGCCTTCCTGGGAGTACCCTGGGCGGAACAGAAGGGCGGGAAATAGCAGCAACTTAGATATCTCGACAGGCCACGACCACGGAGGTGCATATCTACGATGGGTGCTGTGAAGGATCATTTTCTTGACGAGGGTCAAGGTCCTCTGCGGCCCTCTCGTGGCCCTCAATGGTCGGGAGGGCGAGTCGGGGTCCATAGGCAGGGAGGTCCTCGAGGGGGGTATCCAGGAGCTTCTGAACGGCCTCAGAGGTCATGTATTTGCTCATGTGCGCGCCCGTCGTCGTCAAACCCCCTTCGACCGCTGGTAGGCTCATCGCCTTCCTGAAGTCCTCGGCGCTGGGGCGACTCGTCGGGAGGGCCAGATAGCATCTCTTCCGAGGTCCCATGTTGGTGCCTGCCCGAAGCCTGATGAGGTATCCCACCCGAGCCTGGTCACGAACCGCCCACGCCTCCCTGATCTCCTGTTCGAGCGACTCCCTCCTCCACCTCTCCTGCCATCGTCGATGCGATCGAAGCTGGCGATCGAGACGTCGGAGGAGACCGCCCGAGAGTTCGAACCCAAGGTCTCGCAGTTCGGCCCGCTGTCGAAGTAACCTCCTCCACTCCTCCTTCGCCTCGGTGACCCACGCGGGCGTCGATCTCTCTGCCGAGAATACTGTCACAGCAGCCTGTCGTATGATCTGGGTGACCACCCCCGCGTGTCGAGTAGGTTCCCCGTCCATGGTGAGAGCTCGACACAATGGGCGGTATGCTGTCCAGGCCTGGCAAATCTGACTCATGAACTCCTCCCTCCGATACCCGTTCTGCAATGCTGCTGCTAGCCCTCCCCAGTCCCATGCACATCCCTGCTGCTGCTGGTGCGGTGTTGGTGCTGGTACACGAAACTGGAGGTACATGGGTACGTGATCTATCATGTGCGGGAGAGCCTGCAGCCGACGCTGAGAATTCCAGAACATTCGCATACGTACTCCAATCTGCAGAAGGGCCCTCGGGCCCAAGAAGTAATCAATACGACTACGAGCTCCGTTAAGGCCATAGTAACTAGGTCCAAGGTCATGATGTGTGTTCAGGAAGGTCAAGTGGCTCTCTTCAAACTGCTTGCGGACAAAAGTGGACATCTCATCCTCGTGGCCGGCCTGATGGGGTCAACGGTGTGATCATCAATAAGCTCGGTGCCTTTCTTACCCATCTTAAGATTCAGATCGGCGAAAATAATTGGCAATACACGTGCTGGGACGCTGTCGGCCTGCTGTTTAATCCACGAGGTAAGTTGCTTGCATGTCGCCCGCCAGCTGGGGGCGCGGCGTGCTGATGAACATCGAGGCGGATAGTATCCCACAATGAGACGAAATCTCTGGGGCCTCTCTCGATATCTACACACCCCGCTCGCCCCTGAAGGTGTGGTGGTGGGTATGTTATACGAATAATATGTCGGGGCTGGTATAACTTTGCCGAGACCGCAATAGAGACGCCCGCCGACGCATTCGTGTTTGACCCACGTCCCCACCCCCAGTGTATCCAGTGGAACTCGGGGGTACGCTCATAGTGGTGCTGCTGGTTGAGCTTCATAGGGATTTTTGTTCCAGGCACGAAGATCGCCGATGCTCTAGCAAATTCAAGTCCCAGGCTCTCCGTACGACCTGTACGCATCAACGTGTAAGCGTTGTACCCTACGAAGGAGGCGTGCACAAGCCATGATGATGGTGTTGGTGATGATGATGTCCCACATGGCCCAGCCGTCCCCGTACCCGTGGTGCCCGTCGTCCCACTCGTCCTCGCCCTTGCCCTTCCTGTGCTGCTGCCTGGTCCGTCGCTGCTGCTGCTGCTGCTGTCTCCTCCTCCCTCCATCCCGCCGCCCGCTGCCAGCACGCCCCGCCCCTAGCGGAGCGCAGCGCCGCCGCCAGCAGCGCGCTGGGCCCCGGCTCCCCCAAGCGGGCCTGGCGGCTCGCGGTCGGGGGAGGCCATCGGATGCAAAGGCCGCATGTGGCTGCGGGCCTGAGCAGTCCGTGGCCTTGGACGGGGAGGAGGACGAGGAGGAGGTGGAGGAGGACCCTCTCCCCCTCCAACTCATGGTGGTGGTGGTGGTGGTGGAAAACAAGCCCATCGCCCCTGCTGACACGGCCCGGCCCTCCCGCTCCCCTGGGCGGCGCCCTACGCGCAGCTCCAGCGCTGGGGGAGGGGTGCGGGAACGGGGGAGGGGGGCTTAGCTGGCGCCAGCGGAAGAGAACCGCCCGCGGGCGCCCGAGAAGCCTGCGTCAGTCCGCTCCTCCACGCTCACACGCGGTGAATGCATTGGATACCCAGAGATTCAACGTATTGAACAAATCAAGACGGACGTTTTTCGTACTTTTCGGTCTCTGGGGGCCCTCGTCGGGCCTCGGGACCGTCAAAAAACGACTCAGGATGACACACCGGTCCTGGGGAATGGGTCGAGACTTCGGGTGCCCCGTATTGAAAAAAACACGACATCGGATCTCAGGGCAAAGATCCATTGGACGAGGAACCCGGGGTCTGGAATCCGGTGGAACGCCAATCGTGGAGCGGCCATGGGCATCACCGGCGCCCTCGTGAGACAAGGGACCCTGCAGTGTCTACAGCCTCCTGGGCACACTCTTTCACGAACGCACCCTCCGTGTCTGCGCCGCGCGCCCGTGCGTATCAAATGGTGCGCACGGGCGCCTGCCTGACGAGATGGCGCCGCCGGCAGGGGTTGGCCGCGCCCCCGCCGAGAGCCTTTCTCTGGGCGGGGTGGGACCGCTGCTCCCCCCCGCGGGGAGCGGGACGCTCAGCCGAAGCAAAAGCTTGCGCGCTCCCCGCCCCCGCCCCAGGGGGAGGACGAGAACAAGGAGGGCCTCGCAAGATTCTGTCGGAGAGGAGGCCGCGGCTGGGCTGCGTGCTCCCGGGGAAACCAGGCGTGCACACCGGCCTGCGCGCCGAAAGCGACCCTTGGCGGATCCGGCCCACCCGCACCCCCTCGGCATGGCTAGACAACTACGCTTCGGCCCGCGAACTCAGTCGCCACAGCGGCTGGCGCACGCGCGGGGCGGCACTCGGAGAGAGTCGGCGGCCCCGCAGGAGGACGACTTCACCGCCGTCGCAGGATGTACTAAGCACCAGCAGGCCCATCCCTAGAGACCGCCAACGACCGTAACGGCGCAAGCCTGCAGGCGGCGAATCACAGGGCATGTAGGGGAGCACAGCGCACCCTGCCGCCAGGCCGAAGGGGCGACGCACTGGGCACCAGGCGCCAATCGCAACCACGCCGAAGAACTCTGACTGCTGCGATGCGGGATTTTTCTTGCCGAGAGGAGGCTCTGGAGTTCCACGACCCGAGCCAACTCCAGAGCCTCGGGCCCCACTGCCTCACGGCAGGCGCCGCAGCGAGGGCGCCGCACCTGCTGCGCTGAGGGAGGAGGACGAGGAAGGAGAGTGCGACCAGTGAGTCTCCACAGCGTGGCCAACTCCTGAAACCTTGAATCCAATGATGCTGACGTGTCTCTTTGTCCTCGCCGAGATTCCGCCGGCGACCACGCTGGCGGACCCGCTGCCGCGCACTTCCAGACGAGTTCCGCCGAGAGCGAGAGTGAGTAGCAACGATATAGTAGAGGGAGACTGGCCCAATGGGGAAACATCGACCTGGAATCGGCGATACATCGCCGATTGATCGGCGACAAGCCCCGACAGCGAAACCGCACGCTCCTGGGCGGGATGGGGCTCTCGGTCCCCTGTCGGCGATGAATGGGCGATTGGGATGTCGACTTAAGCTCCCCCCCTGAAACTATCTCGGTCCCTGATGGCTTTGGGAACGTAGCTCGGGCATCTGGCGGCCGTTCGGGACGATTCCGGCACCCCCAGAACGCCTTCGGCGAGGCACAGCTGATGGAAACCACCCCTGGTCTCGAAAACGCCCGAAAACCATCTAAGACTCCCCCCGAAAAACGCGAGACGAGACCGGCACGAGGGGGAAGGAGGAGAACGACGAGGACGAGGACGAGGAGGAAAGGAGGGCACGCTCAACGAGCCACCTGGGCCGCCTGCGCGCGTGCGGCGGGAGCCCCGGGCTGTAAAGGAGCAGCCGCCGGCAACCCTCCATCCGTGTTAAAACATTATTCGCGTAGCCGCTGAAACCGCGACGCGCGGCCGGAGGAGGAGGAGGAGGAGGAGGAGAAGGAGGAGGAGGAGGAGGAGGAGGAGGACGAGGAGGAGGAGGAGGAGAAGGAGGAGGAGGAGGACGAGGAGGAGGAGGAGGACGAGGAGGAGGAGGACGAGGAGGAGGAGGACGAGGAGGAGGAGGAGGAGAAGGAGGACCAGGAGGAGGAGGAGGAGGAGGAGGAGGAGGAGGAGGAGAAAAGCATGCAACGGCAGCGCTTGCACGGGCGCGCGGCAGAACACTTCGCGCCAGCACTCGGCCTCTGGGCCGGGTAGAAAACGAGAGGGGAAGGAGGGAGGAGGGAAAAGGACAGCAGCGCCTGCCGGGCTGCTGCCGGGCAGCCGCGGAAGCCGCGCGCGCCTCGCAGCAGCTGTTTCGACAGCGCGGCGCGGGCCCTGCCAGGGGGTTCCCTGCAAAATATTACCATGCGCGGACACTCGGCCACCGGGCCCAGGAGGGAGGAGAGACGAAGAGGAGAAGGGAGGGAGGAAGGGGGGAAGGGGGAGGAAGGCGGCAAGCAGGCACGCAGGCACGGGGGCGAGTAGGGGGCGGGGGGGCGGGGGGCGCGGCTGCGGGGCGAGAGCCGCCAGCCCCACGCGCGGGGGCGGACGGAGGCGGGGGAGAAGGGCGTCGGGGTCGCGGGCAGGAGGGGCCGAATTAGGTGGCGCCCTCGTCTCGGTCGGGCCAGCACGCCTGCACTTGCCTGGCGGCGTGGCGCCACACCTCGGCGCTGATGGCCGCGGCCAGCCACCTGCGCCGCCACTCCCCGTCGGAGCAGCCACGCCTCCGCGATTGTTTTGTCGTGAGAGCGCGGAGGATGCGGCTGAGTCTGGGCCGGCCGCCACGGCGGCGGGCGAGGCGATGCCGACGTCGAGGGCCAGGAGGCCGTTGCCGAGGGCGCCAGTCAGCAAGCCGGCAGGTCGGAGGCGCGTTCCTAGCACCAGGCCTTAGGCCTCGAGCTCTGCGCTGGGGTCGCAGACTCCGGCGGCGGGGTGCACCCGGCGCGCTACCCCGGGTCGACTCCGCGCGGCTGCACCAGAAAGCGTGGGACCCTGCCCGGTCGAGGATCGAGCGGCCTGGCGGCGCCAACGCGGAGGTGCAGAGCCTAGACGAAGCTGGGGCTGTCCATCACGGGGCCTTTGTGCTTCGAGAGGTTCCAAAGCCAGGTGTGGTCGCAGTCGGGGTGCTCGAGGTACCGACGTCGCCGAGCCGCCGTAGCGCCGAGTCGTCCCCCGCGTCCGCGCGCCCCTTGCGGAGGTCGTGTCGTCTCTGCACGTCGAGGTAGCGTAGGAGCGCCCGTTGTGGGTGCAGCTGCCGCGCGCGCGGGGCGAAGTTGGGGTGCTCGTCGTCCCGTCCTGGTCGATGGGAGGTTGCGGCCAATGCCTCGGGGATGGCCGCGGCGGTCCTGCGGCCCTGCTGCGGGCGCTTCCGCGTGCTGGTCGAAAAGAACTGCCCAGCGGCCCTCGGCTTCCGCAGCTGTCTCCGAGGGCGCGGCCACGACGAGGGCGCCCACTGTGGGCGGCAGGCAGAGGGCAAGGCGGGCCGCAGCGTCGTCCGTGCGCCTGTCGTACTCGGACATGATGACCCCCGCCTCGCCCAGGCCTCTCTCCGTGGGGTGCGTAGCCATCTCCTGCACGTGTGGCCTCGAGCATAGGCGGCGCGCCACGAAGGCGGCAAGAGACACCTGCGAGGCGGTCCGCATGCCGAGACCGCCGTGGCTGACGCCGAGCGCGCGCTGGTTGCAGGTAGCATCGGGGAGGTCGCCAGCCGCGACAAGCTGCACGGCTTCGCGGAGGTCGTTGTCGAATTGCTGCAGGTGTTCGTCCTTCACCATGTCCCGGTTAAGCCGTAGCTGGTAGGAGAGCTTCGACACGTCGGCGCAGAGCCTCGTGAGCACCAGCTCCGTCGCGGTGTTCCCCACCTCGAAGAGGGCGAGTCGCGTGTCGATGGCACTGGTCAGCACGGCCTTGACCTGGTCGTCGAGCGCGTCAGGGCTGCCGAAGGGAGCACCGAGTGCCAGTGTGGGTCCTTCTGGGACCCGCACGTTGCAAGTGGTCCGAACGTAGTCCGTGTCCCAGCCGTCGTAGCGCTGCCGCTCGCTGACAGGGCAGACGAGGCGGCAGGAGCTTTTCGCAGCCCTGGCAGCCACAGTCCCGCGGGTGCCGCCGAAGAGAGCGTCGAGGCTGCGCAGGAAGGGGTCCAGCGCGTGCGGGCGGACAAAAACCTGCCCGCTATCGATAAACAACTCCTCGCAAAAGCCTGGGGGGGCGGCCCCTGCTGCGGGCGGGCCGGTGTCGGCGGCGCGAGAGGCGGCAAGCGTGAGGCATGCCTGCACTGTGCCCAATCCGTCGCCCTGTTCGACGCCGCGGTCCGTGGCGAAGGCCTCGCCGGAGTGGAGGAGCGTCTCCGACGGCTCCTGCTGGCGGGAGGAGGTCCAGGCCGCGATCTCAGGGAACTTAGCGGGGTCGGTTTATCGAAGGCCGCATAGTGCACACCTCCACGCTACCGGACATGTTCACGAGATCCACGCCCAGCGCCACCACGACGGTAATGGTGCCCCGGCGGCCAGCTCCTCCACCGTTCCGCGCCACTGCGCCATGGCCTCGCAGGCGCCCGGCACGCCCACGCCCCACGGATGGGCGGCGCGGAAGCGGGCGCGGAGAGGAGGGAGGTGTCGTCCGGCGCAGCGGTTGGCAAAGTTCGTGCGCCTCACTTCGCCCATCTTGAGGGGTATTGTTTTTCCGTTGCGCTTCCTCTGCCACATGAGCCGCGCGCAGGTGATCCAGCCCATGGGCGCCCGCAGCTCACCACTCCGCATGGCCGTGTGGAGCCGCCCCACGGCTCGCCGAAGGGCGGCTGCTTCGCGCTGCCGCGGCACGGAGAACAGCTCGGTGAAGTGCTCTGGCCGCGCGCCGGAGGAGCCAGGGCCCAGGGGCGGCGAGCTGGCTCCAATGCGCTTCATCGAGGGGCCCGCCGTCGGCCGAGGCGTCGTCGGGGTCGTCCTGCTGCTGGGCGCCGTCAGCGGGGCGGTCGGCAGGAGGGCTAGGCGCCAGTGCTCCAGGAGGCCGCTGCAGCCCGCTGAGCGCGCGAGGGAGTAAGGGAGAAGTCAGAAGGGAAAGTGTTGGAAGGGAGGAGGGGGAAGGCGGAAAAGGATGGGGAAGAGAGCCAGGAAGAGGAGGAGAGAGAGGCCGATGATTTGGAATGGGGAGAACGGGCGAAGACGACAAAAAGTTGTTTTCACATTGACGCCAGGAATGAATCGCAAAGCCCGACGAGATGGCGTCTGAGAGCTCGAATGAGGAATCAGCCGTGGACCCCTCGAACAGATCCAGTCGCAGAGCGGCATGACCCTCTACCTCGCGTAGCGCGCATGCGCCAGGCTCGGAACACCAATGGTGTTAAAGGCGCGCAGCGCCAAATGGGGGAGAAAGAACAGAGAAAACGCTAGTGCACAAAATCGTGCTGACTGGGAAGCGTAAGATGGCAAACAGTCGGGAGCCCGACCTACTAAATCCTGCCCGGCTGCAAACCATTTTGTAGCCACGCAAAGATTGACGCGCACAAATAAGACGGGTCTATAATAGCGTGTCGGCTCGGCAGGCACGGCGGCGTGGCCTACTTGCTCAGGGCGTCGAGCCATGTGCAAAGCTACGCCTCGAGCCAGCCAGAGTGGCGTCACCCCCGTGTGGACCACGGCCACGCCCGCGGCGCGCAGGGCGCGAAGGATCAGGCCCCGCTGCGAGAAAGTCCTCATCACGATCAGGATGTTCACCTTGCTCTCGCCGCGGCACTTCACCAGGCGAACAGTGCGTAAGCGGCTCTCAGGGTCGAGCTGGCTGAAGGTCGCGTCCTCCATCTGGTCCTCGTCGCCGCTCACCGCCTTGCGCCACTGGTTCGGCTCGCCCTTGATGGTTCCGCCCACGTCGCACGAGACGAGCGTCTCCACAAGCTCGACCAGCAGGGAAGCTGTGAGAGCCAGGTGAGTCCTGAGGACGACAAGAACATACCATAACACAACAGAACATCGGGCGGCCCTGAGGGAAGGGGGCGGAGCGCCACGGTCCCCGGCGATGTGCTGGGCCGGAAGACAGGAGGTGAAGGGAGGAGAAGGAGGAGGAGGAAGAGGAGGAGCAGCAGCAGCAGCACCAGCAGCACCAGCAGCAGCAGCAGCAACACCAGCAGCAGCAGCAGCAGCAGCAGCAGCAGCAGCAGCAGCAGCAGTAGCAGCAGCAGCAGCAGCAGCAGCAGTAGCAGCAGCAGCAGGGAAGAGCAGGGAAGAGCAGGGAGAAGGAGGAGGAGGAGGAGGAGGAGGAGGAGGAGGAGCAGGATTAGGAGAAGGAGGAGCAGGAGGAGAAGGAGGAGGGGGAGGAGGAGAAGGCGTGGGGGGTCCAGGACACAGTGGGACGGAGTGCCAAGCGCCGGCCAGGAGCGCGGGGTCGGGAGAGGGGAGCGCGCGGCAGGTGCCTGGGGCTGGAAGGTGCAGGCCGCGCTCTGCTGCCTGACGGCGTCCTCCTGGAGTTTCGACAGCTTCTCCTGCAGACGGGGGCGTCTCTCGGCCAGAGGGGAGGGAGGGAGGAGGGAGGAGGGAGGAGGGAGGAGGGAGGAGGGAGGAGGGAGGAGGGAGGAGGAGGAGGGTGGAGGAGGAGGAGGAGGAGGAGGAGGAGGAGGAGGAGGGAGGAGGAGAGGAGGAGGAGGAGGAGAGGGAGGAGGAGGAGGAGGAGGAGGAGGAGGAGAGGGAGGAAGAGGAGGAGGAGGAGGAGGAGGAGGAGGAGGAGGAGGCGCGGCAGGTCATAAGGAGGTCAGCTGGTCTCGCGAGCTCGTGGGATGTGCGGCCACCTCGCTCACGTCAGGATTGTATCGTTGTCGAGATCGGCCTCCTTGAAGCAGTGTGCCTCGCTGAGGCCGTAGTTTGACTTGTTCGCCACGCCGCGGTGGAGGTTGCCGCTTGGAGGACGGACGATGCGGAACATTGCGGCAAGAACAGCCGGCCTGGGCGGGGCTTTGTTTTTGGACCCCCCACCCGACAATTCCAAGCCCAGAACCGACCCCGACCCCCACAACGCCCCTACCACGCCTCCACCTCGCCCGACCCCCGACCCGTCCTGGGAGTTCAGTTCTTGGGCCCCCCCCCCACACCGCAGAATTCCTGTCCTGGAACCGACCCCGACCCCCCACCACGCCCCCACCACGCCTTTACCTCGCCCGACTCCCGCCCCGTCCTGGGAGCTCTGTTGCTGGGCCCCCTGGGAGCTCCGTTGTTGGGCCCCCCCACCCGACAGTTCCTCGCCCGGAACCGGCCCCGCTCGCCCGGCCCCCGCCCCGCCCTGGGAGCCCTGTTCTTGGGCCCCTCCCATCCGAGAATTCCTGGCCTGGAACCGGCCCCGACCCCCACCGCGCCCCCACCACGCCTCCATTTCGCCCGACCCCCTGGCCCGTCATGGGAGCTTTGTTTTTGGGCCCCCCACCCGACAATTCCTAGCCTGGAACAGGCCCCGACCCTCCACCACGTCCCTACCACGCCTCTCCAACTCGCCCGACCCTGCACCATCTTGGGAGCTCCGTTCTTGGGCCCCCCCACCCGACCTGACAATTCATCGCCCGGAACCGACCCTGACCACCCAGAACGCCCCCCTCTGAGGCGTCAGGAACCCACGCGTTGCCACGCTTATCTCGCACTGGGGCGTCAAGACCCCACGCGCTTTCACGCTTGTCCCGCTCTCGGGCGTTATGATCCCAGGTGTTTTCACGTTTGTCCCGCCCTGAGGCGCTGGAAATCCACGTGATTGGCTCGCTCTGGGGCGTTAGGAACCCACGTGTTCTCATGTTTGTCCCGCCTTGGGGTGTTAGGAACCCACGTGCTTTCACGCTTGTTCCGCTCTGGGGCGTTAGGAACCCACGTGCTTTCACGCTTGCCCCGCTCTGGAGAGTTGGGAACCCACGTGCTTGTCCCGCTCTGGGTCGTTAGGAACCCACGTATTTTTACGCATGACCCGCCCTGGGGCGTTAGGAACCATATGTTTCCACGCTTGTCCCGCTCTAGGGCGACTACCTAGACACCCTGGTGCGCCGAAGTGTTTCACGTTCTGCGAAACAAACGTTTCGCTCGAGACTTCATGGAACATTCTTCGCGCAGGACGCGGCATCCTCGAGCGGGCACGCAAAAAATCAGCGTGTGCGCATTTTCTGCCAAATTTGGGGGCATCCAGGCCTCGCTGTGCACCGAGGATTCTACGCAGGACGCGCGCACCCTCTTCTTCACGGGGGGACAAGGGGGCCTCCAGGCCCCGTCATTTATCCAGGATCCGGGATGGGGGATGGGGGGCACAATTCCCTCGAGCCGGCACGCACGAAACGGACAGGCTTACCTACAAGAAAACCCTGGGCCCATGCCCTTTCTGGGAACATGATCGACCCGCGAACCCGGAAAGGGATTTAGAACTGCGAGGAATGGCAACGTTTCCGAGCACCTCGATTGGGCGATGGGCAATGGCAATGCTGAAGATATCAATGGTCATGGCACTGTGGCACTGTGCCAGGGGCTGCGTTGTACTGCTCTGCGCTGTGCCGCGCTGCACGGTGGAGTGCCCGGGGACGCGACACGGAACGTGCCAGTGTGCGTGCTAGGGGACGTGCCAACGCGCCGCGCTATGTGCAAAGGGGACGCGCCACGGGACGCGCCAAGGAACGTGCCAAGGGGACGCGTCACGGAACGTGCCAGCAGACGTGCCGGGGGACGTGCCAGGGTAAACGTAAATGACCCAACGTAAATCGCGTGGCGTCCGCGCTCCCAGGGCCGCGATCCCTCGTAAATTACTCAGGAGTCACGCTCTCAAGGGCACGGTCCCTCGAAAATTACAATGGGTTCGCGCTCCCAGGGCAATGATCCCTCGGAAGTTATTCAGGATTCGCGCTTCAGGGCCACGGCCCCTAGTAAATGACTCTGAATTGGCGGTGCGGGGGCCGCGATCCCCTATAAATTACGCTGGGCTCGCGCTCTCAGGGACACGATCTCGTGTAAATTACACTGCGTCCGCGCCACCAGGGCCACGATCCCACATCAATTACACTGTGTCCGCGCCACCAGGGGCAGGATCCCTAATAAATTACACTGTGTCCGCCCCCCAGGGCCATGATCCCTCCTAAATTTCGCTGCGTCCGCGCTCCCAAGGCCAGGATCCCTAGTATATTACTCTGCGTCCGCTCTCCCCGGGCCACGATCCATTGTAAACTACGCTGCGTCCGCGTTCCCAGGGCCGCGCTCCCCCGGGAATTACACAGTGTCCGCACTCCCAGAGCCACGACCCCTTGTAAGTTACGCTAGGTTCGCGCCTCCAGGGCCAGGATCCCTCGTCAATCATGTTGCATCCGCGCTCCCAGGGCCAGGATCGCTGCAAAACAAACGTTTCGCCAGAGACATCCTCGGAATTTCGGCACGCAGGGTGCGCTATCCTCAAACGGGGGTGCGAAAAGCTAACCGTCCTTCTGCAAAGCAAAGGTGGGGCTCATGACATCCTCGAAATTCTTGCGCGCGGGACGCACCATCCTCGAGCGGACACACACACACACACACACACACACAACAAAAAAAAACAAAAAAAACCCTGGCGACGTACCCAACCCCTGCGCAAACGCGGGGCGCAAATAGTTTAGGACACTTTATAAAGGGGGCGATGACGGCACGAGGGTTACATATGTCTGCAGACGGAATTCGGGACACTCGCAGGACACTGGCTACAGGACAAGGACTATAAAAAGCTGATTAGTTACAATCCCTGAGCAACCCTAGCCACTTCGAAGGCGGGGATCTCAGATCGCAGCCCCCCAGGGATGGCGAGGTCTAATTTGGGTCCGCGCGTGGCGACACTGTGCTGGGCCCCCCAGCAGGCCTCGAAAGTGGCGACAGTTTCACAGATCGCAGCCCCCCAGGGATGGCGAGGTCTAATTTGAATCTGCGTGTGGCGTCGCTGTGCTGGGCCCCCCAGCAGGCCTCGAAAGTGGCGACAGTTTCACAGATCGCAGCCCCCCCCCCATGGATGGCGAGGTCTAATTTGAATCTGCGTGTGGCGTCGCTGTGCTGGGCCCCCCAGCAGGCCTCGAAAGTGGCGACAGTTTCACAGATCGCAGCCCCCCAGGGATGGCGAGGTCTAACTTGAATCTGCGGTGAGTGCCCACTGTGCTGGGCCCCCCAGCAGGCCTCGAAAGTGGCGACAGTTTCACAGATCGCAGCCCCCCAGGGATGGCGAGGTCTAATTTGAGTCCGCGGTGAGTACCCACTGTGCTGGGCCCCCCAGCAGGCCTCGAAAGTGGCGACAGTTTCACAGATCGCAGCCCCCCAGGGATGGCGAGGTCTAATTTGAGTCCGCGGTGAGTACCCACTGTGCTGGGCCCCCCAGCAGGCCTCGAAAGTGGCGACAGTTTCACAGATCGCAGCCCCCCAGGGATGGCGAGGTCTAATTTGAGTCCGCGGTGAGTGCCCACTGTGCTGGGCCCCCCAGCAGGCCTCGAAAGTGGCGACAGTTTCACAGATCGCAGCCCCCCAGGGATGGCGATGTCTAATTTGAATCTGCGGTGAGTACCCACTGTGCTGGACCCCCCAGCAGGCCTCGAAAGTGGCGACAGTTTCACAGATCGCAGCCGCCCAGGGATGGCGAGGTCTAATTTGAGTCCGCGGTGAGTACCCACTGTGCTGGGCCCCCCAGCAGCCCTCGAAAGTGGCGGCAGTTTCACAGATCGCAGCCCCCCAAGGATGGCGAGGTCAAAGGCAGGGGGGAAGAGAGGGCCGGGAAGGAAGGAAGGAAGGTTCGCGCGAGCAGTGCTCTATTCAAGACGAGAACCCAACGCAGGAGGGTTGGGAAAAAAACAACTTTACAATACTTTCTTTTAGAACTTGTGCGGTCGCCATACCTCGTGTTCTGTCGCGGATTCTGCGCAAAACGCCCCGCACCAAATTCTTTACAAAAGAAAACGGGTGTCTGCGGACCCCGTCATTGATCGAAGATCCGAGATAGGGGACACATTTTCCTCGAGCGGTCACGCGCGACACGCATGTTTACAAACATGAAACTTTCTGTCGTTAGGTATCGCAAACAATTTCGCGGTCCCGTCTCAAGTCGAGGCCGGGGGGGGAACCTCTAAAAGAGAACCCTGGGCACCAGCCCTATCCAGGAAAAACATGATCGACCCACGAACCCGGAAAGGAATATAGAACTGTAAGGCATGGCAACGCTTCAAAGACACCTGATTGGGCGACGGGCACATGCAATGCTGAATGTATCGATCTTGATGTACCGTGCCGAAGGCTGTGCTGTGCTGCGCCGTGCTGAATTGCGATGTGCCATGCCGCGATTGTGCTCATAGCGCTGTGGATCGAGTCCTCCTTTGTATCCGAGTCCTGACCGAACTGACCTGGATCGTAAGCTCGAGCTGCCTGGGTAGATAGCAGCTGCCCCAGAGCTAATTAACAGGGAAGCATGCCAGGAGAACGCGCCGCGAGGGACGTGCCAGGCGATGTGCCAGGGGACGTGCCATGGGGCGCACCGCGGGACGTGCCACGGGGACGCGCTACGGAACGAGCCAATGGAAGTGCCGCGGGACGAGCCAGGGGATTCGCCGCGCGACGTGCCAGGGGGGTTCGCTACGGGACGCACCACTGAACATGCCAAGGATCGTGCCAGGTTGTAATGCTGAATGTATCGATCTTGATGCACCGTGCCGAGGGCTGTGCTGTTGTGAGCGGTGCTGAATTGCGATATGCCATGCCGCGATTGTGCTCGATAGCGCTGTGTAACGAGTCCTCCTTTGCATCCGAGTCCTGACCGAACTGACCTGGATCGTAAGCTCGAGCTGCCTGGGCAGATAGCAGCTGCCCCAGAGCTAATTAACAGGGAAACATGCCAGGAGAACGCGCCGCGGAACGTCCCAAGGGACGCGCCAGGCGACGTGCCAGGGGACGTGCCATGGGGACGCACCGCGGGACGTGCCAAGGGGACGCGCTACGGAACGTTAAAACACGTGGTCTTGCTCAGGGCATCCATGTTAGGTATCCCCCATGGGTGGCCTGGACACGTAAAAACTTGTGGTTCCAGCTCGGGACAACCATGTCAGATACACCCCTGAGTAGCCTGGACACGTAAAAACATGTGGTTTCAGCTCTGGACAACCATGTTAGATATCCCCCATGGGTGGCCTTGGACATGTAAAAACACGTGGTGCCAGCTCGGGGCAACCATGTTAGACACCCAGCTGCGTAGCCTGGATACGCTGAATTCGCGCTCCCGCTCGAAACATCCTCGCAATGTCTTCCCTGGAGAGGCCCCCAAAGCGCCGCCCCCTGTCCAGAGCAAGAAAACATAACTTTTCTGTTTTGGGATATGTGTTCGGGCAGCGCTTTTCGGACCCCATGCGTTTCCTGATAATTCGGCGTTGGGCCCGACGCCATGTTAGATACCCCCCTGGGCGGCCTCGACACGTGAAAACACATGGTTCCAATTCGGGACAATCATGTTAGGTACCCCACTGGGTGGCGTGCACACGTAAAAACACGCAACCATGTTAGATACCCCCCTGGGCGACCTAGACACATGAAAACAAGCGTCTCGCTTGAGATATCCTCAACAAGTCCTCATGTTAAACATCTGCCTGGGCGACCTGGACCCGAGGAAACAAGCGTTTCGCTAGAGCCTCCCCCAACTCTGCAAAACGAGCGTTTCACTCGAGACATCCTCAGCAAATTATGTAAAACAAGCGTTTCGCTCGGGACATCCTCAGAAACAACAAAAACAACATATCTGCCGGCACACCCTTTTCCCTTGTTATCTATGGCCGAAAAGCTCCGCTGGCCCACCTCAAGTCGGGGCCGGGGTGAAACAAAACTCAAAGAGAACCCTGGGCCTAAGCCCTTTCCGGGAACATGATCAACCTTGAAACCCAGAAAGGGATTGAGAACTGCGAGAGATGGAAGCGTTTCTAAGGACCTCAATTGCAGATGCAATTGGGCGATGCCAGGGGGAACATGCCAGGGGGACATGCCAGGGGGACGCGCCGCGGAACGTCCGAAGGGGCGCGCCAGGGGACGTGCCAGGGGACGTGCCATGGGGACGCACCGCGGGACGTGCCGAAGGGACGCGCTACGGAACGTGCCAACGGACGTGCCACGGGACGTGCCAGGGGACTCGCCGCACGACGTGCCAAGGCGACTCGCCGCGGAACGCGCCACGGAACGTGCCAGGGAACGTGCCAGGCGACGCGCCAGGGGACGTGCCAGGGAACGCGGGACGTCTCTGACCCAAGGCCAGGATCCCTTATAAATTACGCTGCGTCCGCGCTCCCTGGGCCACGATCCAACGTAAATTACGCTGCGCCCGCGCTCCCAAGCCACGATCCATCGTTAATTACGCTGCGTCCGCTCTGTCTGGGCAGCGATCCCTCGAATCTACGCTGCGTCCGCGCTCCAAGGGCCGCCCTTCCTCGTGAAGTACTCAGTGTCCGCGCCCCTAGGACCACGTTCCCGATCAATTACATTGCCTTCGCCCCCCAGGGCCATGCTCCTTCGTAAATTAAGCTGCGTCCGCGCTCCCTGGGCCACGATCCAAGAGACGGGCAATCTCTAGAAACATACGTAAGACACTAAGGATTTGTGTCCCAGCAGAGGCCGAGTGTATAGGAACATGCGATAACACCTAGGGTTGGAGCCAAAGGAGAGGGGCAATATATTGGAACAGACGTAAAACATCAAAGATTCGTGCCCCAAGAGAAGCCCAATCTCTCGTAAAGTACGCTGGACTTGCGCTCCCAATGCTGCGATCCCTTGCACATTGCACTCGGTTCGTGCTCCCAGAACCCCCTGGGCATCCTGGAGCGCCCAAGCCCTTCAATGTTTGCAAAACTAGCGTTTCGCCCGAGACACCCCCAACTGTTCTGCGCGCAGGATGCGGCATCCTCGAGCGGGAACGCAACAATTCATCAGTTTCACATGTTGTGTGCATTGGTCGGGTCTGTAAACTTCGGTATTTATCAGGCCTACCGGTGTGATCTCGCACTGTACTGTTTCGACCGACCGACCGTGCCAAGGATATGTGCAGGGCTCGGTGTGCTGGGCTGCGTGAATGCCTCGGTGTACTGGGCCAGGCTGCGTGCTGGGATGTGTCGGTGTACTGCCTCGATGTGCTTGTTGCTGGGATACTACCTCGGTGTTCTCGGTGATGGCAGGTGTCCCTGTACTGGTGTGCTGGGGTCGGTGTGCTGAAATGTATGGACGTACTCGGATGTGCGCTGGGGGGTGCTGGGATGTGTGGAGGTGTGCCCACATGTGTGCTGGGTTTGTGTTGCTGCCCTTTGTATATTCCGACCGCCCGACCGTGCCCTCCCCTGCCCGACTGTGGCCCCCCTTGCCGCACTCCCCCTTCCCCCCGTGGCCCCCCCTCTGCTTATTCCGACCGACCGACCGTGCCCTCCTCCCCCCCGCTGCCCGTCCGTGGCCCCCCGTGTTCCCCCCCCCGTCCCCCCGTGGCCCCCCTCTGCTTATTCCGACCGACCGACCGTGCTCCCCCCCTTTGCCCGACCGTAGCCCTCAATGCCCCCCCTCTTTCACGCATGCCCCCTCCTCTGCTGATTCCGACCGATCGATCTCTGCCCGACCGTGGCACCCCCTTCTGCTCATTCCGACCGACCGACCATGCCCCCCCCCCCTGGCCGACCGTGGCCCCCCGTGCCCCCCTCCCGCCCCCTTCCCATGCTTGACAGTGGCCCCTCGTGCCCCCGCCCTTCCCCCCGTTGCCCCCGCGATGCGATGCGATGCGACCCGCGCTCCAACCCCTTACGGGGCGGCCCTCACAGAGGGCAGGCCTATGGGACACGCAGTCCCGGCAACCGGGTGCACTGGAAAATGCTTCGCGTCAATGTGGAAAACAACACAAAGAGAAAGAGCTGCACTCAGACAGGCATGACATAACAAAACCACACTAGAAGGAACAAGGAGGAGGGGGAGAGAGATGGCGTGCGCTGGGAAGGCTCACGCGGCCTGACTGGGCCCACCTCTTTACGAATCCTTCTTCGAGCGAATTTCTCACAGCCTCTTGTGCGACACACGCGTGCCATGAAGAGCCAATGCCCTGTGAGAACATGCAATCCCGGATATCATCGCCCCACCTTGTTTTTGGTCTGCCGGCCGAGCGACAGGAAGTCTTACTGGTTCGCGTCGGCTCGACTTCCATACCTTTTGAAGCCCACCGATGTTTTTCCATAGTTGCAACTCTGCATACCCAACGCCATCTGCGCCGTCTCTGTTGGTGTACCCAAAAAATCCACACTGGATGCTTGTAGCTGGTCTTCAGCAATGCGCATCGCCCTCTTGGTAAAATCCAGCCAGGATTCAAACCGCGCGGCCATGGAAGTGTCTGAGGACACAAACCCATTTTCTGACATGGGGTTGCTGTCGGTGTCTGCGTAACCAGAGTCTGAAGAATGAGCATCAGGATGTGCCGGGGGGAGCACTTTCCGCCTTGTTCCCAACATGTGTCTAAGCATTCGCCGGTGCACACATGTGATGTGATGTTCTGCCTTGCGTGTCATAGGCCAAACTTCGCTTCCGTAGAGCAGTGTAGGTGTCACGGTCCCGTTGAACAAACGAATGCGGTCCCGTAGGGGTATGCGCGGCTAGCCAGCTCTTGTTTGTGCATGCCGTAAGCTGCCCATGCTTTCCGGATACGATTTGCCAGCTCGCACTCGTGCGGGTTGTCACCAGACACCAGACGCCCAAGGTATTTGATGGTCGCGTTTCTTGCAATAATCTCAACGGTGATGTAGTCGACCTGCACGGTCTCGTTGGCCGGTCTCCCAGACTTTTTGGTCGCGTTTGTGAATATATTTGCTGTGCCTGGGTGTAAAGATAATCCCACTTCGGAGGTCTCGTTCTTGATGTCGGACAGACTTTCTTGATCTGGTGTAACGTGGTCACCACGGCTTGCACGTCGTCAGCGAAACGTACTTTGATGAGTAGAGTTTTACCGCGGACGTCTACTTGCAAGCCGTACTTATGTTTGCCCCACCGCTTTTTGCAAGGACAAATGCAATGCTCCAACAACGCATTGAAAAATAAAGAAGATAATGGATCACCCTGCTTTGTCCCACGCTGTATGTCGAATTCGTCACTGAAAACATGTGTGCGCACCCGGCCACGTTGGTCTGCATACAGGGCATCCAGAACTCTAACGTAAGGCTCTGGGACGTGCTGGCTGCGAACGGCATCCCAGAGAGCGCCGTGTTCAATAGTATCGAAAGCTTCCCGGACATCGAGCCAACAAAACCAAGCCGTCAGCTGGAACCAGTCCGCTGTCTGCTGAACGCACGACAGCGCGAAAATATAATCGATGGTCGAATAATATCATCTGAGTCCGGTTTGATCGCACGATTGCTCCGGACCCAAGAGCTCCTCCAACCTTCCACATAAGAGCCGAGCAAATACTTCTGCTTTGCTGAATCCAACCGACCGACCGTGCCCCCCCCTGCCGGACCGTGGCACCCCGTGCCTGCCACCCTTCTCCTTGTGCCCCCCTCTGCTTATTCCGACCGACCGACCGCGCCCTCTCCCCCATCTGCCCAACCGTGCGTTGCTCCCCGCCCCCCCCTTCTCTCAGTGTTCTTTTCTTTTGCTTATTCCGATCGACCGACCCCCTCCCGGCTCGACCGTGGCCCCCTCTGCTCGACCGTGCCCCCCCCTTGCTCGACCGTGGCCCCTCGTGCTCGACCGTGGGGTCGGTCCGACCGTACCCCCCCTGCTCGACCGTGGCGCCCAACCTTCCCCGTGCCCCCTCCCTTCTGCTTTTTGACCGACCGACCGTGCCCCCCCCCTGCCCGACCGTGGCCGCCCGTGCCCACCCCCCTGCCCGAGCGTGCCCCCCCCCTCTGCTCATGCCGACCGACCGAACGTACCCCCCTGCCCGGGACCCCGGTCGGCCCGACCGTGCGCCACCCCGGCCCATCCGTGGCCTCCCGTGCCCCCTCCCCCCCCTTCCCCCAGTGGCCCCCACTCTGCTTTTCTGGCTAGCTCTTGCACAAACTTGACTCTGCGAGTTGACCTGGGCCCTCACTCTTGTACAGGTCCCGGGCTCCTCACAACAGAGCTTTTTTCAGAGCCGAGCACGTCTTCGCGACACTGCCATCGTCCGCCGCCGCCGACCGCGGCCCCCCGCGCTCCCCAAACTTCCCCCCGTGGCCCCCCTCTTCTCATTCTGACCGACCAACCGCCGTGCCCCCCCCCCCTGCCCGACCGTGGCCCCTCGTGCCCCCCCCATTCCCTCCGTGGCCCCCCCTTCGGCTTATTCCGGCCAGCCAACCCTGCTCCCCCCTCCCTGCCCGACCGTTGCCCCCCGCGCCCTCGCCTTTTCCCCCCATGCTCCCCCCTCCTGCTGATTCCGATCAACCGATCGTGCCCGCCCCCCCTCCCTGCCCGACCGTGCCCCCCCCCTGCCCCCCTCTTTTCTGCTTATTCCGACCGACCGACCGTGGCGCTAAATTACACCATGGTTCCGACGAGCTCACAGCGGCGCGCTATCCACACCAAGGCTTCCAAGAGCGAGCAAAATGTCAAAGACTCATCAAACATTTTTTTTTGTCTCTTGGGGCCCTCTCGGAAGGTTTCTTGAAGTCCTCTTGGGGCGTTTTGGGGCATCTTGGGCCGACTGGAGGCCCCCGTTAGGCGTCTTGGACAGATCGTTCGACGACTCGGGGACCTTTTTTCCCACCGTCCTGGGAGCATCTGAAGGCCCTCTTGGCCCGTCTTCGGGCCTTCGTGGCGGCCCAAAGGCCGGCGCGGCACACCCCGGGCCCGCGCAAGAGCGCGCAAGAACGCCTAGGAAACTAAGGGTCCGGGCCCTTAAGAACGTTACAACCCCCCTGCCTCTCAGGGCTACATGAGCCTTGAGGCACTCCACAGCGTGCTGAAGACACAGTGGCGGATCTTGGCTACGCATACCATCGCGCCCACCTTTGGAACCAAGCGTTTTGCTACAGACAGGGGGCCTGCATTATAAAGCACGCCGTTGAAGCCTCGCAAACCTCTCCCGACATATTAAGATCGCCTTCGGATCGAACCTGGCGCTGCGTCCACACAGCCATGCTGCTATTCGCCGCTCCCCCGTTATGGTCACTCGCCAGCGTGTCGCAGCACTCGCGCGCTTCCCCGAAACTACCACAAGTTGGTAACATCTCCATCTCACATGGTCCCGCATCCGTGATGGTATGATCCTTGGCGAGCGTGCCTCTTATTTCTCTAAGCTTCTGCACAAAATGCGCGGCAACTGTTTGTTACGAAGCGGTGGTCTGCGGACAAGGCTACCACGCTATTTATCGAGGATCCGACATTGGGGGCGCACTTTCTTCGAGCGGGCACGCACGAAACGCATTTGCCCAACCCAAAACATACAACTGACCTCATTGTTTATCGGAGAATAATTTCGCCGGCCCGTCTCTAGTCGAGGCCAGGGGTAAACCTCTAAAACATGATCGACCCACGAACCCGCAACGGAATATAGAAATGTAAGGCATGGCAACGTTTCAAAGACACCTGCTTGGGCGACGGGCACATGCAATGCTGAATGTATCGATCTTGATGTACTGTGCCGACGGCTGTGCTGCGCTACGCCGTGCTGAACTGCGATGTGCCATGCCGCGATTGTAATCTAAATAGCGTTGTGGATCGAGTCCTCCTTTGCATCCGAGTCCTGACCATACTGACCTGGACCGTAAGCTCGAGCTGCCTGAGCAGATGGTAGCTTCGAGAGAGGGGACATGCCATGAGGACGCGCCGCGGAACGTCCCAAGGAACGCGCCAGGCGACGTGCCAGGGGACGTGCCATGGGGACGCACCGCGGGACGTGCCAAGGGGACGCGCTACGGAACGCGCCAATGGACGTGCCGCGGGACGTGCCAGGGGACGCGCCGCGCGACGTGCCAGGTGGACTCGCCACGGAACGCGCCAAGGAACATGCCAAAGTGCCATGTCGAGTGTATTGATCTTGATGTACCGTGCCGACGGCTGTGCTGTGCTGGGCCGTGCTGAACTGCGATGTTCCATGCCGCGATTGTGCTCTACATAGCGTTGTGTACCGAGTCCTCTTTGCATCCGAGTCCTGACCGAACTGATCTGGATCTTAAGCTCGAGCTGCCTGAGCAGATGGTAGCTGCCCCAGAACTAATCGACAGGGGGACATGCCATGAGGACGCGCCGCGGAACGTCCCAAGGGACGCGCCAGGCGACGTGCCAGGGGACGTGCCATGGGCACGCACCGCGGGACGTGCCAAGGGGACGCGCTACGGAACGTGCCAATGGACGTGCACCGCGCGACGTGCCAGGGGGACTCGCCACGGGACGCTCCGCGGAACGTGCCAAGCAACATGCCAGGCTGCAATGCTAAGGGTATCGATATTGATGTACCGTGCCGAGGGCTGTGCTGTGCCTGGGCGACCTGGACACGTGAAAACACGCGTTTCGCTCAAGACGTTCTCAGCACATCCTCATGCTAGACATCCGCCTGGGCAACCTGGACACGTGCAAACAAGCGTCTCGATCGAGACTTCCTCGACACATCCTCATGCTAGACATCCGCCTGGGCGACCTGGACACGTGAAAACAAGCCTCTGGTTCGAGACATCCTCAACAAATCCTCATGCTAGACATCTGTCTGGGTAACCTGGAGGCGTGAAACCAAGCGTCTCGCTCGAGACATCCTCAAGACCTGGGCACGTGAAAACAAGCATTTCACTTGAGAGATCCTTTGAATTCAGGCCCCCAGGAGAGGACGATATATTACACAAAACAAGCGTTTCGCTCAAGACATCCTCAACAAATTCTGAAAAGCAAGCGTTTCGCTGGAGACATCCTCCAAATTCTAGTTCGCCAGCCCTACGCGACCTCGTTATCTATCGCAAAATAATTTCGCCGGCCCTATAGCCGTCAGAACCGAGGGTTAACACACTAAAAGAGAACCCTGGACCCCCGCCCTTTCCAGGAAAAGAATCCTGGGCCCCAGCCGCTTCTGGGGAAGAGGAAGCGGAGATTCGGGGAGGACGGACGCGGAGAGAAGAGGAAGAGGAGGAGGAGGAGGACTTGAAGGAAAACGAGCGTTAAACGAGCGAAAGGAGGTAGGAGGAAGCGCGTACCTCCGCGCTTCGCTCGACGCAGAGCCCGAACGCACGATCGTCCGCGCGTCTCTCGCGCGGCCACGCTCGAGAAGGCCAGCCAAGGGCGACCCAGACCGCGGGGCACGAGACCCCACGGGTGACGTTGTGGTCGTCGTGGTCGTCGTCTTCGTCGTCGTCGTCGTCGGACGTCGGACGTCGTCGTCGTCGTCGTCGTCGTCATCGTCGTCGTCGTCGTCGTCGTCATCTTCGTCGTCGTCGTCGCGTCACAATGCCATCAAGGGCCAGAGCCGAAACCGTTCCGACCGAAACCTCATCGGCGGACCCCTGAGTCCCAGCAAGCCCCCACGAAAGGAGACGACCAATCGATGCCAAACCCGCAAGCGGTCCATCGCTGTTTTGGCATAGGTGGGCCGGCCATTGTCAAGTGGTGGTCATGATGCCAACGAAGGCAGTCATGGGTCCGGGCGCTTCAGAGCGCAATGCACAATCCACACATCTTATTCAGGCGCCATGAAAAAGACCGATGCTACCGCACGAACGCCCAAACAGTGGGTTGTCGCATTTCCGATGTGTCATTCATGTGGCGCAAGCCATTGGGCGCAGCCCATACGGCGCGCACCCCAGGGCACCAATCATTGGGCACCCCTCATAAGGCACCAGCCAGATGGCACCTGTCACAGGGAACCACCCAGCCATGAGGCATCAACCGTAGAACATCATAGGGCACTAATCCTGAGGCGCCAACAATCGGACCATATTGGAAACGGACTGGATCGCAAGCGAATCGTCCCGAATCGAATCGACATCGCATCGCCGCGCACGGCTCTGGCTGCCCCCTGGCTGGCGCTGGCGACCCGAGCCGGATCGAATCGAAGCGGAACCGCGGCCCCGGCCAGCGAACCGAATCGCACCGAATCGGATCGTAGGCGGCTCTGCCCGTGGGCCGTCGACCAGATGGGCCGCCGAGCGCGGACGGCCGACCAAGGCGACTGGGGCATCACAGGGCACCAGCGCACAGGGCACCAAACGCGCGAGCGACAACCAGGGCACCACCAGAGCACCAGCGCATGGGGGCACCAGCCGTCAGGCACCAAGCATGCGAGCGGCCGACCGCGGCATGCGGGGCCATGCGGGCCCCTGCGTGAGTGCAGTGAGCACCCCTGCGGCATCCCCTGAGCGCGAGAGATCCCATGTGCTCAGTGAGCGCAGCAGGCGGAAGTGTAAGAATATGGGCCACATGCAGGTCGTAATGCAATCGGAGACGATTCTGGACGGGTCCAACTCTGATGGATCTTCAGCCAAACGCTAGACTTGAAATTATCCACAACTCATGCGGCGTGCAGGTTGCACTTCTTTCGCCCCGCCTTCTTGACCACATCCACCTCTTCATCCCTCTTGATGCTGGGATGGCGGGAAAATATATGTTGGTCCTCTCGGATTGTCCTTTCGGTTCCATGCTCCCTCCTGGAGATCACAGTACCAACGCCGATCGCAAGCCTTGGGGTACCGTCGTAAACGGTTCACCGGCTCAACCAGCTCTTCTTCCTCCTCCTCCACCTCCTCCTCCACTGTATCCTCCTCCTCCTCCTCCTCCTCCTCCTCCGCTTCCGCCGCCTTCCTTCTTCGCCTCCGCCAACTCCTGAACCAGCAAAGCTAAGGCAACACTCTCCTCGCGCTTCTTGGCGCTCCCGTAAAGGCGGTTCACCGACTCCTCTATCTTCTGGCGCGGCACGGCCCGGGGAGGCGGCGGGCCCCACGATGAGCGAGGTCAGAGGGCCCCCGCTGTAAGGGTACGAGGGCGGAATGGCCGCCCAGCTCGGCGCCTCTCGCTCCGCGCGGAGCGTTCCTTCTTTGCTCGAGCCCTCGAGCCGCCCCTCTGAAGGGAGCAACTCTCTGGACCAGAGCCGAGCAGTCGCCAGACCCGAGGCGAGGGGCAGCCTGGACAGGCCATCTTGGGGCGATCCTACGAGCCTCTGGCCTCTTGGGTCGTCTTGGAGGCATCTTGGACCGTCTTGGAGGACGCTTGGCCTCTCATGGGCTGTCTTGAAGGTACCTCAAGATGACGAGGACTTTACGCACTTACGCGAAGCCTACGCAGAGCTTACGCGGAGCTTACGTTGCCGCACGTTTCGGGCCCTGGTGTCAAGAACTGGTTGCGTCACCGCTCTCTGTTGGGAGCCTTGGTCGTATCAGCTTGTTTGCGTCACTGCTCGCTCTTGGGAGCCGCGGTGTTCAGGGTCCGTTAACGGTCCGTTAACAGGGAAACCGCTTCCCTTTTAACGGTCCGTTAGCAAGGAACATGATCGACCCACGAACCCGGAAAGGAATATAGAACTGTATTGCATGGCAACGTTTTCGAACACACCTGATTGGGTGACGGGCAAATGCAATCCTGAGTGAATCGATCTTGATGTAGCCTGCCGAGGGCTGTGCCGAGGCTGCACCGTGCTGAATTGCGATGTGCCGTGCCGCGGTTGTGCTCTATAGCGTCGTGGATCGTGTCCTCCTTTGCATCTTAGTCCTGACCGAACTGGTCTGGATCTTAAGCTCGAGCTGCCTGAGCACATAGCAGCTGCCCCAGAGCTAATTGACAGGGGGGCATGCCAGGAGGACGCGCCGCGGAACGTCTCAAGGGACGCGCCACGCCAGGCGACGTGCCAAGGGACGTGCCATGGGGCCGCACCGCGGGACGTGCTAAGGGGACGCGCTACGGAACGTGCCAATGGATGTGCCACGGGACGTGCCAAGGGACGCGCCACGCGACGTGCCAGGGGGACTCGCCAAGGGACGCTCCGCGGTTGCAATGCTGAGTGTATCGATCTTGATGTACCGTGCCGACGGCTGTGTTGTGCTATGCCGTGCTGAATTGCGATGTGCCATGCCGCGATTGTGCTCTATAGTGTTGTGGATCGAGTCCTCCTTTGGATCCGAGTCCTGACCGAACAGATCTGGATCTGAAGCTCGAGCTCCCTGAACACATAGTAGCTGCCCCAGAGCTAATTGACAGGGGGGCATGCCAGGAGGACGCGCCGCGGAACCTCTCAAGGGACGCGCCAAGCGACGTGCCAGGGGACGTGCCATGGGGACGCACCGCGGGACGTGCGAAGGGGACGCGCTACGGAACGTGCCAACACCTCCTCATTCTAGACATCCGCCAGGGCGACCTGTACACGTGAAAGCAAGCGTCTCGCTCGAGACATCCTCAACACATCTTCATGTTAGACATCCGCCTGGGCGACCTGGACACGTGAAAACACGCGTATCGCCCGAGACATTCTCAACACATCCTCATGCTAGGCATCCGCCTGGGCAACCTGGACACGTGCAAACAAGCATCTCGATCGAGACTTCGTCAACACATCCTCATGCTAGACATCCGCCTGGGCGACGAGGACGCGTGAAACCAAGCGTCTCGCTCGAGACATCCTCAACAAATCCTGGCGCTAGACCTCTGCCTGGGCAACCTGGAGGCGTGAAACCAAGCGTCTCGCTCGAGACATCCTCAAGACCTGGGCACGTGAAAACAAGCATTTCACTTCAGAGATCCTCTGAATTCTGGTCCCCAGGAACATCTAGAGCACAAAACAAGCGTTTCGCTCGAGACATCCTCAGCAAATTCTGAAACACAAGCGTTTCGCTCGAGACATCCTCAACATTTAATTCGCCGGCCCACCTCAAGTCGAAACCGGGGGTAAACCATCTAAAAGAAAACCCTGGGCCGATGCCGTTTCCGGGAAAAAACGCGTTCGTTATTCGACTTTCCCTGTTAAGTCCCTGTTAAGGGCTCCGTTAACAGGGAAAAGGGTGCCCGGCGTCCGTCGCCCGATTTTCCATGTTAAGCACTCGATGTTCCCTGTTAAGGGCTCCGTTAACAAGGAAAACGAATGGATTTTCCCTGTGAAGCACCCGATTGTCCCTGTTAAGGGCTCCGTCAACAAGGAAGAAAGGTGCCCGAGCGAAACAAATCCCTGTTAACGGTCCGTTCACAGGGAAACGGGCGGGCCAAACATTTCCCTGTTAACGATCCGTTAACAAGGAAACGAACATTTTCCTGTTAACGGCTCAACGGAACAGGGAAACAGGAGGGCCAGAAAAACACCATATTCTCCCTGTTAAGGGCTCCGTTCACAGGGAAAAGCATGATCGACCCACGAACCCGGAAAGGAATATAGAACTGTATTGCATGGCAACGTTTCAAAGACACCTGATTGGGCGACGGGCAAATGCGATGCTGAGTGAATCGATCTTGATGTACCCTGCCGAGGGCTGTGCCGAGGCTGCTCCGTGCTGAACTGCGATGTACCGTGCCGCGATTGTGCTCTATATAGCGTTGTGGACCGAGTCCTCCCTGGCATCCGAGTCCTGACCGAACTGATCCGGATCTTAAGCTCGAGCTGCCTCAGCAGATGGTAGCTGCCCCAGAACTAATCGACAGAGGGGACATGCCAGGAAGACGCGCCGCGGAAGGCCCCACGGGACGCGCCAGGCGACGTGCCAGGGGACGTGCCATGGGCACGCACCGCGGGACGTGCCAAGGGCATGCGCTACGGAACGTGCCAATGGACGTGCCGCGGGACGTGCCAGGGGACGCGCCGCGCGACGTGCCAGGTGGACTCGCCACGGGACGCTCCACGGTTGCAATGCTGAGTGTATCGATCTTGATGTACCGTGCCGACGGCTGTGCTGTGCCGTGCTGAATTGCGATGTGCCATGCCGCGATTGTGCTCTATAGATCGAGTCCTCCTTTGCATCCGAGTCCTGACCGAACAGATCTGGATCTGAAGCTCGAGCTTGCCAGGAGCGGGGGACTGTCCGCTTCAACACGTGGACACGTGCAAACAAGTATCTCGATCGAGACTTCGTCAACACATCCTCATGCTAGACATCCGCCTGGGCGACGAGACGCGTGAAACCAAGCGTGACGCTCGAGACATCCTCAACAAATCCTGGCGCTAGACCTCTGCCTGGGCAACCTGGAGGCGTGAAACCAAGCGTCTCGCTCGAGACATCCTCAAGACCTGGGCACGTGAAAACAAGCATTTCACTTCAGAGATCCTCTGAATTCTGGTCCCCAGGAACATCTAGAGCACAAAACAAGCGTTTCGCTCGAGACATCCTCAGCAAATTCTGAAACACAAGCGTTTCGCTCGAGACATCCTCAACATTTAATTCGCCGGCCCACCTCAAGTCGAAACCGGGGGTAAACCATCTAAAAGAAAACCTTGGGCCGATGCCGTTTCCGGGAAAAAACGCGTTCGTTATTCGACTTTCCCTGTTAAGTCCCTGTTAAGGGCTCCGTTAACAGGGAAAAGGGTGCCCGGCGTCCGTCGCCCGATTTTCCATGTTAAGCACTCGATGTTCCCTGTTAAGGGCTCCGTTAACAAGGAAAACGAATGGATTTTCCCTGTGAAGCACCCGATTGTCCCTGTTAAGGGCTCCGTCAACAAGGAAGAAAGGTGCCCGAGCGAAACAAATCCCTGTTAACGGTCCGTTCACAGGGAAACGGGCGGGCCAAACATTTCCCTGTTAACGATCCGTTAACAAGGAAACGAACATTTTCCTGTTAACGGCTTGTTAACAAGGAAACGGTCGGGCCAAACATTTCCCTGTTAACGGTCCGTTAACAGGGAAACAGGAGGGCCAGAAAAACACCATATTCTCCCTGTTAAGGGCTCCGTTCACAGGGAAAAGCATGATCGACCCACGAACCCGGAAAGGAATATAGAACTGTATTGCATGGCAACGTTTCAAAGACACCTGATTGGGCGACGGGCAAATGCGATGCTGAGTGAATCGATCTTGATGTACCCTGCCGAGGGCTGTGCCGAGGCTGCTCCGTGCTGAACTGCGATGTACCGTGCCGCGATTGTGCTCTATATAGCGTTGTGGACCGAGTCCTCCCTGGCATCCGAGTCCTGACCGAACTGATCCGGATCTTAAGCTCGAGCTGCCTCAGCAGATGGTAGCTGCCCCAGAACTAATCGACAGAGGGGACATGCCAGGAAGACGCGCCGCGGAAGGCCCCACGGGACGCGCCAGGCGACGTGCCAGGGGACGTGCCATGGGCACGCACCGCGGGACGTGCCAAGGGCATGCGCTACGGAACGTGCCAATGGACGTGCCGCGGGACGTGCCAGGGGACGCGCCGCGCGACGTGCCAGGTGGACTCGCCACGGGACGCTCCACGGTTGCAATGCTGAGTGTATCGATCTTGATGTACCGTGCCGACGGCTGTGTTGTGCTGTGCCGTGCTGAATTGCGATGTGCCATGCCGCGATTGTGCTCTATAGCGTTGTGGATCGAGTCCTCCTTTGCATCCGAGTCCTGACCGAACAGATCTGGATCTGAAGCTCGAGCTCCCTGAACACATAGTAGCTGCCCCAGAGCTAATTGACAGGGGGACATGCCAGGAGGACGCGCCGCGGAACGTCTCAAGGGACGCGCCAAGCGACGTGCCAGGGGACGTGCCATGGGGACGCACCGCGGGACGTGCGAAGGGGACGCGCTACGGAACGTGCCAACACCTCCTCATTCTAGACATCCGCCAGGGCGACCTGTACACGTGAAAGCAAGCGTCTCGCTCGAGACATCCTCAACACATCTTCATGTTAGACATCCGCCTGGGCGACCTGGACACGTGAAAACAAGCGTATCGCCCGAGACATTCTCAACACATCCTCATGCTAGGCATCCGCCTGGGCAACCTGGACACGTGCAAACAAGCATCTCGATCGAGACTTCCTCAACACATCCTCATGCTAGACATCCGCCTGGGCGACGAGGACGCGTGAAACCAAGCGTCTCGCTCGAGACATCCTCAACAAATCCTGGCGCTAGACCTCTGCCTGGGCAACCTGGAGGCGTGAAACCAAGCGTCTCGCTCGAGACATCCTCAAGACCTGGGCACGTGAAAACAAGCATTTCACTTCAGAGATCCTCTGAATTCTGGTCCCCAGGAACATCTATAACACAAAACAAGCGTTTCGCTCGAGACATCCTCAACAAATTCTGAAACACAAGCGTTTCGCTCGAGACATCCTCAACATTTAATTCGCCGGCCCACCTCAAGTCGAAACCGGGGGTAAACCATCTAAAAGAAAACCTTGGGCCGATGCCGTTTCCGGGAAAAAACGCGTTCGTTATTCGACTTTCCCTGTTAAGTCCCTGTTAAGGGCTCCGTTAACAGGGAAAAGGGTGCCCGGCGTCCGTCGCCCGATTTTCCATGTTAAGCACTCGATGTTCCCTGTTAAGGGCTCCGTTAACAAGGAAAACGAATGGATTTTCCCTGTGAAGCACCCGATTGTCCCTGTTAAGGGCTCCGTCAACAAGGAAGAAAGGTGCCCGAGCGAAACAAATCCCTGTTAACGGTCCGTTCACAGGGAAACGGGCGGGCCAAACATTTCCCTGTTAACGATCCGTTAACAAGGAAACGAACATTTTCCTGTTAACGGCTTGTTAACAAGGAAACGGTCGGGCCAAACATTTCCCTGTTAACGGTCCCTTAACAGGGAAACAGGAGGGCCAGAAAAACACCAGATTCTCCCTGTTAAGGGCTCCGTTCACAGGGAAAAGCATGATCGACCCACGAACCTGGAAAGGAATATAGAACTGTATTGCATGGCAACGTTTCAAAGACACCTGATTGGGCGACGGGCAAATGCGATGCTGAGTGAATCGATCTTGATGTACCCTGCCGAGGGCTGTGCCGAGGCTGCACCGTGCTGAACTGCGATGTACCGTGCCGCGATTGTGCTCTATATAGCGTTGTGGCCGAGTCCTCCCTGGCATCCGAGTCCTGACCGAACTGATCCGGATCTTAAGCTCGAGCTGCCTCAGCAGATGGTAGCTGCCCCAGAACTAATCGACAGAGGGGACATGCCAGGAAGACGCGCCGCGGAACGGCCCCACGGGACGCGCGCCAGGCGACGTGCCAGGGGACGTGCCATGGGCACGCACCGCGGGACGTGCCAAGGGCATGCGCTACGGAACGTGCCAATGGACGTTCCGCGGGACGTGCCAGGGGACGCGCCGCGCGACGTGCCAGGGGGACTCGCCAAGGGACGCTCCGCGGTGCAATGCTGAGTGTATCGATCTTGATGTACCGTGCCGACGGCTGTGTTGTGCTGTGCCGTGCTGAATTGCGATGTGCCATGCCGCGATTGTGCTCTATAGCGTTGTGGATCGAGTCCTCCTTTGCATCCGAGTCCTGACCGAACAGATCTGGATCTGAAGCTCGAGCTCCCTGAACACATAGTAGCTGCCCCAGAGCTAATTGACAGGGGGCATGCCAGGAGGACGCGCCGCGGAACGTCTCAAGGGACGCGCCAAGCGACGTGCCAGGGGACGTGCCATGGGGACGCACCGCGGGACGTGCGAAGGGGACGCGCTACGGAACGTGCCAACACCTCCTCATTCTAGACATCCGCCAGGGCGACCTGTACACGTGAAAGCAAGCGTCTCGCTCGAGACATCCTCAACACATCTTCATGTTAGACATCCGCCTGGGCGACCTGGACACGTGAAAACACGCGTATCGCCCGAGACATTCTCAACACATCCTCATGCTAGGCATCCGCCTGGGCAACCTGGACACGTGCAAACAAGCATCTCGATCGAGACTTCCTCAACACATCCTCATGCTAGACATCCGCCTGGGCGACGAGGACGCGTGAAACCAAGCGTCTCGCTCGAGACATCCTCAACAAATCCTGGCGCTAGACCTCTGCCTGGGCAACCTGGAGGCGTGAAACCAAGCGTCTCGCTCGAGACATCCTCAAGACCTGGGCACGTGAAAACAAGCATTTCACTTCAGAGATCCTCTGAATTCTGGTCCCCAGGAACATCTAGAACACAAAACAAGCGTTTCGCTCGAGACATCCTCAACAAATTCTGAAACACAAGCGTTTCGCTCGAGACATCCTCAACATTTAATTCGCCGGCCCACCTCAAGTCGAAACCGGGGGTAAACCATCTAAAAGAAAACCCTGGGCCGATGCCGTTTCCGGGAAAAAACGCGTTCGTTATTCGACTTTCCCTGTTAAGTCCCTGTTAAGGGCTCCGTTAACAGGGAAAAGGGTGCCCGGCGTCCGTCGCCCGATTTTCCATGTTAAGCACTCGATGTTCCCTGTTAAGGGCTCCGTTAACAAGGAAAACGAATGGATTTTCCCTGTGAAGCACCCGATTGTCCCTGTTAAGGGCTCCGTCAACAAGGAAGAAAGGTGCCCGAGCGAAACAAATCCCTGTTAACGGTCCGTTCACAGGGAAACGGGCGGGCCAAACATTTCCCTGTTAACGATCCGTTAACAAGGAAACGAACATTTTCCTGTTAACGGCTTGTTAACAAGGAAACGGTCGGGCCAAACATTTCCCTGTTAACGGTCCCTTAACAGGGAAACAGGAGGGCCAGAAAAACACCATATTCTCCCTGTTAAGGGCTCCGTTCACAGGGAAAAGCATGATCGACCCACGAACCCGGAAAGGAATATAGAACTGTATTGCATGGCAACGTTTCAAAGACACCTGATTGGGCGACGGGCAAATGCGATGCTGAGTGAATCGATCTTGATGTACCCTGCCGAGGGCTGTGCCGAGGCTGCACCGTGCTGAACTGCGATGTACCGTGCCGCGATTGTGCTCTATATAGCGTTGTGGCCCGAGTCCTCCCTGGCATCCGAGTCCTGACCGAACTGATCCGGATCTTAAGCTCGAGCTGCCTCAGCAGATGGTAGCTGCCCCAGAGCTAATCGACAGAGGGGACATGCCAGGAAGACGCGGCGCGGAGGGCCCCACGGGACGCGCCAGGCGACGTGCCAGGGGACGTGCCATGGGCACGCACCGCGGGACGTGCCAAGGGCATGCGCTACGGAACGTGCCAATGGACGTGCCGCGGGACGTGCCAGGGGACGCGCCGCGCGACGTGCCAGGTGGACTCGCCACGGAACGCGCCAAGGAACGTGCCAAAATGCAATGTTGAGTGTATCGATCTTGATGTACCGTGCCGACGGCTGTGTTGTGCTGTGCCGTGCTGAATTACGATGTGCCATGCCGCGATTGTGCTATAGCGTTGTGGATCGAGTCCTCCTTTGCATCCGAGTCCTTACCGAACAGATCTGGATCTTAAGCTCAAGCTGCCTCAGGACATAGTAGCTGCCCCGGAGCTAATCGACAGAGGGGACATGCCAGGAGGACGCGCCGCGGAACGTCCCAAGGGACGCGCCAGGCGACGTGCCAGGGGACGTGCCATGGGCACGCACCGCGGGACGTGCCAAGGGGACGCGCTACGGAACGTGCCAATGGACGTGCACCGCGCGACGTGCCAGGCGGACTCGCCACGGGACGCTCCGCGGAACGTGCCAGGCAACATCCAGGCTGCAATGCTAAGGGTATCGATATTGATGTACCGTGCCGAGGGCTGTGCTGTGCCTGGGCGACCTGGACACGTGAAAACACGCGTTTCGCTCAAGACGTTCTCAGCACATCCTCATGCTAGACATCCGCCTGGGCAACCTGGACACGTGCAATCAAGCGTCTCGATCGAGACTTTCTCGACACATCCTCGTGCTAGACATCCGCCTGGGCGACCTGGATACGTGAAATCAAGCCTCTGTTTCGAGACATCCTTAACAATCCTCATGCTAGACATCTGTCTGGGCAACCTGGAGGCGTGAAACCAAGCGTCTCGCTCGAGACATCCTCAAGACCTGGACACGTGAAAACAACCATTTCACTTGAAAGATCCTCTGAATTCAGGTCCCCAGGAGAAGACAATCTATAACACAAAACAAGCGTTTCGCTCGAGACATCCTCAACTAATTCTGAAAACAAGTGTTTCGCTCGAGACATCCTCAAATTGTAATTCCGCTGGCCCACCTCGACCTCGATATTCATCGCAAAAGAAATTCGCCGGCCCACCTCAAGTCAAACCCGGGGGTAAACCTACTAACATGATCGACCCACGAACCCGGAAAGGAATATAGAACTGTAACACATGGCAGCGTTTTCAAAGACACCTGATTGGGTGACGGGCAAATGCAATGCTGAGTGTATCGATCTCGATGTACCCTGCCGAGGGCTGTCCTGTGCTGCACCGTGCTGAATTGTGATGTGCCATGCCGCGAATGTGCTCTATAGCATCATGGATCGAGTCCTCCTTTGCATCCGAGTCCTGACCGAACTGATCTCGATCTTAAGCTCGAGCTGCCTGAACACAGAGTAGCTGCCCCAGAGCTGATGGACAGGGGAGCATGTCAGGAGGACGCGCCGCGAAACGTCCCAGGGGACGCGCCAGTCAGCGCGCCAGGGGACGTGCCATGGGGACGCACCGCGGGACGTGACAAGGGGACGCGCTACGGAACGTGCCAATGGATGTGCCACGGGCTGTGCCAGGGGACGCGCCACGCGACGTACAAGGGAGACTCGCAAGGGGACGCGCCACGGAACGTGCCAAGGAACGTGCCAAGTTGCAATGCTGAGTGTATCGATCTTGATGTACCGTGCCGAGGGCTGTGCTGTGCTGCGCCGTGCTGAATTGCGATGCGCCATGCCGCGATTGTGCTCTATAGCCTCGTGGATCGAGTCCTTCTTTGCATCCGAGTCCTGACCGAGCTGATCTCGATCTTAAGCTCCAGCTGCCTGAACACAGAGCAGCTGCCCCGGAGCTAATTGACAGGGGGACATGCCAGGAGGACGCGCCGCGGAACGTCTCAAGGGACGCGCCCAGCGACGTGCCAAGGGACGTGCCATGGGGACGCACCGCGGGACGTGCCAAGGGGACGCGCTACGGAACGTGCTGGGGACAAGCGTTTCGCTCGAGACATCCTGCCAAAATCCAAGGAAATCCTGGCAAAACAAACGAATTAGTCGAGACATCCGCGAAATTCCTGCGCGCGGGACGCGGCACGCGCGAGACATCCTCGGAATTCCTGCGAGCGGGACGTGAAAACAAGCATTTTGCCTGAGACATCCTTTGAATTCTGGCCCCCCACGAGGCCCCCCACGGCACGTCAGCGCTCCCAGGGCCACGATCCCTCGTAAGGGCTCCTGGGCCCTCCTGGGTCTTCCTTGGACCTCTTGGGCCCTCCTGGGCTCTCCTGGGCTCTCCTGGAGTTTCTCCTGGGCCCTCCTTGGGCGCCCTGGTGCCTCTTAGAGCCTCCTGGGTCCTCTTGGGCCCTCCTGGGCTCTCCTGGGCCCTCCTGGGCTCTCCTGGGCTCTCCTGGAGCCTCCTGGGCCCTCCCCGGCGAAGTCAGGGTCCAAAAACATATGGGACTTGCCACATTTCTGAAATTCGGTGCCACCCCTCACGCAGGTCGGCGGGGTCAGGATCCGAAAACACATGAGATTTGTTACATTTCTGAAATTAGGTGCCACCCCTCACGCAGATCGGCGGGGTCAGGGTCCAAAAACACAAGGGATTTGCTACATTTTTGAAATTCAGTGCCACCCCTCACGCAGATCCGCGGGGTCAGGGTCAAAAAACACATGGGATTTGCTACATTTTTCCCCACATCCAAAGTGGGGTTCTTGTTTTCTCTGCACACCCCGCGCAGGAACACTCACCCCACCCCCTCTCCTCTTCTGCCTCATCATGCGGATGAGAATTCCGTCGTCACTTTTGGGCTCCTGGGGCGTGAATTTGGAGGAAGTATCAGGCGGGAGCGTCGTCTGTGAGTGAATTGCGAGGAAGTCTCAGGCGGGAGCCCCCTCCCTATGGGTCCCGCACTTCATGTTGGTAATCCGAGGCGGGTCATCGGAACCTTGTAACTGTCGTCACTTTTGGGCTCCTGGGGCGTGAATTTGGAGGAAGTATCAAGCGGGAGCGTCGTCTGTGAGTGAATTGCGAGGAAGTCTCAGGCGGGAGCCCCCTCCCTATGGGGCCCGCACTTCATGTTGGTAATCCGAGGCGGGTCATCGGAACCCTGTAACTGTCGTCACTTTTGGGCTCCTGGGGCGTGAATATGGAGGAAGTATCAAGCGGGAGCGTCGTCTGTGAGTGAATTGCGAGGAAGTCTCAGGCGGGAGCCCCTCCCTATGGGGCCCGCACTTCATGTTGGTAATCCGAGGCGGGTCATCGGAACCCTGTAACTGTCGTCACTTTTGGGCTCCTGGGGGGTGAATATGGAGGAAGTATCAAGCGGGAGCGTCGTCTGTGAGTGAATTGCGAGGAAGTCTCAGGCGGGAGCCTCTCTCTATGGGGCCCGCACTTCATGTTGGTAATCCGAGGCGGGTCATCGGAACCCTGTAACTGTCGTCACTTTTGGGCTCCTGGGGCGGGGCGGAGAAATTGCGAGGAAGTATCAAGCGGGAGCGTCGTCTGTGAGTGAATTGCGAGGAAGTCTCAGGCGGGAGCCCCCTCCCTATGGGGCCCGCACTTCATGTTGGTAATCCGAGGCGGGTCATCGGAACCCTGTAACTGTCGTCACTTTTGGGCTCCTGGGGCGTGAATGTGGAGGAAGTATCAAGCGGGAGCGTCGTCTGTGAGTGAATTGCGAGGAAGTCTCAGGCGGGAGCCCCCTTCCTATGGGGCCCGCACTTCATGTTGGTAATCCGAGGCGGGTCATCGGAACCCTGTAACTGTCGTTACTTCCCCACATCCAAAGTGGGGTTCTTGTTTTCTCTGCACACCCCCGCGCAGGAGAGAGATCTCACTCACCCCCTCTTCTCCTCGCACTCATTCACACACACATCATCATCACTCGCACTCTCTCACACGCTCACGAACATCATCGTCATCATCGGTATCGGCATCATCCTCATTCAAACATCATCATCGCCACCACCACCCACAATCAATCATCATCCTCTTCACCACTCATCTTCACCACCACTCATCATCCTCATCCTCATCATCGTTGAGTAAAGTGTGAGGAAGTCTCAGGCGGGAGCCCCCTCCCTATGGGGCCCGCAGATCATGTTGGTAATCCGAGCGGGTCATCGGAACCCTGTAACTGTCGTCACTTTTGGGTTCCCCAGGCCTGAAAATGGAGGAAGTCTCAGGCGGGAGCCTCGTCTGTGAGTGAATTGGGAGGAAGTCTCAGGCGGGAGCTCCCTCCCTATGGGGCCCGCAGATTATGTTGGTAATCCGAGCGGGTCATCGGAACCCTGTAACTGTCGTCACTTTTGGGCTCGTCAAGCCTGAATTTGGAGGAAGTCTCAGGCGGGAGCCTCGTCTTTGAGTGAATTGTGAAGAAGTCTCAGGCGGGAGCCCCCTCCCTATGGGGCCCGCAGATCATGTTGGTAATCCGAGCGGGTCATCGGAACCCTGTAACTGTCGTCAACTGTCGTCACTTTTGGGCTCCTCAAGCCTGAATTTGGAGGAAGTCTCAAGCCTGCTCTCGAGGTTGAGTGGGAAAAGCCTCTCAGGCGGGAGCCCCCTCCTCAGGCGGGAGCCCCCTCCCTATGGGGCCCGCAGATCATGTTGGTAATCCGAGCGGGTCATCGGAACCCTGTAACTGTCGTCACTTTTGGGCTCGTCAAGCCTGAATTTGGAGGAAGTCTCTGGCGGGAGCCTCGTCTTTGAGTGAATTGTGAAGAAGTCTCAGGCGGGAGCCCCCTCCCTATGGGGCCCGCAGATCATGTTGGTAATCCGAGCGGGTCATCGGAACCCTGTAACTGTCGTCACTTTTGGGCTCCTCAAGCCTGAATATGGAGGAAGTCTCAGGCGGGAGCCTCGTCTGTGAGTGAACTGCGAGGAAGTCTCAGGCGGGAGCCCCCTCCCTATGGGGCCCGCAGATCATGTTGGTAATCCGAGCAGGTCATCCAAAACCTGTAACTGTCGTCAATGTTGGGTTCTCGCGCTGCCAGAACGCAGTTCCCAGGCCACACTTTGGATGCAACAAGGAAGTTTTTGGGCTCCTCAGGTCGCCGAGGTGCTGCGACAGGGCGCCGAAGGCGCCGACGACGACGGCCAGGCCGAGGCGCGGGCGCGGAGCTTGCTGATGTTCAGGCCCAGCGAAAGGGAGTTCACATGGCAGAGCTCGGGGGCGCACAGCGTGCGCCGCTCGGGGTTCACCCTGACGCACGCGTCCTACCTGACCTCCACGCTGTCGCAGGGCCAGACGCTGCGCAAGGGCGTCACCATCGACTGCGCGAGAGACGAGGACGCTGGCCGCACGGGCATGTCGGACGAGCAGTGGTGGCTGCACCTCTACGTCATGTTCTCCCGCGCCACGTGCATGCGGAACATGCTGATCCTGCGGCCGCCGCCGCGAGAGTTCCTGGAGTGCGGGCCGCCGGCGTCCCTGCGGAAGGCGCTCCTGGAGTTCGACAAGAGAGCGGTTTTGTCCAGGGCGGAGGCGAAGCAGCTCGCGGCAGAGCTGGGCTTCGTGCTGCCTTCCGCCTGAGCGCGGCTGCGCCTCGCTCGAAGCCCGCGGGGTTGTCCCAACGGCTTGGTCTTGCGCGCCAACGGCTCGCGGGGTTGTCCCGACAGCCTGGCCCGCGGGGTTGTCCCAACGGCTGCGCGACGTGACCAGTAGAGAACGCGCCTGTGCTGGCCGTGGCGGCGACGGCGCCGAGGAACATCGACATGCGCGCTCATGCAACAGGAAGGGGAGGAGGTGGCGGGGCGCGGAACAAACAGGGGGGCGAGGATGGGGACAACGTAAGGAGTGGAAGGGGGGCCCGCGCCAAGGCGAGAGGAAATATACGCAGAAGAGACAGCCAGGACGCCTCACCAACCACGAGGACGACGGTGATGGCTTTTTCCAGATTCGCCCAGAGGATTCTTATGTGGGGTTCTTCCGTCGGAGTAATTGAAATTCAATGCCACCCCTCACCGGATCGGCGGGGTCGGGGTCAGGGTCCAAAAACACTGGATTTGCTACATTTCTGAAATTCGGTGCCACCCCTCACGCAGATCCGCGGGGTCAGGGTCCAAAAACACATGGGATTTGCCACATTTCTGAAATTCGGTGCCACCCCTCACGCAGATCCGCGGGGTCAGGGTCCAAAAACACAGGGGATTTGCCACATTTCTGAAATTCGGTGCCACCCCTCACGCAGATCCGCGGGGTCAGGGTCCAAAAACACATGGGATTTGCCACATTTCTGAAATTCGGTGCCACCCCTCACGCAGATCCGCGGAGTCAGGGTCCAAAAACACATGCGGGGTCAGGGTCCAAAAACACATTTGCCACATTTCTGAAATTCGGTGCCACCCCTCACGCAGATCCGCGGGGTCAGGGTCCAAAAACACATGGGATTTGCCACATTTCTGAAATTCGGTGCCACCCCTCACGCAGATCCGCGGGGTCAGGGTCCAAAAACACATGGGATTTGCCACATTTCTGAAATTCGGTGCCACCCCTTACCCAGATCCGCGGGGTCAGGGTGAAAAAACACATGGGATTTCTGCTATTTCCGAACTTATGCAACTTCAAGAATCCAAAACTCCGTTCCCAGCGCCGTTCGGGAGGCCGCGGTACCTCGTTATTTATCGAGCGAACGCGTTTACATCGTTTTTATCGTTTAAAGTCGATGTCGGAAAAAGTGGACTTCACCTGTGAAATATCGAAGTTTCCTTAAAGGCAGTAAAATGCCAAGGGCACGATCTGCGTGAGGGGTGGCGAAAACTGGCCTTCGTCCTCACAATTTTAATTCGCCGGCCCCCTTCGACCTCGTAATTTATCGCGCAAGAAATTCGCCGGCCCCCTTCAAGTAAAAACCGGGGGTAAACCTACTAAAAGAGAACCCTGGGCCCATGCCCTTTCCGGGAAAAGAGAACCCTGGGCTTATGCCCTTCCCGGGAAAAAAGCAGAAGACGCCAGCTAGCCTCCAAGACGGACCCAACATTGCCCCAAACGGCCCAAGATCCCTTGAAAGACGACCGAAAGATGCTCAAGAAAGCCCCAATAACGAAAAACATAAGCTGCGCCAAGAGCGTCTCGAGGCAATCCGACCTAGGCAATCCCACGAATGATCACTGATGCGCAGCTTTGCTTGCTCGGTTTCTCGTGTCCCCATCACGAAGCACACCGTTGCAGGCGAGGATACAACGCACCACCAGAAAAAGACGCTGCCAAATCGATGTGATTGGGGATGTAACCTCTACCTGGCCCGCGTCGCAGTTCTCCGGCCCCCTGCCCCGCTCGGGGCAAGACCGCAACAGAGGGAAATAGACAGAAGGGTGCTGTGGTACGACGGCTCCACGAGGGACTGCGGCGAGACACGAGGGACGTGATGGGGAGGGGCCGAGGGGAGGTAACTGGCAGGGGCGGAGGGCAGCGAAAGGGGGGGGCTGCGGGATGGGGGAGGGCGGCACGAGGGGGGAGGGGCACAGGAGAGGGGAGGACGAAGGGCAGATGGAGGTTGAGGAAGGGGGGGGAGGAGGGGACGGAAGAAGGGTAGGGGACAGAGCGAGAGAGAGGGGAGGGGGAAGCAGAGGGTAGAGGGAGGGCGAGGGGGATGGGGAGAGCGAAGGACAGAGGCAGAAGAAGAGAGAGGCGAATGGCAGGGGCAGAGGGAGGACGGCGGGTGGGAGAGCGCAGGACACGGAGAGGGCGAATCGTATAGAATCAAGCCCTGGGGGTCAGATCGTCACCGCCGGAGAGGACGAGGGCAAAGGAGAGGTGAAGCGCGCAAGACACGGGAATGCCAGGGGGGCGACAGACAGAGGTAAGCAGTCGCTCGCACGCGCTCGCTTCACCAGCGGGACGGCGAGATTGAACAGAGCCCATCGATGAGACAGCGTGCTTTTTCATCGCGAACGAACCCAGGAATCGCGCGAGGGCCAGGCTGCAACAGGCGGGCCAACGCGCGTCGATCAGACAGCGCATGCGCTGGCCGTTGGTGGGGCAAGGAAGGAAAGCCAAGAGGCAAGAGGCCTGAGCACTGTTCGGCCTGAGAGCCCGCTTGGGGAACCCACAAGAGGACTACCGCCCATGTCTGGTGGCAAGTTCCCTGAATTGTGCCTGAGTCCGGCCTGGGCACGTTCTTCCTTCTTCATCCTCACGACTCAAGACTCAGGACCCATGGAAGCCACAGCGATTCAAGCATGACAACAGAAGTCTGACCTCCGCTTCACACCTCGCTTGGCTTGGCCAGGCGACGCCTAGACGAACGGCGCTCGGCCGCGCCCGCGGCCAGGCCAGAGACAGAATGGTACTAAAGGTTGGGATGGATCGACCTACGGGCAGCACTCAGAACCCATTTGGGCGATGGCCGCAGTTCGCTTCTGAAGGCGGCTGGATTCCTGAACATGATCGACCCACGAACCCGGAAAGGAATATAGAACTGTAACACATGGCAGCGTTTTCAAAGACACCTGATTGGGTGACGGGCAAATGCAATGCTGAGTGTATCGATCTTGATGTACCCTGCCGAGGGCTGTGCTGTGCTGCGCCGTGCTGAATTGCGATGTGCCATGGCGCGATTGTGCTCTATAGCCTCGTGGATCGAGTCCTCCTTTGCATCCGAGTCCTGACCGAACTGATCTGGATCTTAAGCTCGAGCTGCCTGAACACATAGTAGCTGCCCCAGAGCTAATGGACAGGGGAACATGCCAGGAGGACGCGCCGCGAAACGTCCTAAGGGATGCGCCAGGCGACGTGCCAGGGGACGTGCCATGGGGTCGCACCGCGGGACGTGCCAAGGGGACGCGCTACGGAACGTGCCAATGGATGTGCCACGGGATGTGCCAGGGGACGCGCCACGCGACGTGCCAGGGGGACTCGCCAAAGGACGCCCCACGGAACGTGCCAAGGAACGTGCCAAGTTGCAATGCTGAGTGTATCGACCTTGATGTACCGTGCCGAAATCAGTGCTGTGCTGCGCCGTGCTGAATTGCGATGTGCCATGGCGCGATTGTGCTCTATAGCCTCGTGGATCGAGTCCTCCTTTGCATCCGAGTCCTGACCGAACTGATCTGGATCTTAAGCTCGAGCTGCCTGAACACATAGTAGCTGCCCCAGAGCTAATGGACAGGGGAACATGCCAGGAGGACGCGACGCAGAACGTCTCAAGGGACGCGCCAAGCGACGTGCCAAGGGACGTGCCATGGGGACGCACCGCGGGACGTGCCAAGGGGACGCGCTACGGAACGTGCTGGGGACAAGCGTTTCGCTCGAGACATCCTGTCAAAATCATCTGAATTCCTACGCGCGGGACGCTGCACGCGCGAGACATCCTCGGAATTCCTGCGAGCGGGACGTGAAAACAAGCATTTCGCCTGAGACATCCTTTGAATTCTGGCCCCCCACGAGGCCACCGCTCGAGACATCCTCCAATTTTGCAAAACCAGCGTTTCGCTCGAGACATCCTCAACAAATTATGAAAAACAAGCGTTTCGCTCGAGACATCCTGTCAAAATCCCAAGAAATCCAAATACCCGCGCGCGGGACGCGGCACGCGCGAGACATCCTTGGAATTCCTGCGCGAGGGGCGCTTTTCCGTGTCGCGGTCGGCTCTGCAAAACCAGCGTGTCGCTCGAGACATCCTCAACAAATTCTGAAACCAAGCGTTTCGCTCGAGACATCCCCAACTCTGCAAAACCAGCGTCTCGCTCGAGACATCCTCAACAAATTCTGAAAAACAAGCGTTTCGCTCGAGACATCCTCAAAAATAATTTCGCAGGCCCTCTTCCCGCACGTAATTTATCGCAGAATAATTTCGCCGGCCCACCTCCCGTCGAAACCGGGGGGTAAACCAACTAAAAGAGAACCCTGGGCCTACGCCCTTTCCGGGAAAAGTACCTCACAAGTCGCCCCCCCAAAGATCATACATCTTTGCGCCGCCTCTTCCTGCTCTTCCTGCTCCTCCTCCTCCTCCTCCTCCTCCTCCTCCTCCTCCTCCTTCTCCTGCTCGTCCCCCTCTTCTGCGCCTCCCTCCCAGCACCCTTGCCTGCAGGCCCCAATGCTCGCGTGGGCCTCCCTGCCAACACCCTTGTCTGCGCCTCCCAGACCAACAACCACTAAACATACACAGTGTTCGGCGACCTCGGTGCAAGGAACCGCTGTGCGAGTTTGTTGCTGTTGGATTTTCTGGTCTGCGAAACAAGGAAACACTATGTTTTTCTTCCCAACCATCCTATGGTGTTGGGTCCTCGTTTTGAAGAGACAGCAACCCGCGTTCCTCTCCTCTCCTCCTCCTCCCCCCCATCTTCCCTCCTCCCATCACCATTATCGTCATCATCATCATCATCATCATCATCATCATCATCATCATCATCATCAGCAGCAGCAGCAGCAGCAGCATCAGCATCAGCATCATCATCACCACCACCATAATAATAATCATCATAATCATCATCATCATCATCATCATCATCATCATCATCATCATCATCACCACAATCAGCACAGCCGCATCATCACCATCATCAGCATCATCATCGGCATCGTCATCGTCATCATCAGCATCAACAGTATTGCCGTCATCATCACCACCTTCGTCATCACCACCATCATTGTCATCCTCATCAGCATCGTTGTTATCGTCGCCAGCATCGGCACTCATTTCGGCACGCCCATCGCACCCTTCTGGTGGCCCCACAAGGAGCTCCACCTAAGACCCTTGTGGCACAGTTCGCATGGCGGCGCCGCCCCATTTTGGCACACCCTTCACACGCTTCGTGGCCCCATAGGGAGCTCCACCGAAGGCCCCAGTGGCGACGTTCCCATGGCCACTGGGGCCTCAGGTGGAGCTCACTCATGGGGCCATGAAGCGTGTGAGCATTGTGCCGAAATGGGTGAGGCGGCCACATGCTAACATGGCCACTGGAGCCTTAGGTGGAGCTCCCTCATGGGGCCACGAACCGCGTGAGGCGTGTATGCCGAACTGCTTGACTGATGCGGAGAGCAGAGGTCAGGAGGGGGAGGAGGGAGGGTAGGAGAACAGGAAGAGGGACGCGGGGCGCTGTCTTCAAAACGAAGAGCCAACACCACAGGACAGCTGCGAACAATTGATCAGCGTTCCCGAGGTTACGATCCCTAAAAACAATAGGTCAGCGCTCCCGAGGACACGATCCCTAACAAATGTTAGCCAGCCTGGACCCCAAACAGTGTGTCTCTAGCAATCTGGTACAGTCCGCCGCCATGCCTCTGGGCACGGAGTGGGCGTGTCCTCAGGTCCTTGGCCACCCCCTGAGCCGCAATCCTCAATCCTGAAGAGACTCTGAGGGCCCCGGAGCCCAAAGTCACAATCTCCCAGGGCTTGCCGCGGTTCCCCTGTGCTCCAGCGAATGTTCTCGCATGACTTTTCGGGACCCTCGACGGGACAAGAGGACCCCAAGAGGCGTCCCAGAAGGCCCAAGAGCGCCCCGAGATTCCCAAAGATCTCTCCAAGACGCCCAAGGTGGCCCCACGACGGCCCCAGAGGCCGCCAAGACGGTCCAAGAGGCTTCCAGGACGGCCCCAAGAGGCCCGAATCATTGATTTACCTTGGGTGTTTGAAGGATTTGGGCGTTCTCCCTTTTTCGGCTTCCCGACGCTCCCAAACGGCCCTAGAGGCCCCCAAGGCCACCCCAAGACGGCTCAACCGGCCTCCAAGAAGGCCCTCAAACTGCCGACGATGGCCCCAAGAAAACCCAACAACCCCCCAAACCGCCCAAGAGGGCCCACAGACGGCCTCAAAATGAGGGAACACGAGCCGAAAATCCGAGCCTCCCCCAGGCCCCAAGAGGCGCCCAGGAGGCCCCAAGAGGCCCCCAAAAGGCCCCAAGTGGCCCCAACATGATCGACCCACGAACCCGGAAAGGAATATAGAACTGTAACACATGGCAGCGTTTTCAAAGACACCTGATTGGGTGACGGGCAAATGCAATGCTGAAGGTATCGATCTTGATGTACCGTGCCGAGGGCTGTGCTGTGCTGCACCGTGCTGAAAAGCGATGTGCCATGCCGCGACTGTGCTCTATAGCGTCGTGGATCGAGTCCTCCTTTGCATCCGAGTCCTGACCGAACTGATCTGGATGTTAAGCTCGAGCTGCCTGAACACATAGTAGCTGCCCCAGGGCTAATTGAAAGGGGAACATGCCAGGAGGACGCGCCGCGAAACGTCCCAACGGATGTGCCAGGCGACGTGCCAGGGGACGTGCCATGGGGTCGCACCGCGGGACGTGCCAAGGGGACGCGCTACGGAACGTGCCAATGGATGTGCCACGGGATGTGCCAGGGGACGCGCCACGCGACGTGCCAGGGGGACTCGCCAAGGGACGCCCCACGGAACGTGCCAAGGAACGTGCCAAATTGCAATGCTGAGTGTATCGATCTTGATGTACCGTGCCGAAATCTGTGCTGCGCTGCGCCGTGCTGAATTGCGATGTGCCATGCCGCGATTGTGCTCTATAGCCTCGTGGATCGAGTCCTCCTTTGCATCCGAGTCCTGACCGAACTGATCTGGATCTTAAGCTCGAGCTGCCTGAACACATAGTAGCTGCCCCAGAGCTAATGGACAGGGGAACATGCCAGGAGGACGCGACGCGGAACGTCTCAAGGGACGCGCCAAGCGACGTGCCAAGGGACGTGCCATGGGGACGCACCGCGGGACGTGCCAAGGGGACGCGCTACGGAACATGCTGGGGACAAGCGTTTCGCTCAAGACATCCGGTCAAAATCCTCAGAATTCCTACGCGCGGGACGCGGCACGCGCGAGACATCCTCGGAATTCCTGCGAGCGGGACGTGAAAACAAGCATTTCGCCTGAGACATCCTCTGAATTCTAGCCCCCCACGAGGCCCCCGCTCGAGACATCCTCCAATTTTGCAAAACCAGCGCTTCGCTCGAGACATCCTCAACCAATTCTGAAAAACAAGCGTTTCGCTCGAGACATCCTGCCAAAATTCAAAGAAATCCTAACAAAACAAACGAATTAGTTTAGACATCCTCAAAATTCCTGCGCGCGGGACACGGCACGCGCGAGACATCCTCGGAATTCCTGCGAGCGGGACGTGAAAACAAGCATTTCGCCTGAGACATCCTCTGAATTCTAGCCCCCCACGAAGCCCCCGCTCGACACATTCCCCAATTTTGCAAAATTCGCTCGAGACATCCTCAACACACGAAAGAGTGGCCCGCACCCTGTGAGTTATCGATCGGGATTTCAAAAACAAGCGTTTCGCCCGAGACATCCTCACATTTTAATCCGCCGGCCCACCTCGACCTCGATGTTTATTAGGGAAAGAATCCGCTGGCCCACCTCAGTTGAGGCACTGGGGACAGGTTTACCATCCTAAAAGAGAACCCTGGGCTGGCGCCCTTTCCGGCAAAAATTGCCAAAAGAGGCCCCCAAGCGGCCCCCAAGAGGCGTCCAAACTGCCCCCCAAGATGCCCCCGAGAAGCCTCCCACGAGATCCCAAGGAACATGCAATAGGCTTCATCCCCAGAACCTAGACACGGTGGCGGGATGCGCCTAAAACCAGTCGATCCGCCGCCCCCCGTTGCTTGCAAGAGGGGTGCCTGACGTGCTGAATCCTATCGTTTTTGGTTTTGGTTTTTTGTAAAAGAACTCCTCCTGGGGCTCCCGCGCGTCCCGCCGGCCACCCGAAAGGATGCCGAAAATTTGCCCGGACCCGGCTCCAAAGAGTTTCTCCTGGTTCAGGCAGATGGCCTCCAAGACGCATCCCAGACGGCCAAGATGGCCTCCAAGACAGCTAAGATGGCCCCAAGATGCCTCCAAGACGGCCCAAGATGTACCCAAGATGGCGTAAAATAGCATCAAGATGGCCCAAGACGGCCCAAGAGGCCTCAATACGGCCCAAGAGGCCTCCAAGAGGTGCTCCAGGAGGGCCCGAAGATGCCAAAATCATTGATTTTCATGTGGGTTTTGACGGATTTGGGCATTTGCCTCTTCTCGGCATTCCGACGGCTCAAGACGGCCCAAGAGGCCGCCAAGATCGCCCCACCATCGCCCACGAGGCCTCCAAGAGGGCCCCAAGACGGCCCAAGAGGCCTCCAAGACGCCCCCAAGAGGGCCCAAAGACGGCCCAAGAGTCCTCCAAGACGCCCAAGATGGCGTCCAAGACGGCCCCGAAGCGCCCCAAGAGGACCCCAAGTCGGTTCAGAGAGGCCCCCAAGACGGCTCCCGACGGCGTCAGACGTGCCAGGAACCCACCAAGATGGCCGAAGTTGGCTCGAAGCTGGCCTAAGACGGCCCAAGAGGCCTCCAAGAGGGCCTCCAGGAAAGCAAGAAAAGGCCATGAACACTTATTTGCTCAAGGTTTTTGAAGGATTTTGGCATTTTCTTCTTTTCGGCCTTCCGACACACCGAGACGGCCCAAGAGCCCCCAAAGATCGCCCAAGAGGTCTCCAAGCTGGTTCCAGAACGGCCCAAGAGGCCCCAAGACAGCCCCAAGAGGTCCCCAAAACGGCCCAGGAGGCCTTTAAGACACCCAAGATGGCCTCCAAGAGGCCCAAGACGTACCAAGATGGCGTAAGATAGCCTCAAGATGGCCCAAGACGGCCCAAGAGGTCCTAATACGGCTCAAGAGGCCTCCAAGAGGTGCTCCAGGAGGGCCCGAAGAGGCCAAAATCATTGATTTTCATATGGGTTTTGACGGATTTGTGCATTTGCCTCTTCTCGGCATTCCGACGGCTCAAGACGGCCCAAGAGGCCCCCAAGATCGCCCCAAGATCAACCACGAGGCCTCCAAGATGGCCCCAAGCCGGCCAGAGAGGCCCCCAAGACGGCCCCAAAAAGGCCCCAAACCGGACCAAGAGACCTCCAAGACGCCCAAGATGGCGTCCAAGACGGCCCCGAAGAGCCCCAAGAGGACCCCAAGTCGGTTCAGAGAGGCCCCCAAGACGGCTCCCGACAGCGTCAGACGGGCCAGGAACGCCCTAAGACGGCCAAAGAGGCCCCCGAGAAGTCCCAAGAAGGCCCCAAGAGGCCCTCAAGAGGCCCCAAGAAAGCCCAAGATAGCACCAACGTGGCCCCCAAGACGGTCCCAAGATGACCCAATCGAGTCCAAGAGTACCTCAAGAGGCTCCGAAGAGGCATCATCCCCCTCCCCCCCACCCCCCTGGCCCGACAGTCCCGCCCCCCAAGATGCCTCCAAGACGGCCTAACATGGCGCCAAGATTGCCCAAGACGGCCCAAAAGGCCCCCAAGAGGCCTCCAAGACGGCCCAAGAGGCCTCCAAGAGGTCCTCCAGGAGGGCCCGAAGAGACCAATCTCACTCATGCCCCCCTAAGTGTTCCAAGGATGTTGGCGTGTGTTTCTCCTCGCCATTCCGACGGCTCCTCAAGACGGCCCGACAGGCCTCTTCCTCTTTTTCATCATGTTAATTCTCCCCCACGTGTTCCCCGAAAGCTGTCCAAACCGACTCGTGGAACACATGGCCCGATAGCTTGGCAGGCCTCTGGCCACAACGTTCGGCCACATAGGCGCTTCCCAAAAGGGCAGGGGGCGGCGGTGATTCGCCGTAGGCCTCTTCGATATATATGGTGCAATCTACGTGGTGCAATCCACTTCGACTGTCTTGAAGCTGTCCTCTCCACTGCTCGTGCAAACATCCCACCCTCCCACCCGCAACTTGGACGCAAAACCTCTTCAGACAAGACCGTGACGGTAGGTACCACATGGCACTTGGCCACGACACCGATGCCGACGACGACAGCGACATCGACGACGACGGCGCCGCCGACAGCGACTGCGACGACACCGACGACGTCTCCAATGTTTTCGACGACGACAACGACGACGACGCCGACGACGACGACAACGACGCCGACGACGACGACAACGACGCCGACGACGTCGCCAACGGAGACGACGACGAGGGAGGAGAAAAAACGACGACGGCGACAACGACGACAACGACGATGGAGGAGGAAGACGGCGACGACGCCAACGACGAAGGGAGGAAGGACGGCGACGCCGACGACGACAACGACGAGGGAGGAGGGAAGACGACGACGATGACAACGACGACGAAGACGACGACGACGGCGACGAAATAGGAGGGACGACGACGAGACGCCGACGACGGACGACGACGACGAGGGAGGAGGATAACGACGAGGGAGGAGTGAAGACCACGACGACGACGACGACGACGACGACGCGACGAAATAGGAGGGACAACGACGAGACGCCGACGAAGACAACGAGGGAGGAAGGACGACCACGGCGACAACGACGACGGAAACGACGACGACGCCAAAGACGACGAGGAAAGACAGAAGACGACGACGGCGACGACGACGACGACGACGACGAGGGAGGAGGGAGGACGACGACGACGACGACGACGCAAGAGCGCGCGCGCACAATTTTGTTGAAAACCCGTGTTGCGAAACCTTGTGTTTTTGTAGGTTTTTTGGACGCACGATTTCGACATTCTTCCGAAACCGAAGGTTTTTGAAGGATTTCGGCATACGCCCGCGACGACGCGCGCGTCTGCACTTCGTCCCGTTTTTTGCAGAGGATTCTCGCGACGGCACACGCGCAAGAGCGTTCGACAGATTTCGACATGCGCGCGCGCGAAGCCCGTTTGGTAGCATTTTGTGAAAATCTTGGAAAACCTATGGTTTTCTTAAGATTTCGCAAGAGCTCGCGCGTAAGTTTTTTTTTTGAATCAGTGTTGCGAAACCATGTGTTTTTATATGTTTTTTGGAAATTCAATTTTGAAATCTCTCCGGAACCGAAGGTTTTTGAAGGATTTCGGCATGCGCGCGCCACGACGCGCGCGTGTGCACTTCGTCCCATTTTTTGCAAGGGATTCGTGAAAAAGTGATATGTTAGAACAAAACATGTCACCGCATAGTGTTTTTTACAAGGGAACCGCAGGGGGGGGGATACCGGCTTGGCTGGGATGGTATGAATTCATATTTAGGATGGACATGTGGTCAGAATCATATGTAATTTACAGCACGCGCGGGGGACCGATAAGTCCGGGGGGGGGGTAGAATCTATTAGTCTTTTTAATCTTGACCGTCTTGAAGCTGTCCTCTCCACTGCTCGTGCAAACATCCCACCCTCCCACCCGCAACTTGGTCGCAAGACCTCTTCAGACAAGACCGTGACGGTAGGTACTGCATGGCACTTGGCCACGACACCGATGCCGACGACGACAGCGACATCGACGACGACGGCGCCGCCGACAGCGACTGCGACGACACCGACGACGTCTCCAATGTTTTCGACGGCGACAACGACGACGACGACACCGACGACGACGACAACGACGCCGACGACGACGACGAAGACGACGACGACGTCGCCAACGGAGACGACGACGAGGGAGGAGAAAAAACGACGACGGCGACAACGACGACAACGACGATGGAGGAGGGAAGACGGCGACGACGCCAACGACGAAGAAGGAGGAAGGACGGCGACGCCGACGACGACAACGACGAGGGAGGAGGGAAGACGACGACGATGACAACGACGACGAAGACGACGACGACGGCGACGAAATGAAAGGGACGACGACGAGACGCCGACGACGGACGACGACGACGAGGGAGGAGGATAACGACGAGGGAGGAGTGAAGACCACGACGACGACGACGACGACGACGGCGACGAAATAGGAGGGACAACGACGAGACGCCGACGAAGACAACGAGGGAGGAAGGACGACCACGGCGACAACGACGACGGAAACGACGACTTTTGTTGAAAATCCGTGTTGCGAAACCTTGGGTTCTTGTAGGTTTTTTGGACGCACGATTTTGAAATCCTTCTGAAACCGATGGTTTTTGAAGGATTTCGGCATACGCCCGCGACGACGCGCGCGTCTGCACTTCGTCCCATTTTCTGCAGAGGATTCTCGCGACGGCACACGCGCAAGGGCGTTCGACAGATTTCGACATGCGCGCGCGAAGCCCGTTTGGTAGCATTTTGTGAAAATCTTGGAAAACCTATGGTTTTCTTAAGATTTCGCAAGACCTCACGCGGAAGTTGTTTTAGCAAATCAGTGTTGCGAAACCATGTGTTGTTGTATGTTTTTCGGAAACCCGATTGCGAAATCCTTCCGGCACCGAAGGTTTTCGAAGGATTTCGGCATGCGCGCGCGACGACGCGCGCGTGTGCACTTCGTCCGATTTTTTGCAAGGGATTCGTGAAAACGTGTTATGCTACAGCAAAAAATGTCACCGCATAGTGTTTTTTTTACAACGGAACCGCAAGGGGGGGGGATACCGGCTTGGCTGGGATAGTATGAATTCATATTTAGGATGGACATGTGGTCAGAATCGTATGTAATTTGCAGCGCGCGCGGGGGGGCCGATAAGTCCGGGGGGGGGGGGGGGTAGAATCTATTAGTCTTTCAGAAAGGAGAATAGAAAAGAGAATCCACTTTGCCGAACTTGAAGTTGTCGATTCCACTGCTCGCGCAATCATCCCACCCACCCACCCGCAACTTGGTTTGCAAAACCCGTGCGGTGGCGATTGCGAAGAGTACTTGGCGTTGGCTGGTGCATCTCTGCGGCCGCGCCAACCCAAACACGCGCGCGCACCGGACAGCTACTTTGGCGCGACCGACGCGGCCGCGGTGGCGCTGACCGCTGGGCACATTCCAGCGATCACTTCAATGCGAGTCGGCGAATTGAGCGGGCGCGGTATCATGGCAACGTCGACAGCGGTAAAACACGATGATGATAGTAGCGATGCTGGTGACGACGTTGGCAAGGACGACGGCGCGGCCAGTGACGGCGCCGATGCTGATGACGCCGGCGACAATGACGGCGCCCTCGCGTCGGCGATAACGGTTTTGGGAAGAGTTCGTCATGCGCGCGCGGCAGACGCGCGAGAGTGGCCCGCATGGTATTATTTGACACGGATCGTGCCCCCCACAGCACGCGCGCAAGGACGTGCGAATGATTTCGGCATGCGGCGCGACAGGCCCGTTCGGCACAATTCTATGAACATGTTGAAGAAAATCGCTGGTTTTCTTGAGGAGTCTCAAGGGCGCGCGCGCGCAAGTTTTTCTTGAAAACTGTCGTTGCGAAGCCATGTGTTGTTGCATGTTTTCGGGCACTCGGTTTTGAAATCGCTACGAAACCGAATAATTGTAAAGGGTTTCCGCATGCGCGCGCGACGACGCGCGCGCGCGCTTCGTCACACTTTTGCGCAGGATTCTCGCGACGGCACGCGCGCACGGGCTTTCGAACGATTTCGACACGCGCGCGCGCGAAGCCTGCTTGGTAGCTTTTCTGAAAATGGTGAGAAGCAGCCGGTGGCTTTCTTAAGAAATCGCAAGAACGCGCGCAAACTTCGCTTGCAAACCCGTGCTGCGAAACCCTATGGTTTTTGTTTATATTTTTGGGGCCTCGTGTTTTAGCTGTTTTCATATTTAAAACATCGGCACGCGCGCGCGACAACGCGCTCGTGTACACTTCGATTCAGCGGTTGCAAAGCATTGTTGGGAACTGCTGACTTGTTGATGAACGAGTGTGCGCGCAGAGTATTTGTTGCAGGGGGCGGCGGGGGGAAAGCCGGCTCGGCTGGGATGGTACGAGTTCATACTAAGGATGGACGGGGGGAAGAATCATATGTAAATTGCAATACGAAAAAAAGGGCCGATATTCCTCGGGGGAGGGGCCTTCTGTCCGCAGCGAGTTGCCAACTCCACTGCTCGCGCAATCACCCCACCGACCCACCCGCAACTTTGATTGCAGAACCCATGCGGCGGCGATTGCAATGAGTGTTTGGTGTTGGCTGGTGCGTATCTGCGGCCGCGCTAGCCCGCGCATGCTCGCAAGCGCAGAGGCAGCTAGTTTGGCCTGACCGAAGCGGCCGCAATGGCGATGACTACAAGGCACAGCCCAGCGTGCACTTCACCGCGTGTCAGCGACTTGGGCGGGCGCGGTATCATGGCAACGTCGACAGAGGTAGACACGATGGTGATAGCGGTGCTGGTGTCGATGATGACAGCGGCGACGGCACAGCCAGTGACGGCACCGATGCTGATCACGCCGACGACGACGACAGCGCCCTTGCGTTGGTGATAGAGGTTTTGGATGGAGGTTTTGGAAGGAGTTTGGCGTGCGCGCGCGGCCGACGCGCGAAAGTGGCCCGCATGGTGTTATTTGACACGGATCGTCCCCCCCCCACCACGCGCGCAAGGGCGTCCGAATAACTTCGACATGCGGCGCGACTGGCTCGTTTGGCAGAATGCAATGAACATGTTAAACAACTTGTGGTTTCCCGGGTATTCTCAAGAGCGCGCGCGCAATTGTTTGTGAAGGCTGATGTTGCGAACCCATGTGTTCCTACATGTTTCTAATAAGTCGGTTTTGCAATCCGTACGAAGAGGGGCGTTTTGGGGGGATTTCGGCATGCGCGCGCGACGACGCAAGCGCGCGCACGTGGCCCCACTTGTTGCAAAGGGTTCTCGCCACAGCACGCACGAGAAGGCGTCCGAACGGTTTCGACATGCGCGCTCGGAGCCCGTTTGGTAGCATGTTCTGAAATGTTGAAGAACCGATGGTTTCCTTTAGAATTCGCAAGGGCGCGCGCGCAAGCTTCGTTTGCAAACCCGCGTTGCAAACCCATGCGTGTGTTTTTTATACGTTTTTTGGACACTCTTTTTGAAACCCCCTACGAGAGCGAAGGCTTTAAGATTTCGGCACGCGCGCGCGCGACAACGCGCGCGTGCGCACGTCGCCCACCCCAGGGAGGGGTAACATCTATTTCTTTCAAGACAGGAGAACCTATGTGATGCTACATGTGTAGTGCTATCGGCGTGGTGACATAAATGTGCCACATACTTGGTGCAATCTGTGTTGTGCAACATGTGCTGCGCAATATATGTGGTGCAGCCTGGGTTGTGCTATACATGTGTAGCGCGATATGTGCGGTGCAGTCAAATGTATAGACGTCGTGCAACCAAAATGGCGTCAATTATTTACAGCGACCTACGTGGTGCCATACTATGTGGCGCGGTATATGTTGTGCAGGCGATCTGGCCCAGCCTATGTTGGGACATATATGCTGTGTGCAGTATAGATGATGCAAAACCTGTGACACAATAAATGTTGTGCAATCTACTTGGTACAATCCATGTTGTGCAGTCGGTGTGGTGCGACATCTGCGGTGCAATCAACGTGGTGACATCTATGTGCTGCAATTCACTTTGACTGTCTTGAAGCTGTCCTCTCCACTGCTCGTGCAAGCACCCTACCCTCCCACCCACAACTTGGTCGCAAGACTTCCCAAAACCGTGACGACGACACCGACACCGACGGCAGCGATGCCGACGACGGCAGCGACACCGACGACGACGACGCTGCCGACAACGACTACGACGACACCGACGACGTCTCCAACGACTTCGACGACGCCGACAACGACGACGACGACGCCGACACCGACGACGACGACGACGACGCCGACACCGACGACGACGACGCCGACGCCGACAACGACGACGACGATAACGACGCCAACGACGACGACCACGACGACACCGACGACGACGACGACGTCAACGACGCCGACGCCGACGACGACGACGGCGACGACGACGGCGGCGACGACGACGCCGACGTCGACGACGACGAGGACGACGCCGACGCCGACGACGACGACGAAGACGACGTCGCCAACGAAGACGACGACGAGGGAGGAGGGAGGACGACGACGGCGACAACGACGACACCGACGACAACGACGAGGTAGGAGGGAGGACGGCGACGACGCGAACGACGAAGACGGAGGAAGGACGGCGACGCCGACGACGACAACAACGAGGGAGGAGGGAAGACGACGACGACAACGACGACGACGACGACGGCGACGAAATAGGAGGGACGACGACGAGACGCCGACGACGGACGACGACGACGAAGGAGGAGGAAGGACGATCACGGCGACAACGACGACGGAAACGACCACGACGCCAAAGAGGACGACAACGACGAACACGAGGAAAGACAGAGGACGACGTAGGCGACGACGACGACGACGCGGGGGGAGGGAGGACGGCGGCGACGACGACGACGACGCAGGAGCGCGCGCGCACGCTTTTGTTGAAAATCCGTGTTGCGAAACCTTGTGTTGTTGTAGGTATTTTGGACACACGACTTTGAAATCCTTCCGAAACCGATGGGTTTTGAAGGATTTCGGCATACGCGCGCGACGACGCGCGCGTCTGCACTCCGTCCCGTCTTTTGCTGAGGATTCTCGCGACGGCACACGCGCAAGGGCGTTCGACAGATTTCGACATGCGCGCGAGCGAAGCCCGTTCGGTAGCATGTTGTGAAAATATTGAAAACCCATGGTTTTCTTAAGATTTCGCAAGAGCTCGAGCGTAAGCTTTTTCATCAAATCAGTGTTGCGAAACCCTGTGTTTTTGAATGTTTTCTGGGAAACTCGATTGCGAACTCCTTCGACACCGAAAGTTTTTGAAGGATTTCGGCATGCGCGTGCGACGACGCGCGCGGGTGCACTTCGTCACATTTTTGAAAGGGGTTCGCGAAAGAGCAAAAAATGTCCCCGCGCATTTTGTTTTACAATGGAGCCTCAGGGGGACCGATACCGGCCCCTCAATCATAGTGCACATTCATATTTAGGATGGACATGTGGTCATAATCACCTATAATTTACATACCCGACAGGGAGACCGATAACGCCAGGGGGGGTAGAGTCTATTCTCTTTTTAAAAAGGAGAATAAATTTCTGTTCGCAGTGAGTTGTCCACTCCACTGCTCGCGCAAACACCCCACCCACCCACCCGCAACTTGGTTTGCAAAATCTCTTAAGACCGTGACGGTGGGTACCAAATGGCACTTGGCCTGGACAGCGACGCCGACGACGACAGCGACAATGACGACGACGCTTCGTCAACGACTACTACACCGACGACGTCTCCAATGACTTCGACGACGCCGACAACGACGACGACGACGACGATGACACCGACGACGACGACGACGCCGACGCCGACGACGACGACGATGACAAAGACGACGACGATGACGACGCCAACGACGACGACAACGACGACACCGACGCCGGAGACGAAGACGTCAACGACGCCGACGACGACGACGACGACGACGGCGGCGACGACGCTGACGCCGACGACGACGAAGACGGCGCCGACGCCGACGCCGACGACGACGACGTTACCAACGAAGACGACGCCGAGGGAGGAGGGAGGACGACGACGGCGACAACGACGACACCGACGACAACGACGAGGGAGGAGGGAGGACGGCGACGACGCGAACGACGAAAAAGGAGGAAAGACGGCGACGCCGACGAAGACAACGACGAGGGAGGAGGGAAGACGACGATGACGACGACGACAACGACGACGACGACGACGGCGACGAAATAGGAGGGACGACGACGAGACGCCGACGACGGACGACGACGGCGACGAGGGAGGAGGAGGAAGGACGACCACGGCGACAACGACGACGGAAACGACCACGACGCCAGAGAGGACGACGACGACGAACACGAGGAAAGACAGAGGACGACGTAGGCGACGACGACGACGACGACGACGCGGGGGGAGGGAGGACGGCGACGACGACGACGACGACGGCGACGACGCAAGAGCGCGCGCACACGCTTTTGTTGAACATCCGTGTTGCGAAACCTTGTGTTTTTTTGTAGTTTTTTTGGACACACGACTTTGAAATCCTTCCAGAACCCATGGGTTTTGAAGGATTCCGGCGTACGCCCGCGACGACGCGCTCGTCTGCACTTCGTCCCATTTTTTGCTGAGGATTCTCGCGACGGCACACGCGCAAGGGCGTCCGACAGATTTCGACATGCGCGCGAGAAGCCCGTTTGGTAGCATTTTGTGAAACTCTTGAACAACCGATGGTTTTCTTAAGATTTCGCAATAGCTCACGCGTAAGCTGTTTTGGCAAATCGATGTCGCGTAACCCTGTGTCTTTGTAAATTTGTTTGGAAACTCGATTGCGAAATCCTTCCGACACCGGGGGTTTTTGAAGGATTTCGGCATGCACGCGCGACGACGCGCGCGTGCGCACTCGCCCCATGTTTTGCAAAGGATTTGTGAAAAACTTTACGTTCGAACAAACAATATCCCCGCGTAGCGTTTTTTTTTTTGTTTCTTTTAAGTTTTTTAAAAAAAGAACCTCAGGGGGACCGGTCCCAGCGCCCTTGGGATCGTGTAAATTCATATTTGGGGATGGACATGTGGTCAGAATCATTTGTGATTTACATACCCGAAAGGGGAAAGGATAACGCGGGGGGTGGTCGAGTCTCTTCTCTTTTCCGAAAGGAGAATCAATTACTTGCTCAACTTGCATTTGTCCACTCCACTGCTCGTGCAAACATCCCACCCTCCGAGCCGTAACTTGGCCGCAAGACCTCTGAGGACCGTGACGGCGGGTACCAAATGGCACATGGCAACGACACCGACGCCGACGACGACAACGACAACGACGACGGCGACGCCGACGACAACGACTACGACGACACCGGCGACACCTCCAACGACTTCGGCGACGACGACAACGACGACGACGACGACGACGCCGACGCCGGCGACGACGACGACGCCGACGCCGACGACGATGACGACGACGACAACGCCGACGACGACGATGACAACGCCGACGACGACAACGACAACGAAGCCGACGACGACGGCGACGACGACGACAAAGACGACGCCGACGCCGACGACGACGACGAAGGAGGAGGAGGACGACGACGACGACGACAACGACGACAACGACGAGGGAGGAAGGGGTACGGCAGCGACGCGAACGACGAAGAAGGAGGGAGGACGGTGACGCCGACGACGACAACGACGAGGGAGGAGGGAGGACGACGACGATGACGACGACGGCGACGAAATAGGAGGGACAACGACGAAACGCCGACGAAGAGGACGAAAAAGGAAGGACGACCACGGCGACAACGACGACGAAAACGACGACGACGACGACAAAACGACGACGACGCCGACAAAACGACGACGACGCCGACGGCGACGACGACGAAAACGGCGACGACGCCGACGAAGACGACGAAGACGTCGCCAACGAAGACGACGACGAGGGAGGAGGGAGGACGACGACGGCGACAACGACGACAACGACGACAACGACGAGGGAGGAGGGAGGACGGCGACGACGCGAACGACGAAGAAGGAGGAGGGACGGCGACGCCGACGACGACGACAACGACGAGGGAGGAGGGAAGACGACGACGACAACGACGACGACGACGACGGCGACGATGATGATGCGACGCTCGGCTTCGCTGGCTTGCGTGCTCGTCCAGAGAGGCAAGCCAGTGGGTGGAGCTTGGGACCTCGCGAGGATCCACCACTTACGCGTCGCCGGCCTAACCTCCAAAGGTGAAAAGATCGGGGCCCCGAACCCCTGGGGGGTCCCCGAAGAAAGCGCCCCTGAGCGTGCCTCTTGCGCACCATGGAGCTCTGAGCGCGTGCTCTTGCCTGGCGCGCTCCGCGCGCCGAGCCTTGGCTGCAGCTCGGTTGGTCTCGATGCGGGCACGCTGCGCCTCGCTCAAGACCGGTGGAGGAGGCGGAAAGGGGGACAACAGACGGCGTCGACGACGTCGGAGGAGACGGGGAAGGAAGGGAGAGTGTGACGGGCCAAAATGGCCGTCTTGGGCAACTGCTGGAGCATCTGCCCTGTCTGCAGGCGTTGCCTGCATATAGATGTATTGTTGCTCCTCTTCAACTTCGCAGATTTTTCGAATTGTTTCAAGACACTACTGTGCAAGTCCACACCTGTTCGGCAGCTCTCACAACAGCACGCTGAGCAACATGCTGGTGACCTTCTGGATGCTCCAGGCCCCTCCCCGGGAAGGGAGATCAGCGGAAGTTGCGCGCGAAGGCATCGACCCTGGAGCTCCCCCGCTTGGGTGCGGGCGCGGTCTGCGGGCGGGGGCCGGTTGGCTGTTCCTGCCGACGCGGGGCTTTGGGGGTCGCGACGCCCTCGGGAGCGGGCCCAGGGGCTGTATCTGGGGGCCCACTGGGGGCTTCTTTTGCAGGCATGGACCCATGGTGCTCCACCTGCGCGTCAGGGGCAGGCGGCTCTGCCGCGGCTGCGTTCCGGCTCTGGAGGACCGCCCAAGCACGGGCACGCTGCACCACGCGGTGCAGCGATTGGATTGCCGGGCCGCTCGTTGCCAGGTGGGCCTCTGCTGCTCCCAGGGCGCGGATCGGAGTGGGCGGGCGCGCCCCAGGGAAGACGTCACCGATCATCGCTCGGAAGAATGGGGTCTGACGCGAGCAGCTCATCGATGTTGATCGGCACGTCTGGCCCTCCGTAGGCGATCCAGAGAGGGAACTCTTCCGGGGGGGCATTCTTTCTCTTCTCGCGGGCTGGGGTCTCGGGGCGGGGCAGTGGAGGGGGCCCGGAGGAAGGGGGCGCGCATGGCCCCCGCCTCGCCTCCTGAGCCTGCGCCGCCGTCTGCTGGAGGGCATGGGCCACTTCTGCCGCTAAGGCAGACATCCATGAACGCTGCAAGGGTTGACTGCAAAGATGCGGTTCGCTCGGTCAAGACTTGGACACTCGCGCCCACCGGAGAGGCGCCGCCAACTCCGGCAACCGCGGGCGCCTTGGTTCCGAGGCGGCTGTCTGGGATGTTGGCGGTGCTGTGCGCCCCAGGTACGAACTCCGCCCCCGCTGCCCCCGCGCTCGCAGACCCGCTTGGAACTCCAGCTCCTGCAGGAGTGCTCGGCGCCAGCCCGCCGAACACCTCTCCCCCAGCTCCCCCCCCCCAGGTCAGCCTCGTTCTCGAGATCATAGGCGATGCTATTGATGGCCGCGGTGTCGTTGCTGCACAGAATGCCCAAGTACGTCTGCGCTCTACCTTGGGAGCTTCCGACCAGGGCATCCGCGACGTTGCGCGGGCGCTCGATTTTCGTGCTCTGGAGGACCAGCCGGTCAACACACACTGACTGCGTTCGCTGTGCCTGAGCGGACAACGTGCTCGCACGCCAGTGCCGCGGCATCTCGCCCTGCGGACATGTCGGCGGCAAACCCGTCCGCAGGGGCCCCCGCTGCAACTGATTCATCACATGCCCCTGCGCCCCCTGCGCAGGGGTCGGTGGAAGGGGGGGCACCCTGTCGAAGTAGCTGTGGCGGTCTCCTCGACCTGGTTCTTGAAGGCAGACGTCGGGCACAACGGGTACACGGCGACGGGCACGGACCCATAGTTCCCATCTGAATCGGACGCCCGAAGCCCGATAGCTGCACAGCCAGGGGGGCGCTGCGGGGAGCCGCGCGCTCCAATCCTGGATGTCCATCTCTGGGAGTAGCATGCTTGTAAACGGGTTCTTTCCCAGGTGGAGGGTGCCAGCATCTTCTAGGTCCTTCCTCCAGAGGACGCCCCCTTGCCAGGTGGTGTGCTCCTCCATCATCAGATCGCGCAGGCTCTTGCGACTCAGCAAGGGGCCCGACCCGATCCAACACCCCTGACAGGAACGCCGTGTCCAGCTGGATGGCCTCACTGGGATCCAAGGAAGTCTTGATAACGAGTGTGTAGGCCTCAGGGCACAGGACGCTGATCTTGCCATCGCCCACTGGCCCAAACGCTCGATCCATCACATTGCCGGCCTCCTGGGCGGAGGAGAGGATGTTGATGAGGGGCCCGATCGCCCTCTTCCTTGCCTCGGTTGAGAGGCAAGAAGGCTGAAACCGTGCGACGATGGAAGCCAGCCCCAAGTCCGACCACTCGGTAGGGCACTCCATGATCACGACGAGCTGCCTGCTCGAGGCAAGCATGGCGGCACGGCAGAGTTTTGCCACTGCGAGCGCCACGTAGACCATCGGATCAGGGCCCGGAAACCGCATCTTCTCGAGCTCCGCCTCGATCTCGGCCTTCCTCACGAGAGACTCCAACAGCATGATCCCGACCTCCGACAGGTACGTCTGCTCCTCAGTGTGGGGTGTCGCCGGCCAGTTGCCGATCGTGCGGGTCGCAATGAATGTGCTGATTGCGATCCCGAGCTCCTGCGTGACCGCGTGGACGGCGGAGGCCCCCGGACAAGGCTGGGGCCCGAAGAGCCCGGCCCCCTCCGTAGAGGTGGGGGTAAGAGGGAGGAGAGCCCACCCGCCTGGGTTTGCCAGCTGGGCGGCCGCCCCAAGACCCTTGAGGCTGTTGGAGAGCAACGCCAGGTTACCCACTAGCGTCTGGTAGTCCATGGCCTCAACGTCGCGCTTGCAGAGGTTGCTGAGGTGGGTGATGGCATCATGGCTGCGACCGGCCACTGCCCCGCTGGTGGGCTGACCCACCTGGCCATCGTCGCCCGAAGACCCAAGGGGCAGCTGGCCAGGAGTTGGGGTGCCTATCTCGAACTCCTGCGGGAAGGCGGCCTTGGATTCATCCGTGACGGCGTGATCCTCTGGCACCGTGGGGAAATCCCCTCTCGCCGTGCGGAGGAAGGCGGTCGTAGCAGACATGTTGACTGAGCCCACGGGCCTTGGTCGTGGACGATGTTCGAGGGTGGCGCCATTGCCCCCTGGTTCCTCTCAACCTCTTGGGGGGGCACCTGGGGGCACACTGGAGGCCCAAATGGGGGCACCTCATCCCCTGTGCTCTCTCCTTGGGGGCCCTCCCCACCCACCTGTGATCGGATCGAATGCCCCGGTCCACCCACGGCATGCGGGTCTTTGGTTTCCGGGAGGGGTCCTGGACCGGTGCCGGCCCTTTTGCCTGGGGCCCCCGCGGTCGAACTTCCTCCGACGGGCTCTGGTTCCTTCAGCATGTCGTCCCCCTCGGGTTGGGAGGTCAGCTGCGGGCTGACGTCCGGTTTCTCCATCGGGGCCTTTGGGGTTGCAGCCTCCAGGCTGGGACTGTCGCCCGGGGTTTCGGGGCGCCCCGCTTGGCTGGCCACCGAATCTGGCGGCGACGGGACGAGCACATTTGGGGCCCCTTGGGGGGGAGGGCCAGCAACCCCACGGGACGCAGCGGATCCGCTGCAGGGATGACGTCATGTCACCTGAGTTCGCTGCAGGGACCCATCTATTTCGTCATCCCTGCAGCGGGTCCGCTGCAGGGATGACGAAATAGGAAGGACGACGACGAGACGCCGACGACGGACGACGACGACGACGACGAGGGAAGAGGAGGAAGGACGACCACGGCGACAACGACGACGGAAACGACCACGACGCCAAAGAGGACGACGACGACGAACACGAGGAAAGACAGAGGACGACGACGGCGACGGCGACAAAGACGACGAGGGAGGAGGGAAGACGGCGACGACGACGACGGCGACGACGCAAGAGCGCGCGCGCACGCTTTTGTTGAAAATCCGTGTTGCGAAACCTTGTTTTGTAATGTGTTTTGGATACTCGATTTCGACACCCTTCCGAAACCATTGGTTTTTGACTGATTTCGGCATGCGCGCGCGACGACGCGCGCGTGCGCACTTCGTCCCGTTTTTTTTACGGAGGATTCTCGCGACGGCCCGCGCGCAACGGCGTTCGAAAGATTTCGACATGCGCGCGCGAAGCCCATTTGGTAGTATTTTTTGAGAATCTGGATAAACTTGTGGTTCCCTTAAGATTTCGCAAGAGCGCGCGCGTAGGCTTTTCTAGAACATCCGTGTTGCGAAAGCCTGTGTTTTTGTATGTTTATTTTGGGAACTCGGTTTCGAAATCCATCCGAAACCAAGATTGTTTGAAGGATTCCGGCATGCGCGCGCAACGACGCGCGCGTGCGCACTTCGTCTCGCTTTTGTGAAAAAGGGGTTCTTGAACATGTACGCTTTGTGATGAACGAATGCGGGCGCATAGAATTTGTTGCACAGGATGGCGGGGGGAACCGATACTGGTTTGGCTGGGACACATGCGTTCAAAAGTAGGATGGACATTGGGTCAGAATCCTAAGTGTTTTACATCGGTTCCCAAGGGGTCTTTAATCCCGGGGGGGAGGGTGGTAGAACGTATTTCTTGTGTTTCGAAAAGAGATTCATTCCACTTGCGGAACTTGAAAGTGTGAACTCAAGTGCTCGCGCAATCATCCCACCCACCCACCCGCAATTTGGTTTGCAAAACCCATGCAGGAACGATTGCGATGAGTGCTGGGTGTTGGCTGGTGCATCTCTGCGGCCGCGCTAGCCCGCGCATGCTCGCGCGCGCAGCGGACAGCTAGTTTGGCGCGACCGACGCGAACGCGGTGGCGCTGACCGTTCCACACATTCCAGCGGGCTTCACTGCGAGTCGACGACTTGGGCGGGCGCGGTATCAAGGCAACGTCAACAACGGTAGACACGATGATGACCGTAGCGATGCTGGCGACGATGCTAACAGCGACGACGGAGCAGCCAGTGACGGCGCCGATGCTGATCACGCCGGCAACGATGGCGGCGTCTTCGCGTCGGCGATGAAAGTTTTGGAGAGGATTCGAAATGCGCTCGCGGCAGACACGCGACAGTGGCTCGCATGATATTATTTGACACGGATCGTGCCGCCCCAGCACGCGCGCAACGGCGTTCGAACGATTTCGACACGCGCGCGCGCGAAACCCGCTTGGTAGCATGTTGTGAACATGTTGGGAACCTATGATCTTTTTAAAACTCGCAAGAGCGCGCGCGCACGCTGTTGTTGAACATCCGCTGCGAAACCATGGTTTTATGATTTCACATGTTGTTTGGACGTTCGATTTTGAAATCTTCCTGGGACCGAAGGTTGTTGAAGAATTTCGGCATGCGCGCGCGACGACGCGGTCGTGTGCACTTCGTGTCATCTCGTGCAAAGGATTCTTGAACATTTTTAATTTGTCATGAACAAGTGCCCGCACATAGAGTTTTTGCAAGCGAACCGAAGGGGGGCCGATACCGGCCTGGCTGGGAAAGTATGAATTCACAGGTCGGATGGACATTGGGTCAGAATCATATGTGCAGGGGGGAAGTGGTAGAACCGATTTCCACTTTAGGAAAGAGAACCATATGTGGTGCGATGCACATGTTGTGCAATATGTGGAGCGCAATATACGTTATCCAAACGATGTACTGTGCAATCGATGTTGTGTAATCTACACGATGCAAAGCGGAACTATGCAATTTGCAATGCGCAGCACTGCAAAGCGGTGCAAGTAACTAGCGCACCACAATGAACAACAAGACCCAAACGCGGGGCGGCGGCGGGGCGGCGACGGCAACTGGATAGCCGCCACAGCGGCACACCAGCCAAGACGACGGGCGGCAACGAGGCGGCGACGGGGCGGCGACGGCGACTACATAGCCGCCAGAACGACACACCAGCCCAATCCCTGAGAACTGAAATAGGAAACCCCAAATACAAGCAGCGTATGGGTAACCAAGCAGCGCAAAGCGATGCAAAGCAATGGAGAGCAACGCAAAGCAAGGCAAGGCAACGCAACGCAATGCAAAGCTACGCGAAGCAATGCAAAGCAACGACGACATAGCAACCAGACCGACAGCCAGGACCGATTCCTTAGAAAAGCAGTTAAGCAATCGACGTGGTATAATCCAAAGGCGACGTGGCGGCGACGGGGCGGCGACGGCGACGACATAGCCGCCAGGGCGGCACGCCAGCCAAATTCGTCAGACCAGAAGCAAGAAACCTTAAGTGCAAGCACTGTGTGGGGAAAATCGCGCACTCGCTCCCGAAGCCACGATCTCTCGCGTAAAAATGCATCCATACAGCCAGCAAGCCAGCAGAGTTGCCAGCCTGCATACCAATCAGCCGATCAAGCAGCCGACCCAATCGACGCACCCACGCAGCAATCGGCAATCAGAGTGGGGGGGGCACAACGGCATAGGGCGAAGCCTTTCATATTGGTCGAAGTAGCTGACGTAGCCTTGAATCGCGACTGGCGTGCCAAGAGCGGGGCGCTCCGGTCGCGCGACGGAGACCCCTACCCAGCGCCCAGAGTGACGATGCAGGGCGGGTGGGCGGTTGGCGCAGCGCGCACTCCAGCTGAGCCAAAATGGCCACGAGTGCAGTGACTCGCGTGCCCAGCCCAGGGCGCCTGACTTGCCCTTCGCATCAAATCTAATGCACACGAAATTATGGTATTAGCGATGGCAGCCGCCGACTAGGGGACGAAGCGGGGGGGCAAGGGCGCGGGGAGATGCGCCGAGCGGACTCACAACGACAGGCTGGCGCAACCATCTCGGCCACCGCCCTCTCTGCCTCCGCTGCCACGGCCGCAACCGCCGTTCTGCCCACCTCAGGGTGAAAGAAAAGGGTCCTATGGGAAACGTATCCTGGACCCCATGACCTTCCCCCAGGACCAGGTCCTCATCCCTGAGTCGTTTTCTCTGACAGTCCTAGGGCCCGCGGAGGGCCCCGAGAGGCCGAAAACAGTGAAAAACCTTAGGACCCGTTTCCGTCCGGACCCCTTTTCTTCATGGCGACCACCGCGCACTGCGCCCCCGCTGCAGGCCTGGTGTTCGCCGAGGGTGCCCACCCCGCTGTCGAAGGCGCTGCAGTCCGAGGCGGCGTCGGGCCCAGGCATGGGTGCGCCCGGCGGCGCGGGAGCAGCCTGGGCTTCGGGGCCGGGGCCGCCTGGCGGCACTGCGGTGCCGCCGGACAGCGAAGAGGCAACGGGCCCTCCCCAGCAACGTCCGTCCTGGATCCACTTCGGCCGGTCAAGCACGAGCTTTGCTACCCGCGAAGGCTGGCCCGCCCCCACGGGCCAATGCTCGCCATCTTGCGGCGTCAAAACCAGCGTCACACGGTTCTGAATAGCGAGGCGGAAGAGGTGGTGGTGCTTGCTGAAGCGGAAGCATGTCTTGTTTACGGAGAGCGGCAGCTGGCTAGACTCATCGGCATTCTCGTCGAACTGGCTGACGCAGTAGCTAATCCAATATCGGAAATCGTCTCGCTGATCCGGCCGGGCACACCGCAGGAGACTCTGCTCCAGCCCGCATATCTGTTCCCAAGGGCAGCCGACGAAGGCCTCGAAGGCGCTGCTGCAGCACAGCATGGTGAGCTCAGGCGACAGGGCGTCGAACCAAACACAAACAGCAACATGAGGTAAAGTTGACTCCTGGGAGGTCTCGCGCTCATAGGTGCAAGTGCTGGACTTTTCCGTTACGGACGAACGGCGACCCTGAACATCACTCTTCAACGCACGCAGAGTTGGCTGAGGCATGGCCGACGCTGTGTCCGCAAACTCCCGAAAGCCGAGGAGGTACTCCTTGTTATCGCAACTGTGGACGCGAACACAAAATACCTCCATCGGTACTGCGATGCCCCTGCTGTCCCGCATGCTCACGTGAAAAGCCTTGCAGAAGCCGTCGCCGTTGGTTCTGGAGGTTACCTCTCGGACCAATTTCTTGCGATCTGCCTCTGAAGGAATGAGCGATGTTAGCTTCTCTCCGGCCAGCATTCGCGACGGATGTAGCATTAGCACTGTTGCCAGCCCCTGCGCAGGCTGCGAAAGCCGCAGCTCAGCATCGAGCTCCGCCACAGCATCGCACACGCCTGCCAAGATCGACTTTGCAGCCCGCAGCTCGCTTCTTGAAGTCTTACCCTCTAGCTGAAAGCGCGCAACCTGGCAGAAACCAGCATTGAACATCACCAAAGCTGCATTTACAAGACACCAGTCTCTGAGAACGTCTGTCACCAGGGTAGGGTTCGAATTCAGACAAGGGTTGTTGCTGAAATCACTAGTGACTACCGTGAGCACAGCGACCATATATTGAATCGCCGTCCACATCATGTTCACTGGGAGGCACATGTCCATAACAATGGATATCATGCAATCAAAAACGATATAAGGTCGAAGATGAACAATCGATTCGGCGGACTGGAACAACGGAGACATCGTCAGCACGGAAACAGTCGCAATCACCGAATACCAAACATGAAGCGACTGTGGTGTCATCAAGCTTGGGAAAACATGGAGAACGACCGAAACCAATACTACGACACACATATACAGGCGCCGCGGAGTTGCGTGATCACGATCGTCATCTATGAAGAATGCCACTGGGAGAAACAGAAGCGACAAAGAGGCAACCAGATGGCAGCAACGCCCCGCGAGGTCAGTCCTCATGCTCAACTCATGCTTGCGAACAGCATCTTGAGAGCAAGTGACGCTGCACGCAATCATGCTGCTCGCTCTCCTGGATAGCGAACGCAGATGAGCAACTAGACCACCAATGCAGGATCGCAAGCCACCCCTGATCCCAAGCTGTCGGATCGGGCGTCCCAGCAACAGGGCTGCGCAGAACACGATGCACGTGATCTGCACCGCATCGATAGTCCGACTACATATCTCCAGGACGGGCATCGCGGAAAGACGTCGCACTGGCTCTGGGAGTCTTGCCGATAACGGAGCTCCCTGGACTTCAAACCCAAGCCGCCGTGGGACGCAAGGCTTGAACCAAGGAGCTTCGGCCCCGGAAAGCGCGCTCCTTCATACGGTGGAACTGGCAGCGGCCAACCGAACCGCCAATGGATTCGGGGCCGAAGGGCAACCCGCAGAGGCGCCAATGCTGGGCCAGAGGCGCGCCCGGAGTCTCCGGTGAAGCGCGCCCGGCTCTCGTGTGCCCGCTTCTCGCGCGCGTGGCGGCCCCGGGCCAGGCAATGTAAGGGAGGCCGCCACCACGGGGGTCGCCAGCTCCCCCCGAGGATCGAGGCTCGAGGACATCAAGGGCCGAGAAGAGCTCGGACGGCTGGAACCTCTCTGGGAGGGGCGTCCTCCTCCAGGAGGTGGCGACTCCCCTGCAAGCGACTTGCCGCAAGTCCAGGTTGAGCCCGCGGCGGGACGCTGGAACCTCTTGGGCGCAGCCTGGGCAGATGCCGAGCGACCGCCACAAACGACAGCGAGGCCTTCAGGACGGCCGCCCAGGCTTTCCAGACCGGCACCAAAGCTGCCACAAGGCGGCTCCAGGTGACCACGGAGCCTTCCGAGGATGCCCCCAGGCTGAAATCAATCAAAACACCTAACGTACATTTCTCAGTGCTTTCGGCAAGGCCTCATGAGGTCTCAGGGCGGCGCCAAGATCGCCGAAGAAAGGTAGCTCCAAGGGGAGCCCAGAAGGGATCAAAGTGGCATCCGATGACCCCCACGACCTCCCCTGAAGCGCCCCAGAAGAACCAGGCCCCGAGATAGCCCCAAGGTGGCTCAAGACTGCCCCCTGGAGACCCCCAAGAAGCAAGGGCTGCTAAATGCGCACGAGGAGTCGGCCCTCCTCCTCCTCCTCCTCCTCCTCCTCCTCGTCCTAATCGCCTGCTCCAGCCATATGGCCATCTGTCCTGGAGGGGAAATGTCAGCGCCGGGGCCTCGTGCATAGTGGGTGCTCGAGGGATGGTTGTCTGCTTGACATCAGCGGGGGCCTAGCAATCAGTGCTCTCACGACGCTCGGCGGTCACCGCCGATTTGCTTTCCATCGACGCTCTGTCTATGGGAGGCTCGGGACCGCCTCCACCCTCCATCCCTCATACGCTTCCTCCGTTGGAGGCCACCGACGCCTGCCGCGGCAGCCCCGACCACGGTGCACCACCACCACCATAAGTTGGAGGGGGGAGGGGGTCCTCCTCCCCCTCTTCTTCTTCTTCTTCCTCCTCCTCATCCTCCACCTCCTTCCCCCCTCCAACTGATGGTGGTGGTGATGGTGGAAAACAGGCCCATCACACGGGGAGATCCTTGCGGGCCGTCGCTGCTAGCACAGCTCTCCCGAGGGGAAGGCCGCCTCCGACGGGCCCCTCCCGCGACCGAGCGCGCGCGTGCAGTCGGCAGCCGCAGGCCCAGACATGCTCGCGCTGCGAGACAGCATCGGCGTTATGTCGACGCTGAACGGGCGCTCCCTCACCGAACTCCCCAACGTTAGCGCACGCCGATGCACTCTAAAAGCGGAGTCGCGAGGACTCCTCAAGGCTCCCACGAGTTGCCGAACTGGGGGGCACCAAGGTCGGCCGGGGGGCACCCCACTCCGCGTCCGAGAGCGGCCGCCTTGGCACACGCCAGCCCTTGGCGGCCAGAGGGCTGTCCCCAGACATGCTCGCGTTGTAAAACTGATCCTGGCGAAGAACCCAACCATATGCAGTTGTGAATACCGCGTTGTGAGTACCGCTTCTGGTGGAGCTCCCTGTGGGGCACATGCGGTCGCCTCCACTGGGGTTTTCGATGGAGCCCTCTCTGCGGCCAAGACGCCGTGTACTGGGTGAGGGAGTCGCATGCGGCCGCGGCCACTCAGGGTTTCGGTGAAATTTCCTATGGGGCCACGAGGCGCTGTACAGGGTGGGGGAAACGCATGCGACCGCGGCCACTGGGGCCTTCGGTGGAGCCCCTTGCGAAGCGGCCACGAAGCGCTGTACTGTGGGGGAGACGCATGCGGCCGCAGCCACTGGAACCGTCGGTGGAGCTCCCTAAACAGCAGGGGAGACGCATGCGAACGTCGCATCTGGGGTTTTTGGTGGAGCCCCATATACGGCCACAGGAACGTTGTACAGGGTGAGGGAGTCGCATGCGGCCGCGGCCACTGGGGGCTTCGGTGGAATTCCCTATGGGGCCACGAGGCGCTGTACAAGGTGGGAGGAACGCATGCGACCGTGGCCACTGGGGCCTTCGGTGGAGCCTCCTGCCAAGCGGCCACGAAGCGCTGTACTGTGGGGGAGACACATGTGGCCGCAGCCACTGGGGCCGTGGGTGGAGATCCCTAGCGAGTAGGGGAGACGCATGCAAACGTCGCATCTGGGGTTTTGGTGGAGCCCTCATATGGGGCCACAGAACGTTGTACTGGGCGGGGGAGACGCATGCGGCCGCGGCCACTGGGGGCTTCGGAGGAACTCCTTGTAGGGTCACGAAGCGCTATACAAAGTAAGGGAAGCGCATTCGAACGTCGCCTCTGGGGCCTGACCACGACACGCGGTACTGGACTGGGGAAAAGCATGCGAACGTCGCCTCTGAGGTTTTCGGTTGAGCTCCCTACGGGGCCACGACACGCTGTAATGGATGGGGGGAGACGCGTGCGAACGTCGCCACTGGGGCCTTCGGTGGAGCTCCCTATCGGGCCACGAAGCGGTGTACAGGGTGGGAGAGGAAACGCATGCGAACGTCGCCTCTGTGGCCTTCGGTGGAGCCCCATATGGAACCACGACACGCTGTGCCAGGCGGGGGATACGTATGCGAAAGTCGCCTCTGGGGTTTGGGTTGAGTTCTCTATGGGACCACGAAGTGCTTTACTCGATGGGGGGACGCATGCGAACGAGGCTTTCGGTCGAGCTCCCTACGGGGTGACGAAACGCCGCAATGGGTGGGGGAGACGCATGCGAACGTCGCCACTAGGGCCGTCGGTGGAGTTCCCTCTGGGGTCACGAAGCGCTACACAGGGCGGGAGAGGAAACGCATGCGAACGTCGCCTCTGGGGCCTTCGGTCGAGCTCCCTACGGGGTGACGAAACGCCGCAATGGGTGGGGGAGACGCATGCGAACGTCGCCACTGGGGCCGTCGGTGGAGCTCCCTATGGGGTCACGACGCGCGAAAGGTGTGCCGAACTGTTTGGCATCTGGGGGGCGGAAACAAGGATGAATGAAGGGAGGAGAGAAGTCAGAAGGAGGGTGAGGAGGAGGGGGAGGAGGAAGAGGAGAAGAGGGAAGCGGGGCGGTGCTTCTTCAAAACGGGAACCCAATACTACAGGACGGGGCAGGGAACAAAATCGCGACGGACGGTTCTTCGTCGCTGTCTTCCTCTAGCCACTCTCGCCGGGCCCTTGCCGAGGACCGTCAGAAACCGACCCGGGATGCAAAACAAGCCTTGTGGAAAAAGTCGGAACTTCCGGGGACCCCGCATTGGGAATTATCTTTGCGAGGGACCCGATCGCGCGCAGCTTTGACTATCGCGAGGCAGGTGAGAAGGAGGAGGGGGCAGCCAAAGGACTGCGGCGCTGATTGTGGAAGAAAATAATTTAGGCTCGTGGGGGAATGCATTGTTTGGCGTGGGCCCCGTGCGCCGTTATCCTTGTTTCCAGTGTCAGGCGTTGCGTTACTGCCCGCCTGCCCCGCGGTGGCCCGAGCCCCAGGGCCCAGCCGATGTGTGTCCAGTTCCTTCTCTCCTACTTTTCCCTTCTTGTCCCTGCGCCCTGGTAGCCGCGGCTCTGAAGAAAAGCATTCGGGAATCTCCGCGACGCGCGCCTGTCGCCCCGAAGGAGACCCAGCGACGCGCGCGAGGTGTCTGCGGCACGGAGCAATTTAGCCTGGCGAGCGACCCAACCATATGCAGCTGTGGACATACAGGCATCGTCTTCGGCGGTGCCCCCGCACAGGGCCACCAAACGTTGCACTGGGCGTGGGAGACGCATGAGGGCTGCGCTACTGGGACCTTCGGTGGGGCTCCTCTCTGTGGCCATGGAGCGCTGCAAGTGGTGGAGACGCATGCGGGCTGCGCCACTGGGACCTTCGGTGGAGCTCCCTATGGGGCCACGAAAACCGTATTCGATGGGGGAATCGCATGCGGGCTACGCCGTCGGTGGAATTCCCGACGTCGCCACGAAATTATGTATGTACCGTGTGGGGCAGACGCAGGCAGGCGGGCTGCGACACTGGGACCTTTGGTGGCGGTGCCTATGGTGCCACGAAGCGGTGTACCGGGTGGGGGAGACGCATGCGGGCTGCGCCACTGGGACCTTCGGTGGAGCTCCCAACGGGGCCAAGACAGCGAGGCGCATGCGGGCTGCGCCACTGGGGCCGTCGGTGGAGTTCCCTACGGGGCCGCGGAACGCTGGACTGGGTCGGGGAAGCGCATGCGGGCTGCGCCACTGGGACCTTCGGGGGAGATCCCATATGGGGCCACAGAACGCTGTACTGGGCGGGGGGAGCACATGCGGGCTGCGCTACTTAGATGTTTAGAAAAACTCCCTCTTGGGCCACGAAGCGATGCACTGGGTGGGGGAGACGCATGCGGGCTGCGCCACTGGGGCCTTCGGTGAAGGTGCCTATGGGGCCACGAAGCGCTGTACTGGGTGGGGGAGACGCATGCGGGCTGCGCCACTGGAACCTTCGGTGGAGCACCCTGTGAAGCCACGAGACGCTGTAATGGGTGGGGGAGACACATGCGGGCTGCGCCACTGGGACCTTCGGTGGAGCTCCCCATGGGGCCACGAAGCGCTCTACTGGGTGGGGGAGACGCATGCGGGCTGCGCCACTGGGACCTTTGGTGGAGGTGCCTATGGGGCCACGAAGCGCTGCACTCACCGGGCTGGGGAGACGCATGCGAGCTGCGCCACTGGGACGTTCGGTGAAGCTCCCATATGGGGCCACGAAGCGCTGCACTGGGTGTAGGAAGCGCACGCGGGCTGCGCCACTGAAGCTTTCGAAATGTTGTACTGGGCGGGGAAACGCATGCGAGCTGCGCCACTGGGACGTTCGGTGAAGCTCCCTATGGGGCCACGAAGCGCTGTACTGGGTGGGGGAAACGCATGCGGGCTGCGCCACTGGAACCTTCGGTGGAGTTCCATTCCATACGTTGCCACGGAACGCTGTACTGTGCGTGGGAGACGCATGCGGGCTGCGCCACTCGGACCTTCAGTGGAACTCCCGATTGGGCCACGAAGCGTTGTACTGGGCGTGGGAGACGCATGAGGGCTGCGCCACTGGGACCTTGCGTGGAGCTCCCTGTGAGGCCACGAAGCGCTGTACTGGGCGTGTCTGCGCCACTGGGACGTTCGGTGAAGCTCCCATATGGGGCCACGAAGCGCTGCACGGGGCGCGAGGGACGCCTGCGGGCTGCGCCACTGGGACATTCGGTGGATTTCCCTGCGTCGCCACGGAACGCTGTACTGGGCGTGGGGAAGAGAAGGCTGCGACATTGAGACCTTCGGTGGAACTTCTTATATGGACACGAAACGCAGTACTGGGTGGGGGAAACGCATGCGGGCTGTGCCACTAGGACCTTCGGTGGAGCTCCCTAGTGGGCCACGAAGCGTGTGAAGGGTGTGGCGACATGGACATGCGTTGAGCGGGGGAGCCGCATGTGACCATGCAGCGCTGTACTGTGTGGGAGACGCATGCGGGCTGCGCCACTGAAGCCTTCGGTGGGGCTCCCAGTGGGGCCGCGAATTGCTGTACTGGGTGTGGGGGACGCATGCGGGTTGCGCCACTGTGCATTCGGTACAGTTCCCTGTGGGGCCACGACACGCTATACTGATCGTGGGAGACGCGTGCGGGCTGCGCCACTGGGACCTTCGGTGGAGTTCCCTGCGTCGCCACGAAACGCTGTACTGGGTGGGGGAAACGCATGCCGGCTGCGCCACTGGGGCCTTTGGTTGAACTCTTTTTTTTCTCCCCAACGAACCCATCACCCGATGCCCGTCCAGAGGCCAGACAATTCCGATTGAGCGTCAAATCCGCTTCCCCTCAAGGGGGCTATAACCGCACCAACACATGACTCGCTCGCGACAGGGCTGTAAATTGGCCGGCTGGGTAAACGTCACCACATCCAGGGAGGAAGGGGGAGAAGGACGAGGACGAGGAGGGAGCAGGGGCGGAGGGGAGGGGGGGGGGGACAAATAGTAACAGAAAGCTGGCGGCACGCGGAGGGGGGACAAATGGTAACAGAAAGCTGGCGGGATCATGCCGATGCTATGCCGACAAGACGCTTCCTCTACAGTGCTTTCTGGCTGCCATCACCCCTTCTACAGTCACACAAGAACAAAACATCTGGGCCAATGCGGATGCATTAAACCGTGGCGCGTGCGCATCCCCATATGACCGAATGGCCCTTCATATAAACGGGCATCACACCACCGCAATCAGGGAGCCACAGTACGGCACAGCACGCAACCACTGGTAGGAACAGTCCCCGCATCCTAGCCTGCTAACAGCTGATATACTCGCAATCGCTAAATCCACGCGCTCGGAAGGCCCGCGAGCACGGATGAGACATAGCAGTGCTATACATATGGGTGCGAAGCACGCGCCAGACACTGGATGAACTCGGGCGGCCTCTGAGAGACCACACCTCGCCGAAGACATTGTGCAAACCTCAGGCGGGCCAAAGAAATCCATGGCGGCCTGCAGAATTGGGCAATGCTGGGCGAGGAAGCGGCCACAGGCCCGCGTGCAACCAGTGAAACCGCGTGAACCTTTTGGTTGAACTCCTTATACGGCCACGGAGCGCTGTACTGGGTGCGGGAAACGCATGCGGACTGCGCCACTGGGACTTAGGTGGAGCTCGCTATGGGGCCTCGACGCGCTGTACTGGGTGTGGGGGGCGCATGCGGGCTGCGCCAATGGGACCTTAGGTGGGGCCCCCTATGAGGCCACGAAAGGCTGTACTGGGCGTGGGGGACGTCTGCGGGGCGCGCCATTGGCACCTTCGGTGGGGCCCCCTTATGGGGTCACGAAACTTTGTGCTGGGTTGGGGAGAGGCAGGGGGAGGGAAATGGGGCGGAGGAAGGAGGAGGAGTGAAACGCGGGGCGCCGTCTCTTCAAAACAAGGACCCAACACCACACGATGGTTCGGAAAAAAAATAAATAACTAACAAAAACAAAACGCTGGGCAGAGCGCGCACCCTGCCGCTGGGGTCTTCGGTGGAACTCCCGATTACAGTGATGCCACGAAACGTGTGATGGGTGCGCCGACATGGGCATGCGGTGGGCGGGGGGCAACATGTGGACGCTCCCACTGGGGACTTGAGTGGGACTCCTCATGGGGCAGCGAAACGTGTGAGGGAGTGTGCCAGAATGGACATGCGGTGTGTGGGGGGAGCCACACTTGTCGAAATGAACATGCGATGAGCGGGGAACCGCATGTGGACACTGCCACTGGAGCCTTCGGTGGAGCTCCCTATGGGGCCACGAATCGTGTTTCGGGTGGCCCGACATTGACATGAGGTGAGCGAGGAGCCACATGTGGACGCTGCCGCTGGGGCCTTCGGTGGAGCTCTCTGTGGGGCAACGAAACGCGTGAGGGGTGGGCCGGAATGGACATTCGGCGGGCGGGGAACCGCATGTGGGCCCTGCCATTGGGGCCCTCGGTGGAGCTCCCGCTGGGGCCTCGACGCGTGTGAGGAGTATGCCGACATTGACATGCGGAGAGCAGAGGCAAGCATTGGAGGAGGGAGGAGGAGAGGAGAGGAGAGGAGAGGAGAGGAGAGGAGAGAGAGAGGAGAGGAGAGGAGAGGAGAGGAGAGGAGAGGAGAGGAGAGGAGAGAGAGGAGGAGAGGAAAGGAGAGGAAAGGAGAGGAGAGGAGAGGGGAGGGGACGGGAGGAGACGAGAGGAGAGGACAGGGGGGGAGAGGAGGGGAGAGGAGAGGAGAGGAGAGGAGAGGAGGAGAGGAGAAGAGAGGAGAGGAGAAGCGGGGCGCTGTCATTTCAAAGCGAAAACCAAACACTCCAGGACGATTAGAAAAATTGGCCCGGCGAAAGATCCAACCACACGCAGTTGCGAGTGCCGCGGTCGTGAATATCATCATCGGTGAAGTTCTAGTATGTGGGAACGAAACACGCGAGGGGTGTGCCAAAGAGGTGGTGCGGCGGCTCGCGGGCGCTGCCACTGGGGCCTTCGGTGGGGTTTCCTATAGGTCCTTCGGCGCGGCTTCCTCCGTCCGTTATCTATTCGAGGGGGGGGGGGGACACAAAGAAAGCTAGACCATCCAAAATGGTCCTTCCCTCCATGTTCCTCTTTGCGCGCGCGCTCCGAAGTCCAGGGCTGCGGGCGCAGCGCAACGCGGAACCCCCGCGACGCGCGCCGGTCGCCCCGAAGGGATCCCATCGACGCGCGTGGGTCCTCCGCTGCGCGGAGCAAACAGACAGCTAGTTGGCTGGCCGATAGCGGGCGAGGCTCCGGCCGCTGGGCAGAGCCACGACGGGCGAGCGAGGCACGGGCAGAGCGCAGCACGGAGTTCCCGCGACGCGCGCTGGTCGCCCCGAGAGGATTCCAGCGACGCGCGCGGGCCGTCCGCGGCGCGAGGCCAAACGGTTGGACAATCGAGAGGAGGCCCTGCTAGGGAGGGCCACCTCCGCAAGTCAGGCCTCACGGATAAATTCGGTGAAACCCGGCTCCCTGGCGACGGCCGTCGCCTCCCTCCTGCACCGCTTCGCGCGCGCCGCAAACTGCTCCAGCTGCTTCCGCAAACCTTCTGGCGGCCTGGGGCCTGGGGGCACAACTCCCTACGGGACCGCTGCCACTGAGGCCTTCGGTGGAGCTCCCTGTGGGGCCACGAAACGTGTGATGTGTGTGTGTGTGTGCCGAGATGGGCATGCAGAGGGGGGGGAGGGCACATGTGGACGCTGTCACTGGGGCCTTCGGTGGTGTGGGCCACGAACAATGTAAAGGGTCTACCGAAAGTGGCATGCGTTAAGCGGGGAGGGCGCATGTGGACGCTGCCACTGGGGCCTTCATTGGAGCTCCCTGTGGGGCCGCGAACCGTGTGAGCGGTGGGCCGGAATTGGCATGCGGTGGGGGGCAGGGGCGCATGTGGACGCTGCCGCTGGGGACTTCGGTGAAGCTCCCTATGGTGCCGCGAACCGTGTGAGGGGTGTGCCGACATGGACGTGCGGTGGGCGGGGAGGACGCATGTGGACGCGGCCACTGGGGCCTTCATTGGAGCTCCTTTTGGGGCCACGAACCGTGTGAAGGGTGTGCCGACATGGACGTGCGGTGGGCGTGGAGGGCGCATGCGGACGCGGGCGGCCACTGAGGCCTTCGGTGGAGCTCCCGATGGGGCCACGAAACGTGTGACGGGTGTGCCGACATGGGCATGCGGTGAGCGGGGAGGGCGCATGCGGACGCGGCCACTGGGGCCTTCGGTGGAGATCCCTGTGGGGCCACGAAACGTGTGATGGGTGTTCCGAAATGGGCATGCGGTGGGCGGGGCGGACGCGGCCACTGGGGCCTTTGTTGCAGCTCCCGATGGGGCCACGAAACGTGTGAAGGGGTGTGCCGAAATGGGCATGCGGAGGGCAAAGGCAAGCAGGGGGAGGAGGGAGGAGGAGGAGGAGGACGAGGAGGAGGAGGACGAGGAGGAGAGAGGAGGAAGGAGGAGGAACGCGTGGCGCTGTCTCTTCAAAACGAGGAATTACACCGGATGGTTGGGAATCAAAACGTCGGATGTCTGAGGACGGAGGATGGAATGGGACCGACCTCTGGGCCACCGCGGGGGTGGCCTCGATCGGGATGCGGGGATAATGTGGACCTGGCTGCCGCAGCATGCGAGACGGTCGGGATCGCATTTGACTAACCTGCCAAGCGGGGAACAACGCGTAGCCTGTCGCGTTCGTCTGGCGTTAGCAACTTTGTCATGGCTCTGCCATGGCCGCCTGTCACTTTCGTCTCCCGTTAATTACCCTGTCATGGCCTTTTGATTTGTCATGATTGCGTATTTTCTGGACCCTCGGAATCCCTTGGGCCTGACGGCCGCGGCATGCGAGGTGGTCGGGGTCGCTTCGTCTTAAAATCGATCAAACTCACCCTGACTGGTGGAGAACGGAGGGTGGCCTGCCGCTGTCTCCTGGCGCTGGAAGCTGCGATATGGCTCTATCGTGGCCTGCCGCTGTCGCTTGTCATGGCCCTGCCATGGGACGTCATCTTCGTCTTCCATGGCTGTCATGTTCTGGCGCACGCAGGGGGAGTGGGGGATCAGGGACCGTCAGGATCCTTTGGGCATGGCGGCCGCGGCACGCGGAGTGGTCGGGGTCGCCTTCGTCCTAGAACCTATTACCCCCAGCCTGGCAGGGCCAGCTGGGAAGTCCAAGGAAGTTGCCTCCTGGGGCCCCCATTGGGGGTCCTCTCTGACTCCTCTCCCTTGGAACGCCGAGGGCACTGCTTGAGCCGTCGTGACGCGATCCTGGGCCGTCTTGCACCCTCTCAGGAGATCGTGCTGGGGGCACTTGAAGAGCCCCCCGCGGCCGAAGGAGAGCCCGGAGGAGCCTCCGGGGAGGCTCCAGGAGGGGCGGCGCAGGGTAGGGGACCCCGGGTGCCCATGGTGGTCTGCGGCTCCGGTGCCCCCGGAACGCCTGCTTTCCAGTGAATGAGAGATGGGAGCCCAATTTCGGCACGCCCGTAGCTCGTTTCGCGCCCCGTGGGCTCCCAGAAGCCATCAGCTATCCCTCATCAAGACATGCTTGTATTGTGTGCCCGCCTTGGAGGCGTGCGTCCAGCCCGAACAAGTAATAGAACCATCTCGTAGAATATCGTTTCCTGAGCGGTATGGCCAGAAAGCGCCCGCCACGGCGCGTATGCTACAAGATCTCTCGGGTGCGCGTCGCCCCTCACATATGGTATTCGTATGTCGATGTGACGACGATCATCAGAGTTGAAGAGGAGTGCGAATTTGGCGAGGCGTGTGAATTAGGCACACCCATGTCGCACCTCGTGCTTCATGGGCCCTTTTCAGGACCTCAGCTGGCCACTCAACACGGCTGAAGGCGTCCTCGACTCAGCACAGCCCTCACGCTTCGTGACTCATGTGCCCCCAGAGGCACTCAGCTAGGATCAGGCAGCTCGAGCCTTCATTCCGCACACCCCTCACAAACTTCGCGCCCCATGGCCATGGACCCTAAAGGTACTCAGATGGCCCCTAAGAACGCGAGATCTACCGAGGGAAGCCAAGATGGCCACATGTAAAAACACAGCTCCGTGCTGGCTCAATTCAGGACACAACTAACGCACTTCGCGGACCATGGACCTCCGGAGACTCCAGACACGCTGAGCTAGGCCCGCAGACTACTCAAGGGAGCCTAAATTCGGCACACCATTCACACATTTCGTCCCTGATGGACCCCCAGACATGCTCAGTTAGTCCCTCAAGACGGTTCAACGGAGCTTCATTTCGGCGCAGCCCTCACGCACTTCGTGCTCAGTGAACTCCAAGAGGCGCTCAGCTGACCCCTCAAGACGGCTCAAGGAAGCCTCGATTCGGGGCACCACTAACACACTTCGTGACCATGGTCTCCCTGAAAACCTCTCAGCTGGCGTTTAAATCGGGGAGGCTTCAATTTGGTACACCCATCACGCACTTCGTGCCCAAAGGGCCCCCCAAACGGCCCAATATCCCAAGGAAGGCCAAGATGGCCCGAACTGATGTTGCAAAGATCGGTACCGACTCTAGTCGAATCCATCCCCCCGCACACTCATTGATATCAGAATCTGCGTGCTAGCTTCCCCCCTGGGAGGGGCCGCCTTGACTCCCGCTCTGCGGGCTCAACAACGAAGCGCCAACACTCTGCCCGCTGAGCAAAAGTCGAATCGATCCAATGGGGAGCTCCCCTCGCGGTTGTCCGTGCGGCGCTGTCCCGAGGGGGGGGAAAAACCGAAAGAGGCGGGAGGGAAGTAGTACAGTCGGCCTGGGCCACGAGTGTGCTCCTGGACACTGCTCGAGAGAACGGTCCGAAAACAAGTGCCCCTCCTGAATCCAAAACGGCCGTTCTTTCAGCATCTTGACCGTACGGAGGAGGGGGAGGACGGGCGCGAGGGGTAGAAGGGGCAAAAGGAAGGACTGAGGGCTGGACGGGATGCAGGAAAGGGGCCACGGGGCTGAGACGGAGAGGGCGAGGACAAGGACGGAGGGGGGGAACGAGCGGGCACGCGGGGAGAGGCGAAGGGGGAGGGAAGAGCGCCGCCAGAAAGGACACGGGTCCTGAGCGCAGTTGGGCCCTGGACCCCAGCTCGATCCTCTTCCTCCTCCGCCTCCCCCTCCTCCTCCTTCTCCTTCTCATTCTCCTCCTGCTCCTCCTCCTCCTCGTCCTCCTCCTCTTCCGTTTCCTCCTCCTCCTCCTCCTCCTCCTCAACTTCCTCCTCCCCCTCCACCTCCTCCTCCTCCTCCTCATGTTCCTCTCCTCCTCCTCCTCCTCCTCCTCTTCCTCCTCAAGGTCCTCCTCCTCAACCTCCTCCTCAACCTCCTCCTCCTCCGTCTCCTCCTCCACCTCGATCTTCGATCCTCCATCCTCCTCCTCCTCCTCCTCCTCGTCCTCCTCCATCTCCTCCTTCACTTCCTCCCCTTCCATGTTCTCCTCCATGTTCTCCTCCGTGTTCTCCTCGGTGTTGTCCTCCTCCTCCTCCTCCTCGTCCTCCTCCTCCTCCTCCTCCCCGCTCCTCCTCCTCCTCCTCGTCTCATCCTCCTCCTCATCCTCGTCCTCTTCCTCCCCTCCCTCCTTCCCTCCCTCGCTCCCCCCCTCCCTCCCTCCTCCTCCTCCCTCCTCCCTTCTCCTTCCTCCATTATCCCGCTCCTTCTCCTCCTCCTCCTGCTCCTCCTTATCCCCTCCTCCTCTTCCTCCTCCTCCTCATCATCATCACCATCAGCATCATCAGCATCAGCATCAGCAGCATCAACATCATCATTGCCATCATTGCCATCATTGCCATCATTGCCATCATTGCCATCATTGCCATCATTGCCATCATCATCATCATCATCATCATCATCATCATCATCATCATCATCATCAGGAGTAGCACCACCACCATCATCTTCATCAACCACCATCAATCAACCTCATCGTCAACATCACCATCCGCATCATCAGCCGCATCACCGTCAGCATCATCAGCATTATCATCATCATCACCCGAATCAACAGCATCCGCATCATCATCAGCAGCAACATCATCATGATTATCATCGTCGTCATCATCATCCTCATCATCATCATCATCATCATCATCATCAGCACCGGCGTCATCATCAACAACATAAGCATCATCGTCAGCATCAGCATCATCATCGTCATCAGCATCATCAACCGCATCACCGTCAGTACCAGCATCGTTCTCATCATCACCCGAATCAACAGCATTAACATCAGCATCCGCAGCATCATCATCATGATTATCATCGTCGTCATCATCATCATCATCCTCATCATCAGCATCATCATCAACAACAACAGCATCAGCATCATCGTCAGCAGCATCATCATCATCATCATCATCATCGTCTTCATCATGATGGTAATCGTCAGCATCGTCATCATCATCAGCATCAGCATCGTTGTCATCATCTTCATCGGCATCAGCATCCGCATAATCATCATCATCATCATCATCAGCATCATCATCATACTCGTCATCATGATCATCATCATGATCATCATCGGCAGCATCATCAGCATCATCATCAGCACCATCAGCAGCATCATCATAAGCACCATAATCATCATCATCCGCATCTTTCATCCTCATCATCATTTTCATCATCCTCATCCTCATCCTCATCCTCATCATCATCATCATCAGCATCATCACCATCATCATCATCAGCATACTCATCATCATCAACATGACCACCATCATATTCATCATGATCATCAGCATCCGCATCATATTCATCAACATCATCATCATCATCAGCACCACCATCACCAGCAGCATCATCATCACCATCACCATCATCCTCATGATCATCGCCGTCATCAGCATCAGAAGCAGCATCGTCAGCATCATCATGAGCAACATCAGTACCATCATCTACATCAGCAACAACATCACCATCAGCATCATCAGCAGCAACATAATCAACATCACCATCGTCGTTGTCATCATCACCATCATCAGCATCACCATAATCATCCTCAGCATCATCATCATCATCATCATCGTCGTCGTCATCATCATCATCATCGTCAGCATCAGCATCATCGTCAGCATCAGCATCAGCAACATCATCATAGTCAGCAACATCAGCATCATTATCGGCATCATCATCAGTAGCATCATCACCATCAGCCTCATCAGCATCGTCATCATCATCATCATCATCTGCCGCTACACCCCAGGCCACCCCGACATGTCTGTGTGGCGGGCGTCCCAGACGATTCCACCGAATGGCGCAGCGGCGAGCGAACGAGACGCACAGGAGGAGGAGGAGGAGAGGATGGAGACCAGGGACCAAAGCACCAACACACCACCGAGGACGAGAAAGAAAAGGGAGAGGAGGTCGGGCCAGAAAAAGACTTGAGCAGGCGCGGTTGCGGCGCATCGGCGCGACCGATGTGCAAGACACTCCCATCTCCCGCTACATCCCAGGCCACCCCAGCATTTCTGTGTGGCAGGCGTCCCGGGCGATTCCACCGAAGGGCGCAGCGGCAAGCGAACGGGCCGCACAGGAGGAGGAGGAGGAGGAGAGGAGGGAGACCAGGGACCAAAGCACCAACACACCACCGAGGAGACCCGAACCCGAGAGGAGAAGTGGCGACGCGAAACGGCGCCGATAGAACATAAAGAGAAAGACTAAAAACCGTCACGCGGCATTGGACAGCCTACTTGGGCAAGGATTTTCGAAGCCCCATTAGCAAGAGTATCGACTAGAAATGGGACAGGCAAGGATCACCATACGATTAAAACCCTGAAATCCCGTTTGCCTCGCAGTTAAATCTGAAAAGAACATTGCAACACAAAAACGCACAGGATAAGGCTCGGCGAGGTGGGCCCAGAGGATCCCCGAAACGGGGTCGAGGCCAGAGAGGACGATGTGGGGCTTCCCAGAGGAGAAAAAAACATATACTCTTCCTACAAGTACAACGGGGCTTCACGGAGGCCTCAGGGTGATGACGGGCCCAGCAGGCCACGCGGGTGAATTTCGTCCAGCGGGCCCCGAACGCGCAAATGTCGAGATTGAAGACGGAGGCGTCCTGGGCCCCCAGGAAGGCCTGCAGCGCTGGTGTCGCCCAGACCCCCGAGGACCCCGGGCTAACCCGAGCGAGCGGCGGAGCGCGATGAGGCCGAGGGCGAAACGGAGCTGGTGGCTCCCGAGGTCGACGGCCGCCTGAAGCCTGGCCCCCAAACCAGGGAGCCCCCAAACGTGGCCCTTCGAGCGGGCGGTGCGCCAAGAGGACCCCGGCGGCCCAGGGCGGGCCTGGCTCCAGGAACTGCACGGCAGGGCCACCCATACCGCAGTTCCCCCCCCCGCAGCCAGCCTCGGCTAGTGCGACGGACGACCGGCAGGTCGAGGTTGAACCATGGCTTTGAACCGAAATCCATCGGCAGCGCGGCGATGCCCTTGCGCCGCAGCGCCGCCGACAGGCGGCCCGCCCGGCGAACAGCTCCAGGACGGCGGTCCGAGGGGGGCCCTTCTGACGCTTGAAGCAGTCATGAAGTTCTCTGAGGAGGTGACGACGAATGGCGTTCGTCGACGGGCTCCCCTCGTCTAGGCCCGCCAGCTCTAGTGCCCGCTCGAGGTCAGGCACGGCGCGGGCAGGCTCGCGCCGTCCAGGGAGATGCGAGGCATGGCGGCGTCCATGGCCTGGCCGAACGACATTGCCTGCTGGCCGACGCGCTGCAGCTAGGCGATGATGCGCGCCTGCTCGGCTTTGCATTTGAAGTTCTCGTCGGAGGCCCAGCCGCCGCGCTGCTGGACGTCGACGGCCGCCCGTCTCTTCGCCAGGAGGTCGTCCGATGCCCCCCCATGGCGCAGCCCGTGCGCTGGGACTGGGAAGTCCCCCAGGCCCAGGGCACAGGCCGCCCCCCCCATGCCCGGGCCGAGCGAGACGGGGGGGGGCCGCAGGCGTGATCTCCCGGAGGGCGCCCGCCGCTTCAGCTCCAGGAGCGCCGGCACCAAGAAGACCAAGGTGTCGATCACCACGGTGAAGTCCCAGAGCCCATTCTCCCTGGGGCGCCTGAGCTCGTTTGACTCGTTTGGATTGAGCGGCAGCGCGGCGGGCCCCGAGCTCTCGGCGCCCGCCGCGACGGGGGGGGCCACCTGCACGGCGGTCTGGAGGTCGCACTCGAACGGGCGGAGGTAGCACGCGAAGCTCAGGAACATTGCAATCATCCACTCGATCTGCCCGCGCTGGAGCATCGCACCCGCCAGCGCTGCCACCGACAACCTGGGGGGCGGCGTGCGCATCCTCCAGGGCGCGCGCTTCCCCATCCCGCCAGGCTGCGAGAGGCTCGGCGCAGCGCCTGGTCGCCCCCGG
>CAUYUJ010001780.1:789579-832079 GCA_963575745.1 Prorocentrum cordatum
CTTGGGGCCGTCTTGGGGCCCTCTCGGGCCGTCTTGGGCGCCTCAGGCACCGCCTTGGGGCCCTCGTGGGCCGCCCAGGGCCCTCTTGGAAGCCTCTTCGGCTATCTTGGAGCTGTCTTGGAGGCCTCTTCCTCCTCCTCGTCCCCCTCCTCCTCCTCCTCCTCCTCCTCCTCCTCCTCATCTCCTCCTCCTCCTCCTCCTCCTCCTCCTCCTCCTCCTCCTCCTCCTCCTCCTCCTCCTCCTCCTCACTCCAGCTCTCTCTCCTCCTGATCTTCCTCCTCCTCCTCCTCCTCCTCCTGCAGCGTGTTCCGGAAGGCTCCCGCCGGAACATGCTGTGCACAAGTGCTGTCACTGCTCCCGCCGCCGTGCCCTGGGTGGTGGGTCAGAGGCCTCATGGGTGTTGGTTTGGATCTCGTGGTTGGCCTGTCGGGGACGTCGTGAAGGCAGTTTCACAGCTTCTCGGAAGCCGTTTTGGGACCGTTGTGGGGCCTCCTCGGGGCTGTTTTGTGGCCTCTTTAGGCCTCGTTTGGGCCTCCTGGGTGCCTTTTGGGGGCCTCCTGGGGCCTCTTGGGGGCTCCTTGGGGCCTCCTGGGGCACTCTTCAAGCGGGAGGGGCGAATTTTGGAGTCGTGGTCCCCCGGCCCCCCTCTTGGGCGCATCTTGGGGCCGTCTTGGGCCTTGGGGCTCTGTTGGGCTGTCTTGGGCGACTCTGGGGCCGTCTAGGGGCCCTCTTGGGCCGTCTTGGGGCGCTCTTGGGGGCCTATTGAGCCGTCTTGGACGTCGGACGGCCGAAAAGGCTGGAAGGCCAAAATCGTTCGAAAACCTTTGTAAAATTGACGATTTCGGTCTCTTGAAGCGCTCTGGAATGGCGTCTTGAAGCGTCGTGGAGTGCCTTGGGGGGCCTCTCGGGCCGTCTTGGGCCTATCTTGGGCGTCCTGGAGCGGTCTTTCGGCGACTCGGGGCCCGCTTGGGCCGTCTTGGGAGTCTCTGGAGGCCCTCCTGTACTATTTTGGACTTCCCAGGCCGCCCCGTCCTCCCACGGGGGGTCGGAGGCGGCGGCCTCCGAGGCCCAGGACGCGGAAACCTTGCAAAAACAGTGTAAAACACAGGGAAAGTGAGCCCCAGAGCCCCCAGGGGGCGCAGGTCCACTCCTGGCGGCCTCCCTCGGAAGCCCTGGAACGCCGAAACCGTGTAAAAACACAGAGAAAATGAGCCCCGTGGCCCCCATGGGGGTCCGAGGCACCAATCTGGCGGCCCCAAGTCCCGTTCCCCGATATATATAATATATATATATATATATATATATATGTGTGTGTGTGTATATGTATATATATATATATATATATATATATATATATATATATCGCTCTATCTCTCTCTCTCTCTCTCTCTCTCTCTCTCTCTCTCTCTCTCTCTCTCTCTCTCCCTCTCTCTCTCTCTCTCTCTCTCTCTCGCTACGTATGTATATATCCCGTTGTCTCGCTCTCTCTCCCCCTCTCTCTCTCTCTCCCTCTCTCTCTCTATGCGTTTTCTCTCTCTCTCTCTCTCCTCTCTCTCTCTCTCTCTCTCTCTGTTTGTTTGGTCTCTCTCTCACTCTCTCTCTTTTCTCTCTCTCTCTCTCTCTCTTTCTCTTTCTCTCTCTCTCTCTCTCGTGTTTTGTTTTGCGTTTGGTTTCCCCTCTCTCGCTCTCTTTTCCCTCTCTCTCTCTCTCTCTCTCTTTCTTTTTGTTTCTCTCTCTCTCTCTCTTTCCCTCTCTTTTTTTGTTGTTGTTTCTCTCTCTCTCTCTCCCTCTCTCCCTCCCCTCTCTCCCTCTCCCTCTCTCTCTCTCCCCCTCTCTTTCTCTCTCTCTCTCTCTCTCTCTCTCCTGTCGTGCTCCCTATCCTCATCCCCATTATCCCCCCTTCCCATCTTCGTTTCTCCTTCCCGCGTCTTCTCTTCCACCTCCTTTTCCTCGTGACCATATGTCGAAAGTCTGGTCATCGCATTTCCGCCTTTCCACCTCCTCATCCCTCTCCCCCATCCCTCCTTGCTATACTCCTTCGCCCTCCAGCCCCCTCGCTAAGTCACCGAGCGGGCAAACCGCCTGAGACATGCCTGCAATCTGGGCGCGAACGGGCCCATGGCGCACGCCCTGGCGCCCCCCCCCCCCCCCCATTCCTTGGGGCGCTGAAGCAAGGCGCCCCGCTCAAGAAATCCTCGCGCGCTGAATGCGGGGCGAGTCTGGTTTCGGCCGCGCCGAAGGCCAGTGGCCCTTCCTTGGCGGTCATCTCGGAGCCCGCTCTGAGCCCCATTCGGCCAGCCCGGCCCCCGCCGCCGGGCCACCCGGGGCTCCCTCTCGGCGGGGGGAGAGGGGGAAGCGGGGAAGGAAGAGGAGGAGAACGATGAGACATCGGACGAGGAGCGGGAAGCGGATGGCGAGGAACACGCGAAGGACAACGACGGTTTCAAGAAAGGGGGGCGGGGCGGGAGGAGGAGGAGGTTGGGGCGAGGGAGCAGGGGGGGGGAGTTAGGAGGACGAGGGGGAGGAGGAGGAGGAACGCTTCCTTCAAGCCCGTCCAGGCGTGCAAATCGCGAAGCGATGTTATTTCAGCGGGCACTTGGAAAACCGACTGCGCGCCCATTGACCATCACACGGCATCTGTAACGTGCTTCTTTGATTTGTCTTACCGGTCACCGTCGGAGCTCAGCTTCTTTTGTCGTTCGACAACTCTGAGAACGATTGGGGTGTGCGCCGTGCCCACGTAGCCCGATGCGTCGAGCCAATAATCCTTTTCGTCACACGGTTGAGGCCTTCGGACCTCCAGCAAGAGCACCAGAACGGTGGCCCAAAGTTCACGAGGCCAGCCGCCATTTCTAGCAGAAAATGATGCTGCAAAATCCCGTTCAAGCCGATCAATCGACACTGCCTCATGTGGGTCAAGACACAATGCTCAAATCCTTGCACAAGCTGTATGGTCATGCGTCCTTTGCGATTGCGGATGATGCCCAACACTCTTCTCGTTGATGTGAGCCCATCTGTCCACGCCCTAAGGTTGTTTATTTGTTCTCCGTATCTGGGCAAGACCACTTCCACGCGAAACTCTAAAAAATAAGTTGTCCCGCTGCCGTGCAAATTGAGCTCTGGGTTCCGATCGCCGAACATTGAAGCCGTCAGATTGTGGACTTGGGTCACCGTGCGGCCCATGGACCTTTGCATTCTCTACCGTTCAAAATGTTGCTCTCGCATGGCCTGCGCGCTGCGGTCCATGCGCGCCCCCTCTATTGAGCGGGGCGCGCGCCAAGCGCTCGCGCGAAACAGCTCGCGCACAACGCGTGCGCAGAAATATTGGATCACACCTGGGCTGAGAATGTGCAACCAATCCAATCCAAAACATAGCCGAGGCGCGATGCCAAGCTCGGCGGAGAACAATGAGCACCTCCTCTTGGCGATGGTTTCAAGGGGGCGCCTCCAGAATACAACGGCGACTTGCCCGTCAGCGTTGTCGATCCAATCGCATCTAGATGGTCTGGAGTTGGTTCAAGCCGATCACCTTTGACGAGGCCGAACGTGGGCAAATCCCGTCGTTGCGCTCGGCCTCGAGAACCCCTTGATTTCCTCTCGTGCCTGAGCGCGCCCCGAACCAACAACAAGTCATCGGGCGACATCGCCTTCGCTATCTCACATGTTGCGCATGCCTCGAGATACTCGTCGAAGGTTCTTCTCGTCGATGGTTCTTTTTGCCCACCCAGCGCTGACAGCGGAAAGGCGGCGGCCGTCGTCGAGGATGTCATCCCCATGCAAATGGCAGAAAGGACGCCCGTACAAATGCGACGACGTTGCTTGCAGCCCCCGCAATGTGCAGTACTCCATGAGGTCGCCAGTCAGGAACATGATCGCACGCGCTACGCCCGCCGCCCACGCGAGCGCTGCCCTGACAGAATCGCTCCCCAAGAACTGGGAACCGTCGTGACGTCGATCTGGCCAGCGCCCGTCGGCCAGCGCACGCGCGGACCATGAAAGCCAACAGTGCAACGCAAACATCGAACACCAGCATCGACAACCGCACCTGCAAATGTCCTGCGTTCGCAAGCAAGCCACTGAATGGCGAACCTGTGAAACCAAGGAACGTACGTACACTGCAACGACGCCATGGCGCCGATGGGTCGGCACACCGCCCACGTAGATCGCCAATGGGCGAACGTGGACGCCACTCCGATTTGCCACAACTACTGGATGAGACTAGTAAGATGGGGGGAGCAAGTTTGCAGCCACAAAGTGTCGAAGTTTCTTGGGGAGCTCGTTCCACATGCTTTCTTGGATTGGCAACGCTGGCAAAGGCGCGATGATGCGCCTCGCATCGGGCCGTCTATTCATGGCCATCGGAATCCCGTAAAATGCACCCTCGCCAATCCGATGCTCACGATGAGTTCCCTCGATCTTGCGCTGGAAATGGCCGCTCTAAGCATCTGGGCGCAACGCAAAATTCTTCGCTGACCCAACGGCTCCAATTTTGAAAGCCCAGAAGGCGATGGTGCAGCGCTGCTTGGCGCCGACGTGCCCCTCGCGCTTCAACGGGGCGAGATATTCAGGGAGGTGCTCGCCAGATTCGGTTTGGCCGGTTGCAGCCCAATCGACGCGTTCGCCATCGCCCTCGCTGCCCGAACCCTCAGCATCGTCGGTGCCCCACCAGTTTTCCCAGTCTGGCCCCTCGTCCCATCCAGGCATGCTGCAGCCAAGGTGCTGGGCAAAGCTCAACCGCCAACTGCACGGGCCACAATGGTTGCGGAGGGTGATGGGCGAGGAAGAGGAGGCTGCTCGCTTGTTTCAACCTGTTTGACCAATCACCAGGGCGAAGGAAGATCGCGCGATGCCTGTTGTTGTCCACCGAACGCCGATCCGACCATATCGGCCAACGCCGCCCTCCGAAACATGCGCGCCGCCCCGGCCTGGAGGAGGAGAGAGGACGGCGGGGGCAGAACAGGGGGATGGCAGGAGGAGAGAGGGAGGGAGAGAGAGAGAGAGTGATAGAGAGAAAGAAATAAAGAGAAAGAGAAAGAGAGAGAGAGAGAGAGAGAGAGAGGGAGAGAGCGAGAGAGCGAGAGAGAGAGAGAGAGAGAGAGAGCGAGAGAGAGAGCGAGAGAGAGAGAGAGAGAGAGAGAGAGAGCGAGAGAGAGAGAGAGAGAGAGAGAGAGAGAAAGAGAGAGACAGAAAGAGAGAGAGAGAGAGAGAGAGAGAGAGAGAGCGAGGGGGGGCAGCGGGCGCGAGGCCGACCAACTCGAGATGCTAGAACCCCTGGGTGGCCAAGCCCGCCCTGCTCGGCCGCTTCCCCGATCGACGGCTCAGGTCGCCCGCGAGACTCTCCAGGGGCGCGAAGCATGTTTCTCTCTGCTCCTCCCATCCCCCACTGGAGCTCCTAGAGGGCCCCATGGACGCCAATCGATGGTCCACGTGGTTCGCGAGCGCCCTTCATCGATCAGGAATCCTTCAATCACCGTCGAGCCCAGGGGCAACATGCAAGATCGCTAAGCAAGACGAGTTCCCTCGAGTTTCCAACGAGTTTCCTAGTGCCCTCGAGATTCCACGAGCTTCCACGTGGTTCATGGAAGCTCATGTTTTAACGAAGTTCACAGGGAAACCGAGTTTCCATGAGTTTACAAGAGTTTCCACGCTTCTGAGTTCCCACGAGCGCCCACGAGTTCCCACACAGCTGTTTCAAACAAAACCAAATGAGATGTAGGATGCGATCGCATTTCGTTCAGCCCACTGCTTGCATTATTTAGGACGTCGGCGCCGTTGCTTCTTGTTTTGTGCGTGTGTGTGTGTGTGTGCGTGTGTTTTGGCAAGCCAGCCCCCTATCGCCCCCCCCCCCCCCCCCAGTGACACGCGTGACCACCCATCCACGTTTAGACTTCCCTACATCCCGCAGGGTGCGTTGTTGTTGGTTTGTTTGTCGCGCGTTTGCAAGCCCACGTGTTCTTTTGTTTGGTAATGTGCCCCCCTGTCAGGAATTGGAAGGCGAACCCCGATAGCCTTCGAAGGAGTCGACGCTGCAGGCATGCGCCTGCAAAGTCTAGGCGGGCCAGCTGCGCCTGGAAAAGCCTCGGAGCTGGACCCGTTGCCCACGCGCCCCCCCGCGCGTACCCGCGCGGTCATTAGCTCGAGGCCAAGCGCGTCCACGCGGCCTGTAGTCCATTTACTTTGAGCGCCCGAGCAACTTCGCGGCGCGCATGACCTGGAAGGTCTGGATCTCGCCCGCCAGCTCGTCGATCGCCAGCGCCACCAGGGGCAAGTCCTTTTCGAGAGTGGCCTCGACGACCGCCTCGCTGTACTTTCTCAGCACGTTCTTGCCCCAGTCGGCCTGCGCGGTCCACTCGCACCAGGACATGTCCTTCGTCTTGGCCGCGTCGAGGGCCTACTTCTTTGCGTTGGGGGTGCCGAGACACACGTCGTTGTTGGCCCAAGCCCACTCCGGCTGCGCGCTGACGGATGGCTTGGAACAAGTCGGTCGCAGAAGTGCTGACTTCCGCCATGCCCTGGTTGACTGTCATCGCCTCGTTGATCAGCTGTTTCATGCTCCTCTCCTTGGAGTTGGCCTTGCCATCGAAGCCGGCTAGGGGAGCCCCGCCTGGATCACCATGGTGCCCTGCCTTTTTTTGCAAATGATGCAGCGGCGACTGCAGCGGTCCTCTTCTCGGCGGCAGACTCCTTCGCGGCGGCGTTCTGCTCCTCATCGGTCGGGGGGGGGTGACTTCCGCCGGTGACTTCCGCAGGCGACTTCTTCTTCCTCGAATCTGGCCCCTCGTCGGCAATCGTCGCCGCCTGCTCGGCAGCTGCTGGCCCGCCGCAACTTCCCGACGCAGCCTGCCCACTCGGGCCTGCGCCATCCTCGTCAAGCTTCCTCGTCTTGGTCCATCTCTCCCGCATGATGTCGTCGAAACTCTCGGTCGCGCGCAAGAACTTGACGCGGTTGTACATCTGGCCGGAGATCATCCAGAGCCTGCCCTTGTACGTCATGCCCGCGGCTGTGAAAGCGGCGACGTTCTTCAAGTCACGCTGGACAACCTCGAAGGCGCTGGCATCGCCTCCTTCTGCTTTAACATGCATGGCAAGTGGAAGATATCGCCGCGCGACGCGATCCTCCTGTGAGCTCTCGATCGAGTTCACCCGCTCTGACTTCATCCTGTTTGCTTCCCTGCGCACCCAATCCAGCTTGAACTGCCTCTGAGCTGCGTAGTTCTTGCCGACTTTAGCGCACTTCGTTTCGAGCTCAGGATTCGAGTTAATCTCCATGGCCCGCGCCCCGTTGACATCGTCGTTGCCAGCCGTCGGCATGCGGAGTGCCCCCGCAAACTCGGTCAGCAGAATCTCCAGGCGGGTCGGCTGCGCCAGCTCGTTTGCGTCCTTGATGCCGTTCGCGCTGTCACAGGCAGCGGCCCTGAGTAGGTTCTCTGCTTGAGAGAATGCCCCGTCGAGGCTGTTGCCCGTCACTGAGATCGCTGCCATCTGGCCAGCCCGCGCGGGGACACCCTCGCACGCGCGCACCACGGCTGCAACCGGCGTGGCGCTGCGCGGGGCCTCGGAACGCTCATGGGCCCAAATGATCACGGAAAGCTTGAATGCAGCCTGGCTCCGTAGAGGCCCCTTGGGGGCTCCTTAGAATCTGTAGAGGTTTCCTTCGAGGCTCCTTAGGGGCTACTTACCTAGGGGGTTCCTCTGAGGCTCCTTAGGGCTTCCCTCAGAGGTTTCCTTTGCGGTTCCTTTCGGGCTCCTCAGGCCCATCGGGGCTCCCCTCAGAGGTTTCCTTTGGAAGGGTATTTAAAGCCCGTTTCCTCAGAGGCTCCCTTAGAAGTTACCTTAGACTCTTCCTTAGAGGTTTCATGAGAGGCTCCTTAGAGGTTTCCTTAAACGTCCCCTTAGAGGTGCCCTTAGATGTTTCCTTGGAGGCTCCTCAAAGGTTTCCATAGAGGCCTCCCCAAAGGTTAACTGTGTTTGTTGTGTTTGAGTGCGTGTAGTTATGCGTGCATACGCCTGAGTGCCTATCGTCGTTATTTGTCTCGGTTGCGTTGCTCGCTCTTAGTCATTGCCCACTCGTCCGACGCGCAGGCAGCGGGAACTGCGCGCGCCACCTTGACTGGGGAGCTGCTGCTGAGAGAGGCTGAGGCAGTATACATTCAGATCACGCGCTGCGCTCTCAAGGACACTTGCGGAGGAAATGGTCTGGGATTTCGCCCCCAGCATTCGTGGAACAGGCGGCGCACAGGTGATGCCGCTGAAAAAGGGTCGGATCATCCGCATCTTGCTCGCAGAACCCGCACTTCATCTCAGTTGGGGCCGGGGCTATTTCCGAAGCAACTTGCCCAGGCGCCGCTGGGGCCTCTGACTTCGGCTTCGGCTGCGCCTTGGCCTCCTTCTCGGGGGCGGCCTGGTCGCCAAGCGCATCCTTGAGAGTCGCGCCTTCAGGAGCTCCTGGTTTTGCTTCGGCCGCGCGCTTCATCGGGTGCTTCTTCGTCTTCGGCAGCGCGTCGCCCCTGCGAGTCTTCAGCTCGTCCCTAGTCTTGATCTTCTTGGATGCGAGGTCCTGCGCTAGCTGCATCGCGAGCGCCTCCGCCGTCTCCAGCGACGCCTGGTCGGGGCCGAACGCCTGGGCCCTGCCCTGACACATCTGCGACTGGGCGGGTTCGATCCTCTGGCGAATGCAGTGCTGCGGGTTCTTCTGAGTTGGCCGTGATACCCAGACTCGATGGTTATCTGCTGGCCAGGTCTCCCGGGAACATTTCTCGGCGGTTGAGTCGCCCGCGTCCTTGATTGAGTCGTTCCGTCCACGCGTCAGGGCCGCGACTTCGGTAGTCTAGCCATCCTCCCACACTGCATCCACTGGTTCATGCGTTAACTTCGTTGGGTCTCGAATGATCTTCTTGGCCCACGTCGCGGCCCCACGAGGTGCGAGCTTCCTCCGTGCCTTCATCTGTTCGCGGCCGAAGCCGATGCAATTGCGCGGCCCCCCGTCGTCGACGTGGCCCTGCGGCTTCTCCGCAGCGGCAGGTGTGCCCACATAGCTGGGCTGGGTGCCGAAATCGCGAATTCGGCTGCGGGCCCCTCTCCGCGCACCTAGTGTTTGTTTACGTCTTTCTGGGCCTCATGGTTTGGCGCAGCCCCCTCGGCTGCCGCATCGAGCATAGCAGCGTCGCCCCCGTCCTCGACGAAGCCGCCCGAGTCCTTGACATCGGACCGCCCCCTAGCATCTCCTCGCCATCGCCCCCCTCGCCCTCGCCATCGCAATCGGCACCCCTCGCGCCCGCGTGGCCGTCGGCGGGGGCGTCCTGCGGCACCTCGTTAAACCCGGCCAAGCTGAGTTTAGCTACCCATTGTTTGAAGGCTTGAGCTTCGCCTGCTTGATGGCCCTGGCGATGCTCTCGAATCGGCCTGGCATCTCCATATTGATGTCGCCCCCGTCGTCGGTGCCCCACTTGTCCCGGGAAGCGCGCTTCTCTTTCACCGCGAGGGCCGAGGCATTTCTCACTTCAGACATGGGCCACGAGAGGGAAGGCCCAATGTGACTCACCTTCATCCACATATCTCTCCGGGACTGAAGATTGTTGCATTTCGCCCAGTCCACGCCTCTCGCCCCCTTGAAAAAAAGACAGCACTGACGCGAATTCAGACAACACTTCCCCTAGAGCAACCACATCTGCCGCGGTGGAAGCGCCCGCGGCCTCCGCCGTGACGGGCGAAGTCCGTCGCTCACGAGAAGGCCGCCCTGAGGGCCCTGACCATCGAAATCAAATTGAAACAAAACGGCGATGGTTCGGGGGAGGCTGCAAGACGAGCAGGGGGGCCCAAGGAGTGGCACGGCGCATCGTCAAGGCCTCGCGCAGCCTTAACCCCCGCGATGAAGCACTGAAAGCATCATATACATCTCCGAACAACAAGCGAACATAATGAGCTGGTCTCACTTGCGAGGACATCCCAAATCAACATTGCGATCTGCAAGACGGGGCGCGCTCCATCCGTGTAACTGTTGGACTTGATCACCTTTCCCCCTCTCGGCCCCGTGTATGTTTGGGTGTTTCTTGGTTGGATGCGAGTGCAGATGTGCATGGAAAATGATGGATACCAACAGCTGTCAGTAAGGACCGGCATCAATGATCGTGACGATGTTTTTGATGAAGATCGAAACGCAATGATCCTGAGGACCCCTGGGATGGCGAGGGGCCAGCGGGGGGCCAGCGGGGGGGGCCCTCCATCTGAATGCTACGCAGGAGTAAGCTTGAGCAGCAGCTGCCTCCTGCCCGTCTGCCCTGTCCGTTTCGCCGCCACCCTCGGCTCAAGGCGAGGGAGGGCGGGGCTCTTTCTGACAGAGCCTGGCTGTGCCAGGCAGACCGCGCACACTACAGCGCGGCCGTTCATATTGTGGACAAAAGGTGTTCACGGACAATTATCACGATAATTGACATCGACACATACTTTCTCTTGCTCGTCCTCACCGTCACCAGCGTGAACGATCTGGAGGACGAGCTCTAGTAATCAGATTGGTAGCGGAGCCTGTGGTCTCCGACAACCACGGGCTCCCACCGGTCTCGGCCTGAATGGCGACTACAGCCGCCAGCGGGCCACCGACGACGCGCGTCGACGTCCCCTCATGGAACGGCGAGGCAGATAAGTTGACGAGCTACAAGTTTGAGGTCTCCATGTTCACCAAGAGCATCAAGACTGCGGAGCGCTACGTGTGTGGCCCGCAGCTGGTGCGCGCCCTCGGGGCGCGAGTCCGGACGACGGTGGAGAGCTGCCCGGACATCGACACGGTCGACGAGATCGACAAGGATGGAGTTTTGATTGGTTGGAACAAAGTGTTTCAGTACGTATTGGAGAAGCTGGACTTCACCAGCCTGAATGACACGGGCCTCCTCGCGGAGGAGTTCTTCCTGAAGGTCAGCCGGAACTCGGGCGAGACCTTCCAGGACTGGGCCGCCAGATTCGAGAAGAAGGAGCGGGAGCTGTTGGTGCAGCTCCAAGTCATTGATTCCAGCGTGACGGAAGTGATTGCGAAGCCTCTACGGACATGGTGGTTCCATCGGAAGTCCAAGCTATCCCCTGTTCAACGTGGAGAGATCACCGCCACTGCAGGTGGCGACCTCAACTTTGGTAAGACATACAAGGCCTTGCTCACTCGCTTCCCGGCGGAGGCGCTGGCGGAGCTCGACGGCAAGCAGCACCGGAGGGCCTTCTATGAGGACACGCCCGTCGACGACGTTGAGGACGAGACTGGTGGGGAAGATATTGATTTCACAGAGGTTGTCGAGCAGCTGATCACCCTCGCTGAAGAAGATGACGATGAGGAGCCAGCTGACGACAACCCAGCGGACAACGAGGTGTTCGCAGAGTTCAAGCAGGTGGGCAGGAGCTTCAAGGACGCTCGCGACCTGATCCGACGCCTTCGAGTGTCCCGCGACTACTACCCGGTCGTGTCGCTCAAGGACCCCGATCGCGTGCCCCCGCCTCCGAACCCGGGACGAGGCTTCCAGCGTGGCCGTGGCAAGAACGGTCGAGGCCGCGCTCGCTTCGACACGGGCAAGGGACGTGACATGTCCAAGATGAAGTGCATCGCGTGCGGCGAATATGGTCATCGAGCGGCGGACTGCAACGAGAGGTTCAAGAAAGATAATACGAGAGATGGAGCTCGTGGGACTACTCACAACGGCTTCGTCCTGTCCGCCCTCGACGAGTACCTCTACCTCCTGGAGCGCGACGGCATCTGGGCGATCCTCGACATCGGGGCCACGAAGAGCCTCGGCGGCCTCGAGAGCGTCGAGAACCTCATGTACGAGATGCTGGACCAGCACGGCCAGGAGTTCGAGACGACACATGACGAGTGCTCATTCACCTTCGGCGACGGCCTCCAGAAGAGCTCGATGGGCACGGTGAAGGGGAACGTGTTCCTCGGCGGCGACCTGACCGAGGTCAAGCTGTCGGTGATGCCGAACCGCGTGCCGATCCTCCTGGGCATGGACATTCTGACTGACTCGCTGAGGGTTGTGGTCGACTGCGGCCGGAACTGGATCGGCCTTCCGACCATGGGCAACAAGGTGTTCTACTGCGAGCGCCTCTCGAGCAACCATCTGGCCGTCAACCTGACGACGCCGCAGTGGTGGAAGGAGGTGCCGCTTTCCTTGCCGAGTGCCGGGTGCCTGGCGTCCGAAGCGACGGCGCCCGATGTTCTGGTGGAGGAGCTGCCCGAAGAGGCCGCTCCGTGCAGCTGCTGCCCTGCGGTGCGCTAGGGACAGCGCCCCCTGATGATGGCAGCAGAAGAGAATTTATCTCGATTGTCAACCTCATCATCGGGGGGGCCACACCGACTCGGTCACCGCGAGTTCGAAACACCTACCAGAGCGACGGAAACCTCGGCGGCGCGGACACCTACCAGAGCGACGGAAACTGCGCCACGGAGCGGATCGGCTCGAGCGACGGAAACCTCGTTTTCGTTCGGACGGACGGTCAGGTCATCCGGCCGGCTCTCTTCATCATCACCGTCGAGCGGGACATCATCACAGTCAAGAGGACCGTTAGCAAGCAAGCCTCAGGATCAAAATATGGAAAAGCAAAGCGATGAGCCAGCACAATACCATCGGTGTTCACCATCATGCTGTTCGCAGCCACCTTCGGCTCAGTTCATCAACTCGGCAATAGCCTCAACCAGCAGTCTTTCACGACCTCCATATTCTTCCCAGGCCGCCACCGGCCGCTTGGATGACATGCAGCGACGGTTCTTTGGCTGGGCAATCCTCGGAGCAACGGCCGCCACCTGTGCCTGCGGCCCGCCCCGAGTGGAGCCGCCCTCGCACGAGGGGATCGCCAACTTCGGCTCCAGCGACCCCGACGCCAACATCAACAGCAACACCAGCTACTCCGGAGCTACCAGCGAAGTGGTACAACCCAGTGGGGAAGTGCGGCTGCTGCGGAGCTCTGGGGAAGACCAAACGCGGGTGCAGCTGCTTCGGGGGCAAGAGCCACCAGTGCCTCAAGACCCCACAGCAGGGAGCACCCGGGACACCAGCAGCGGCATCAGCAGCGACAGCCAGCAGCGCCCCACCGAGTCCAGCGGGGGCTCAGCCAGTGACGAGACCTCCGAAGTCCGCGTGCTCCTGCTGCGGGACCCTCGGGAAGACGATTCGGGGGTGCAGCTGCCGCGGAGGCAAGAGCCACACGTGTACGAAGGCGACGGAGGTGACCATCCGGGAGCAGGCAGTGGCTCTACGCTGGCGGCGCCTGTCCAACAAGCTGAACTCCCCGGAGATACAGGGGGGCTGGAAGTTCACTCCGGAGATGCTCGACGACTCGGAACTGCCGGAGATGGACTCGAAGAGGAAACGCTGAAGCAGCTCGACGACCAGGATCTCAAGATGTTCTACGAGAGCCACGACAAGGTCCTGGACGAGATCTACCAGACCATCGCCGAGGACCTGACGGAGCTCGGCAGGCCCTACCGCATCGACCTGATGGAGGTGTGCTGTCCGGAGGACTCGAGCCTCAGCAAGGCCGTGCAGGACCAGGGAGGCAAAGTGTTCAGGTGCGGCCTCTTCAATGGGATCGACATGGGAACGGCAACCGGGCTTCGACGCGCGCTTCACCTTCTCCGACGACTCCGACCGCGCCGCTTGGTTCTCAGCCCGCCATGTACAGCAGACTGCCCGATCCAGAATCTCAACCAGAAGACAGCTCAGCAGAAGGCCACGTATCTGGCGAAGGTGCGCAAGGCCCGACGTATCCAGCGGAACTGCAAGAGCCTCTGGGGAGACTCGAAGAAGATTCACGACTGCCACACCGAGCTCGAACAGCCAGCTTCCAGCCGAAGCTGGACCAGGTCCCCCTCGATCAAGGCGATGCGCGACCAGATGCACGAGACGATCATCCATGGCTGTGCGCATGGACTTCGCGAAGCTCGTTCCGGCCTGCTGATGAGGAAGGCATGGCGCATATGCTCGACAGACCCGGAGTTCGGCGCTAAGCTCGGCAGGACGTGCTCCAACCGCCCTGGCAGGGGCGACAACCACACACACCGCCCCATCGAGGACGGACAGGTGGTGGCCCAGACGGCCTTTTACCCACCAGCACTGTGTAAGGCTTGGGCAAAGCATATCCTGAAGACGAACACCAGCGCGAGGTACGGCAAGGAGATCTTCACCAGCTTGGAACAGATCCCAGAGGACGCTGAAGAGGAGATGGAGGAGGCCCTCGACGAGGACCTCTTGCAGGATAACCCCGAGGCCATGGACGACGAGTCGGTCATGAAGGGCCTGGGCATCTCCGAGACCCCGACCAAGAAGGAGGAGCTGGAGATCGAGCAACGGCTGACGCGGCTCCACCGCAACCTCGGCCACCCGAGCAACAAGACACTGTACAATATCCTCAAGGCATCGGGAGCACCTCTCCAGGTCCTACGAGCAGCTCTTCGCCTCCAGTGTCACGCATGCCATGCGGGACAACTACCAAAAGCCGTCAGGGTCGCCTCGGGCATCGAGTTGCCAGACGTCCTAGAGGTGCTGGCCTCCGACGGGCTCGAGTGGCTCTCGCCGAAGCAGGACTCTTTCCTGATGACGTTGAACATCGACGAGGGATCCGGGCTCACCAGTGTCACCTATCATGGACAGAAGGGAGAGCGCAATGGCAACAGATCGACTCAGGAGGTGATTTCAACATGGAATGATTGGTGCGGACATTACCGCCGCCCCAGCCTTCTCCGTCTGGACCCCGAAGGTTGTCATCGTTCACAAGCAGTGGCCAGGTGGTGTTCGGACCGCGGCATCGAGCTGTGGATTGCCCCGGGCGAGGCCCACTGGCTGATGGGCAAGGTCGAGAGGCGCATCCAGCTTTTCAAGCGACTGATGACGAAGCTGGCAACGCTGGACCCCGACTGCCCGGTCGAGGAGTTGGTGTCCTGGGCCGTGAGCGCGATCAACAGCATGGACAAGGTCGGCAACCACTCCCCGTTCGAGCACGTGATGGGCGTCTCTGGGATGCCGGCCTCGAGCAACCCGTTCGCCATCATTGACGGGGACACCGGGGAGACTCAGGAGCAGAGGCGCCTCCTTGCGCGCAAAAGCTTCCTGGAAGTAGAGTATGCTGAGCGTCGTCGACACGCCGAACAGGCCCGCAACCGGGTCTATCAGACCTGGAATCCGGGGGACCTCGTCTACTTCTGGCGCAAAGGGAAAGGCCTTGACCCTCGCCCTGGGAAGAAGGGCGGATGGTACGGCCCTGCTCGTGTCCTTGCTCAGGAAAAACGACACGTGGACGGGCGCACCCGTCCTACCTCGGTCATCTGGATCTCCCACGGGAGCGTGCTCATCAGGTGCGCCCCGGAGCAGCTGCGCGTCGCCTCGGAGGCAGAGAAGACGATCGTCGAATTGCAGCGGCAGAGCAACCTTGGCAAGACCATGACGGAGATCTTGGAGACAGCCAAGGGCGGTACCTATGAAGACCTTCTCGGACAAAATCCTCCAGACCTCCGATAATACGAGCCTCCACCGCAGCCGACGATGGCGATCCCCGCGACCGAGGGCCAGACTCTCGAGAACAACAGCGAGGCGGGACTCCCCTCAGGCGCCGACAACGACACACCCGGCGATCCTGATTCCTCCAGGCCACCAACACCAAGCTCAGCGACGCAACCTGAAGTGGAACCGAGTGAACCAGATGTCCGACGGTCCCGGTCACCACCGGCTCGTGCAGCTGACTGGTCAGCAGCCCCATCACGAACGCCAGGGAAAGCATCTACCTCAGCGGCAGTCAGGACGGAGTCTCGAACAGCATCGCGTCCGCCTCCCGCGACCTCGACCTCATCGGCGGCCGGTGCCGCATCCCGAGGCGAGTCGAGACCTAGATGGCGCATGACACACCGCGGACCAGAGCTCGATCTGCACGTACCGCCGGAGAAGCGACAGAGAGGCGCAGACGAGGAGATGGCCGACGCGCTGTTCGACAGCAACCACCTGGTCAACCTCTTCAAGGACAAGTTGGACATCACCCTCGGCATCGACGAACAGCAGACCGTCTACTTCGAGTACTTGCAGGACGAGAATACCACTCCAGACGGACGCCGAGGTTTGATGAGCCACATCCTGGACAGCTTCGTCGTCAACCAGCGCCGGAAGGACAAGGTGGAGCTGACCTGGTCCAAGATGAACGCCACCGAGCGTGAGGAGTTCGAGGCAGCCATCGCCAAGGAGACGAACAACTGGATCCAGCATCAGGGACTCCGCGCTGTCCCGATATCTCGGGTCAAGGACGCGGCGGACGTCATCCGGGCAAGGTGGCTCTTCACCCGCAAGTCCGATGGGAAGGCGAAGGCCCGGCTCGTCCTCCTCGGCTACCAGACGAAGGACCTAGGACAGGAGCCGACAGCCAGCCCCACCGCGTCTCGGCGCGCCCGTCACGTGATGCTAACAGTGGCCGCCGCGAACCGCTGGAAGCTCATCAAGGGCGACGTCACCTCCGCCTCTGCAGGCCCACGACCTCGACAAGGACCTCTTCATCGAGCCAGACGCCGTCCTCAGAAAGGCCTTCCACGTGCAGGAAGGGGAAATCCTCCAGGTCGTGAAACCTGGATATGGGATCGGCGAGGCGCCCCGGCACTGGTGGGAGACGGTCAAGCACGACTTTGCGAAACTTCGACTCCAAGCCTGCGAGTTGGAGCCCTGCCTCTGGAAAGCACGATGTTCCAGGACGGGTATGCTCATTGGTATGATCATGGCCCACGTCGACGACTTCATCATGGCAGGAGATACCTCCCACCCTGAGTGGCAGGACATGGTCAAGCAGATCCGAGGGCTCTACAAGTGGGGCACCTGGGAGGACATGAATGACGGGCTCACCTCTCTCGAACAGTGCGGCGTCACCATCGAAGGGAGCGAACAGGGCTTCTTCCTCCACCAGAAGTCGTACATCGACAAGATCAAGGAGGTCAAGGCGGCCAGCGGCAGTAAGCATCGGACCACCGACAGCCTCAAGGACTCTGACAAGACGGTGCTCAGGGCGTTCTGCGGCGAGATCTACTGGCTTGGCGTGAATACCATGCCATTTCTCTTATCGTGGGTAGCCGATCTCCAGATGAAGATACCAGCAGGTACTCACAACCTCTTCACGGCCGCTAACAACATCGTCAAGCTCGTCAAGCAGAGCCGCCACATGGGGATCAGGATCTACCGGCACGCCCTGGACGACCTCGCCATCTTCACCTGGTGCGACGCAGCCTGGGCCAGCCGCCCGGATGGACACTCCCAGGGTGGTCATATCACCGCTATCTCCTCCAAGGCGGCCATGGACGGGAAGCTCTCCGAGTTCACGGTCCTCGACTGGGGCTCCAAGAAGCTGCGCCGCGTGGCTCGGTCAAGCCTGGCGGCGGAGGTGCAGGAAGCCGGCGACGCCGAAGGCGAGCAGAGCATGGTGCGACTGGTACTTGCCGAACTTCTACACAATATGTCTCCACTGCAAGATACCGCAGCAGCACTACGACGATTACCAGCCATCCTGGTGACGGACTGCAAGGCCTTCTACGACGGCGTGGTGCGATCTCAGTCGGCGGGACTGGGACTGGAAGAGCGGAGGACAGCCATCGAGGCTTTGGCTCTCCGCAACGCCTTGGACGAGGGTCAAACGGTCGTGCGCTGGGTTCACTCACACGCACAGATCGCCGACGGTCTAACCAAGGCAAGCTGGCAGGCATTCGGAGTGGTTCGGGCCTTCCTCGAGAAGCAGCAGTGGCGCCTCATATACGACGAGCAGTTCATGAGCGCTCGCAAGCGGGCAGCTCTTGGCAAGGGCATCTTCGACGAGACGGACCCGACCGACCCGGCCTCAGCTCGTCAGGTACTCGAGGAGCGTAGGTTGGCCCGCCAGGCACAACCACCAGCCAGCATGGAAGGGGACCCTTCCGGCTCGACGACCTCTACTGGGTTCTCGGCCTCCGAATCCCTGATCATGATCCAGAAGTTGCAGCAGGAGATCGAGACTCATCAGAAGTTCGTCCAGCAGCACACACGGAGCGCAGAGATTGCCTGCGCGCACGGCACAGGGCAGAACCTTTTTCCCCCTGTCTGAATGCTACGCAGGAGTAAGCTTGAGCAGCAGCTGCCTCCTGCCCGTCTGCCCTGTCCGTTTCGCCGCCACCCTCGGCTCGAGGCGAGGGAGGGCGGGGCTCTTTCTGACAGAGCCTGGCTGTGCCAGGCAGACCACGCACACTACAGCGCGGCCGTTCATATTGTGGACAAAAGGTGTTCACGGACAATTATCACGATAATTGACATCGACACATACTTTCTCTCGCTCGTCCTCACCGTCACCAGCGTGAACGATCTGGAGGACGAGCTCTAGTAATCAGACTCCAGGATGGCCAGCGGGGGGCCCTCCAGGATGGCCAGATCCCCGGCGGCCGCTGCGAGCACCACGGAGCGGGGGGCCTAGGTCTTGGCAGCCTTGCCCGAGTCGCCGCTCTGTCCACCGCCGCGGCCACCGGCCGGCGGGTGGAGCAGCTGCCGCTCCTCGCGCGCCCTGCGGCGCTCCTTCGCGACGGCCGACTCGGCGGCAAGCTGCCCCGAGATCCATTCGGCCAGGGCGGGCGCGACCACGGGCCCGCGCGCGGACTGCGCGGCCGTGGGGAAGATGCCGCGCGACGAGCTCCATCGAGGCCAAATTGGAGCCATCGACCTGGTCATGCGACTGGGCGACCTACATGATCTTCGACCTCGTCATGCATGGAGACGATCGGATCGTCAGGCGCCACCGCGGGACCCCCGGCACCCTTCCAGGCGAGGTGGCGCCCCATCGGAGATCCGCCATTCTCGACCTGCTAGGTGGCCACCCAGCGGTACGTGCAAGGTCCAGGGATCGGCCAGTATGGGAGCGATGTCGGTCGCATGAGCTGCACGCTGTCCCGACGCTCTCGATGTCGCTGCCCCTGCCCGTCGTATGCGGTGGCGAGTGCGCGGAGGTCGCCCGCGGCGGCGGACGCGCCGCCGTCTGCAGCCGCGGGGCCGGCAGAGGCAGCGGGGCCAGGAACTGCACCAGGGGGGCCAGCCACCAGCGCCGCGAGCCTGGCGAGCCCGCTGGCTGCGGCCGGCGCAGGCGGGGCATCTGATGGGGCGGCAGGGGCTGGGGCGGCTCCAGCGGCGCCAGGTACGGCTGCAGGGGCCCCAGCCGCGACGCCGCCACCCAGGGGACCAGGCCCCGCGCCAGCGGGTACCATCGCGAGGGGAGCAACACCTCCGCCACTAGCAGCAGCACCAGGAGCGGGCCCAGGGCCCGCCGGGGGCTTGTTGTGCTCCGCGAGTTTCGCAGCGCCGTTCGCACAGGCCCGGGCGAGCTGGGCGACCGTCGGCACCGCGGCGAAGTCGTACCGCCGAATGCCCGCGGGCATGACGGCACCGATCGGCGCTGAGGCAGCTCCCCACTCGTTCCACCAATTGCGGATGTCCAGGTTCCCCAGGTCGAACTTCTCGATTTAGACGCCGAAGTCGGGCGCGAGGACAGCGAAGTGCTCCGGCACCCGAGTCGAGAGGCCCACCACGATGCGCTTGTGCGCCAGCCGGGGAGGCGGCTCGTCATACTCAACCCAGATTTCATCGCCCACGACTATCATGAAAAGCGGCCCCCTCCGTCGCGGGGCGGCCGCCGATCAGGCGCGTCGACGCACACAGTCTGCTGCGCGGTCGAATTGGCCACGCCCCCGATGGCGGGCCGCGCCGCGCGGCCCCGGCAAGCGCAGCGCGCTGCGCGCAGCGCCAGCGACAGGGCCCAGCGGGCGCGCTCGGAGGCCAGGAGCAGCAGGTCGCCGATCGCACCTTCCCAGGCACGGGAGGGACGATGCCCATCGCCCGCCTCGCACGAGGGGCAGGCCGGGCAGGGCGAGGGGCAGGCGCGGCTCGCCCCCCTCGCGTCCAGGGCGGCCGCCAGGCAATCCGCCAGCGGCACCTGGACCCCGGCGGCCTCACCCGGCGCCAGGAACGGGCCCGCGTCGGCCAGCGGGGGCGGCGCGGCCGCCAGAGGAGGCGCGGCGGGCGCCTGTGGGGCCGCGACCAGCAGGATGATATTGCTCGCGAGCGGGAGGCCGAGCCCGGTGCCACTGAAGCGCATCCGGGGGAGGGCCTCACCCTCCAGAATTATGCTAACGGAGTTCCCCACATAATGATGTTTTTGGGCTAGCGGGATCAAGCAACATTTTGTAGAGAAATTGCCGACCTGCCCTCGCCCTCTCCATCCTTTTCTATCACATGGTTTGCGAATACCCTCCTCGCTCATGCGGGGCTTCCCTGGAGGGGTGGGACGGGCACGGAACCTGATAAATAGCACTGTTCGCGAATACCCTCCTCGCTCAGACGGGGCCTCCCTGGAGGGTGGGAGGGGCAGGAAATCTGATAAATAACACTGTGTTCGAATAGCGTCCTCGCTCAGGCGGGGCCTCCCTGGAGGGGTGGGAGGGGCACGAAACCTGAGAAATAACAGGTGATGCGAATACCCTCCTCGCTCAGGCGGGGCCTCCCTGGATGGGGTGGGAAGGGCACGAAACCTGATAAATAACAGGTGATGCGAATACCCTCCTCGCTCAGGCGGGACCTCCCTGGAGGGGTGGGAGGGGCACGAAACCTGATAAATAACAGGTGATGCGAATACCCTCCTCGCTCAGGCGGGGCCTCCCTGGAGGGGTGGGAGGGGCACGAAACCTGATAAATAACAGGTGATGCGAATACCCTCCTCGCTCAGGCGGGGCCTCCCTGGAGGGGTGGGAGGGGCACGAAACCTGATAAATAACAGGTGATGCGAATACCCTCCTCGCTCAGGCGGGGCCTCCCTGGAGGGGTGGGAGGGGCACGAAACCTGATAAATAACAGGTGATGCGAATACCCTCCTCGCTCAGGCGGGGCCTCCCTGGAGGGGTGGGAGGGGCACGAAACCTGATAAATAACAGGTGATGCGAATACCCTCCTCGCTCAGGCGGGGCCTCCCTGGAGGGGTGGGAGGGGCACGAAACCTGATAAATAACATGGTGATTCGAATACCCTCCTCGCTCAGGCGGGGCCTCCCTGGAGGGGTGGGAGGGGCACGAAACCTGATAAATAACAGGTGATGCGAATACCCTCCTCGCTCAGGCGGGGCCTCCCTGGAGGGGTGGGAGGGGCACGAAACCTGATAAATAACAGGTGATGCGAATACCCTCCTCGCTCAGGCGGGGCCTCCCTGGAGGGGTGGGAGGGGCACGAAACCTGAGAAATAACAGGTGATGCGAATACCCTCCTCGCTCAGGCGGGGCCTCCCTGGAGGGGTGGGAGGGGCACGAAACCTGAGAAATAACAGGTGATGCGAATACCCTCCTCGCTCAGGCGGGGCCTCCCTGGAGGGGTGGGAGGGGCTTGGTATTGGTATGGTATGGTATGGCTTGGTATGGCTTGGGATGTTATTGGTTTGGTATGGTATGGTATGGTATGGTACTGGTATGGTATGGTATGGTATTGATATGGTATGGCTTGGTATGGCTTGGTATGGTATTGGTATAGTAAGGTATTGGTATGGTATGGCTTGGTATGGTATGGTTTAGGAGAAGGACGCGGGAGGAGGAGGAGAAGGAGAGGGTGTTCTGGGAAAACAAGAACCCCACTCAGGATGTGGGGAAAAAGACTTGAGCAGGCGCGGATGCGGCGCATCGGCGCGACCGCGACGGCCCTCGGTTCCAAAGGAGATGAGATGTGCAAGACCCTGCCATCATCCCCATCCTCATCCTCATCCTCATCCGCATCCTGATCTTCATCAGCATCATCATCACCATCCCCATCGCCATCAGCATTATCATCAGCAACATCATCCTCTTAATCAACATCATCATCATCATCACCATCATCATCATCATCATCATCATCATCATCATCATCATCATCACCATCACCATCACCATCACCATCATCATCATCATCATCATCATCATCAGCATCATCATCATCATCATCTTCATCCGCATACTCATCGTCGTACTCATACTCGTATTCATACTCAAACTCATCATTCTTCTCGTCATTATCCTTATGCGGCACCTCATCTTCCACCTCATCCTCTGTTCCCTCCTCCTCCTCCTCCTCCTCCTCCTCCTCATCATCATCATCATCATCATCATCATCATCATCCTCATCCCGCTATTCCTCCTCCTCCTCCTCCACGACCTCCTGCTCCCTCCCTCCCTCCCTCCCTCCCTCCTTCCCTCCCTCATTTCCTCTCTCCTTCCCTCCCTCCCTCCATCTCCTCTTCCTTCCTCCCGCTCCTCCTCCTCCTCCTCATCATCATCATCATCCTCCGACTCCTCCACCACCTCCTCCTCCACCTCCATCTCCTCCTCCTCCTCTTCCTCCTCAACCCTCCAAATTTCCTCCACCCCCTCAACCTCCTCAACCTTCTCGACATCTTCAACCTCCTCAACCTACTCAACCTCCTGGTCTTCCTCCTCCTCCTACTCCTTGTCCTTCTCCGGCTCCTCCCCCTCCTCCTCCTCCTCCTCCTCCTCCTCCTCCTCTCCTTCTCCTCCCGCTCCCCTCGGCCTCCCCTCCCCCCCCTCCCCCTCCCCCTCCCCCTCCCCTCCCCCACCCCCACCTCCTCCTCCTCCTCCTCTTCCTCCTCCTCCTCCTTCTCCTCCTTTTCTGTTGCTGATTTGTCCTCCTCCTTCTCCTTCTCCATTTCCTTCTTCTCCTTCGCCTCCGTCTCCTTCCTCTCCTCCTTGTTGTGTTTTTTGTATGTGTGTTCCTTGTTGTTCCTCTGTTTCTTTCTCCTGTTACCGGGTCCGGGTCCGGACTTCAACCTTGGCCATTTCTTTACATACCCCGGGGCACGTGAGCCAGAAGCCGGCAGCGAAGACTTCAGGACGAGTCTCCTGGGGACCCGCCTGCTTCGTGGCGGAGAGCAGGGAAGGGAGGTCTGGGGAGGGGGGGCTCGATGCATACCCCACTTCGATCGGTCGGCCAAGGAGCTCGGTCCATATGCGCTGCAGCTATCCAAACTGTGGAACGCTGGAGCGTCTACATACCGAACTCCTTCACCGAACCTCTTGGCTCCCTGGCCGACCAAACGAAGTGGCCTATATATCGGGACCCGCCGAAGGTCACGGAAAGAGGGTGGGTCACTGGGAAATGCGAACGCCTCCTTCGATAATGCCTGGTCGAGCTTGAAATCCTTCACTAGGGTGCGGTGCCGCATCTCCGACTCCCGCCTCTTCTCGGCCACCAGCTGCAAGCCAGCTTGCTCACATAAAGCCTCATCGATCTCCGCGTGCTTCCTCCTCTTCCTTCTCCTCCTTCTCCTCCTCCTCCTCCTCCTCCTCCTCTACGACCTCCTCCTTCTCCACATCCTCCATCCCCCCTCCTCAGCGTTCCCCCACCCACTCATCACTCCTCCTCCTACTCCTCCCCCTCCTCCTCCTCCTCCTCCTCCTCCGCCTCTTTCCCCTTCTCCTCTTCCTCCTCCTTCTCCTCCTCCTCCTCTTCCTACTCATCATCATCATCATCATCATCATCATCATCATCATCATCATCATCATCATCATCATCATCATCATCATCATCATCATCATCATCATCATCATCAGCATCATCATCATCATCATCATCATCATCATCATCATCATCATCAGCAGCATCATCATCATCATCATCATCGCATCATCAGCATCATCATCATCATCATCATCATCATCATCATCATCATCATCATCATCATCATCATCATCATCATGCCTGCTCCTCGTCCTCATCCACCTCCTCCTCCCCCGTTCCTCCTCCACATCATCCCCACCGTCATCAGCAGCAGCATCAGCACCTTCCTCATCCGCATCATCACACTCACTCTCAACATAGCCTGCGAAGCGGGGATTTATCCATATCCACCGCCTGGGAACCGACGTCCTGGTGCCCCAGCGGGCGGTGGATATGGATATATTTCGGTCCCCGGGGGCCTGAATCTGTCCATATCCACCGCCTGCCGAGGCTCCGAAAACTGACCCTCCAGGCGGCGGCTATGTATAAATTCCCGCCTCGGATAGCCACATTGCTAGAATCACCATAACCATCACAGACACCATCAACATCACCATCATCGTCGTCATAAACATCATGATCGACAACAACATCGCGATACATATATATATGTATATATCGCCGACGTGACTCTTGCAAGCCTGGGGCCCGCACTGCATGCCTGAAGTCGCTCTCCAATCACAAGTGACGGTCACGCCAGCGCGGCGGGGTGCAGACACAACACGGTGTGTCGGACCATCGGACAACTGTTACAGCTGCAATGTGCGGTTGCGGCTCTCCACCAGAGACCAACAACATGCTGGTCTTCTTCGTGTCCTCTCTCCCCGCAATACGCCACCGGTAATCATCGATCTCCACTTTGGGCACTGGCGTCGCACTGCAACAGTCGAGGCGAGGTTCCAGCTGCTGTCTTGTTCTATGATGGTCTCTTTCTTCCACGAGGCGCACACTCATTGTCTCCTCGCGCGTCACACGAAGTATTGGGTCGAGAAACCACTTCTGCTGGATTGGCACGCGTCCCGCGCGACATCGGCCATACGCGAGACGGTGTGGCACGGGAGGTGCACGGCGTGCCCCTGGCACGGCTGCAGAGGGCTGCGCCTGCGTTGATCCGCGAGTCGGGCAACTGCACGAAGTGTGGCGCGAAGCTCGCCAACACGAAGATACGCAGCAGGCGACTGCACTCCACAGTCATCGGGGGCTGCTAAAGGTGCCCCTGGACCAAGGTGCCCACAGCTTGTCGCCTGGTCCTGGAGCCCCTGTGGCCCCCTAAGCCTCGTGCTCGGGTGCTGTCTGGAGGCCGCGGGGGCCACCCTGGAGATCCTGGAGGCACCTCGGCGCTAAAAGGCTCTGCACTCCTGGCAGCACCCGAAGCCATACCCGGGCAGGGCCTCCCTGCCCAGGCACGGCGTGGCCTCCCTCCTGGCCGAGCTCGGCAGGGTCTATACTTAGAGAGCCCCGGGTTCGCCGGGGACTGGCTTCCCCCAGGATCGACAAAACAAATCGGTGCGGCACGTCCTGTGCGACCGTCCTCCCGCAGGCGGATGCGTTTCGGGGACGGTCGTGCGGCGCTCCCGCACGCAAAGGGCGCGTGGCGACTGGAGCAGCTTGGCTAGCAGTTCCGCGGTCTGGCAGGCGCTGCCTTCTCGAGTCGTCGAATGGGCAGCTGAAGCGAAGTTCGACGAGTGAAGGTCTCACCCCTGGTCCTGCCCCTCGCGGGCCATTGCGATAGGACTTGAACCTCCCGAAACCCTTCGAGAACTTTCCCGGAATCCTTCCTGGAGGGTTTTCGGGAGGGTTGCGGGAGCCCCTAGGCTGTTCAGGGAAACCAATCCCCAGCAAACCCTGGACTTCCTAAGGTCAGGTCGGGCATGTCTTCCTACAGGCGGACGTTGTGCGAAAAGTGAGAAGCAACCACATTGATTATGGACATATATATATAAATAAATAAATAAAAACTCGCCCACGTAAAATTACAAACGATGCTTTCCAGACTCCCCCCGTAGAGGGACATGCCCGACTTAAAATCATGAGTCAATACACCACCGTTGTGCCCAGGACGGCCGATGTCGGGCACGGCGATGCACAGGCCGCCCCCTTCGGGCAAGACGCGCGGAGCAGCTGCCGTCGACGGGCGCCCCCCCGCCGCCGTCACGTACGTGCCATCATCTTGTCATTCCAGTGTCTGCATCGCTACAACGTCATCGCCATAGTGTTTCTGAGGCTCACAAGGCCATCCAACGGACCCCCTCGACACCTGCAGCAACAAGGGCCATGCGCGGTGAGCCATACGGCGGCAAGGGGTTCCCGGTGCAGCGCCCTTGGGTGCAGGCATCGCGCTTCCAGCGGCCGCAGCAGCCTTCTGGGGGAGGCTTTGGTGGTCTTGGCAACATGGCGGAGCAGTTCTCGGATATGCTCAACAGCGTGCAGGCGTTGGGCCGCATGACCGAGCTCGGCTGCATTCTGAATGCGCAGCAGCAGCAGCAGCAGCCGTGCGTGCAGCAGGGTGCGGGCTCCTCTGGTAGCGTACCAGGGGCAGTGAACCAGCAGAAGGACTTCACCGCCACGGAGCTGGTGACTGCACTCCGCGAAATGCTGACCAACGCCGGGTCCAACAGCTCAACGCCGAGCAGTGGTGACAGCCGCGTTACCGCGATCGTTTCGGAGCTCAGCAAGCTCGCGGGCATGAGCGGGAAGGTGGACAAGGAGCAGGGGCGCGACCTAGAGAAGGACCCGGCCTTCCAGAAGCTGAAGGAGCAGGTCGCGAACATGAGTGCGCAGATGTCCGGGCACCAGCAGGACATTCAGGGGCTGAAGACCACCATGCAGCAGCTCGCCTCGGACACGAATGCTTTCGCGTCGCAGACAGCATCAGACATGAAGGAGATGAGGGAGTTGCTCGTGGCGCTGGCTCAGCCGGGCGGCCGTGCTACGCCTGTGGCGGCGGCACCGGCCGGTGCTGCCCTGGCGGCCGCCCCGGCCGCAGCGGCCATGGTGAGGCCCCAGCCGTTGTTCAAACTGAACATGGACACCGGGGTGCACGACGCAGCCCTGCCTCATGTTGGCGTGACGACAACGCGCCGTGAGGTGGTGACGATTCGTGCGGCCATCGGCGGGGAGATCACGACCTACCCAGAGTGGTGGGACCGCATGTCCAGGCTCAAGACGGTCCCCCTATGGCGCGCAAAGTGCCTGTCTCTCGGGGCGCCCAACGAGACCGTGCAGGGGAAGGCGGTGGAGCAGATGGGTGCCATGCTCTACCAGCACCTCAGCGCGACCGGCGAGTGGGAGACAGTCGCGCTGCAGGGGCCGCCGTGACAGGCGACCACGGGAGGAGTGGCGCGGCCAATCCCTCGACCAGCTCTCGTTCATGTGCAGTGGATGATCGGCGTCGCTGTGCTTATCGTCATCGTGTGGTGCACGCTTCAAGTGTGCGGGCTCCTCCAGGATGTCCGATATGCCGTGGGTACTTTCATTGAGCAATTTCTGCACGCGGCTGGGAGAACGCTGCCTTGGGTCATAGGGCAGCAAGCATTGTACGGAACCGTCAATATCTTCTCTCTGCTGTTTGGCAAGAGCCCAACTGCGAGTTCGGGCCCGCCTCCCATGGAAGAGTTCTCTACAAATGAGGCTTTCCCATTCGAGGTTATGACCGGGAAGAGCACTCATGCTCGCGGGTCTGAGTGGGTGATGAGGCCTCTGTTCATGCTGCTCGGGCGGATGATGAATCGCAGGTGGAGGGCATGAGAGCCGGGAGTGAGGCCAGGCGATATGATTTTGACATGTGTTGCAGCATATTGCCATGTCATTTGATTTGCTTGCTCATCTCTCCCCTCTCGCTCGTCCTTCTGTCCTCTCTCCTTCTTCTCCGTCTGCGTTGCATTCTTCGCAAAAGGGGTCTGTTAGACAATTCTGTATGACAGTTTCGCATCGTGTGACAGGTAGCAGAATGTAGCATTGTGTTGTTGGAACAACAGCAACGCCAACGATACAAATTTGGGCATAGTTTGTATCATCCGCTTGTGCTATGCAGAAGGGGGTCTGAAGCCGTCACGACAGGTTCTGACATGTAGCATTCAGTTTAAGCATGTTCCTTTCCGTTGGTGTCTAGACTCAGGTGTTGCTCACTGGTTTAGGCCGGCGCTCAAGCCCTAACAGGAGGGCGCACACACGTGTGGGCTGGTGAACGCACTTGAGATAAAGAGATTCAGTACACGGGGCGAGGAAAAAATGCAGCACTATCACATTGTTGTTTTTTTTTGTATCGTCTCTTGTACTCTTCCATATGAGTGTGGGAGCGGGGGCACGCGCCGCGCCGTGGCGCGAGCGGGTCGCGCCCGCGCCACGGCGCAGCGCCCCGGCGAGCAGCGAGCACGGCAGCGACAACGGTTCGGTGCAGAGGCGCCCCCAAATCCGACCGCGAGGCGGAGGAGGAGGAGGAGGAGGAGGAGGAGGAGGATGAGGAGTAGGAGGAGGAGGAGGAGAAGGAGGAGGAGGAGGAGGGGGAGGAGGAGGAGGAGGAGGAGGAGGAGGACATGGAGGAGGTGGAGGAGGAACAGGAGGAGGAGGAGAAGACTGATTGACTGACATCCATGGGCGAGCGAAGCTACGAATGGTCACGCTTCAACCTTGGAATTCGCTGGGCGGCATACCTGAGTGGCTGCAATGTTGCTACACATTGGCACTGACTGGTGGAGAAAAGCACTCGGGCCCCCAGGCAACCCAAGGGGTGTGACCACAGGGCGCAAGGGTGGCGGCCGACACGTTTGTGACCAGAGAGACTGGAGACAACCCGCTCCTCACCCAGCAGCGAAGGGCCCCCAACGGCATCCCACATCACTGGGCCTGAAGTGAGGCGGCCCCTAGCCTCTCCCTTGCTCCGGGGGGCGATTTTGTCTCCCCCCTACCTTTACCCTTGCCCCGCCCCTTCGGACGCGGCTGAATTTAAGCGGCTGGGATAAAACAGCCCCTTCAGAGCGGATTCGGAGAGGGACGAGGTGAAGGAGGCCAGGACTGAATCTCTGCTCACTACGCCTCTAGAAACGAGCCCGTTCAGCCTCTCACTATCAGCTAAACTCCTCATACTCCTCATTTCGGCCTCGCCTAGCTGGGCTCCAGCCTGTTCAAAAGCTCTCGCGCGTCCCTTTCCAAAACCCCGCGTGGGACAGCGCCGATCAGGATCTACCCTCCGTGCCTCACGATCTCCGAGCGAATGGTGCCGTCGAGCTCCTGAGCGATCGCGGTCGTGGAGAGCGCCCACTGCAGCCGCACCTTCCCCTCTATACGCTTCGATTTCTTTTTGGCCTCCTTGCCCTGCGGCACGCGCACGCAACCTGATGTCCGCAGCCGAATCCTCGAGCTCGTGCTTCATGATGTTCTCGGTCCAATACGTCGCGAGCGTGGTGCGCGCCTGGCCTGCCTCGGTGCTCGCGAGGAGGAGCGCCCTGATGAAATCCTCCCATACGTGAAAATGTGGGCTCCCCAGCACCGCTGTGTCCACTGTGGTGTCGTCGTCCTTGGCGTTCTCTTTGAGCTCCATCGCCGCTTTGTGGTTGTTATTGCCCACTTGAACGGCCGCCTCGATGCGTGGAGCTGCCAGCGGGATGATCGCTGTGACGACGACGCTGATGACCGACCTGCGGTCTCCCGCCATGCTGAGCACGAGCTTTGTGAGGAGAAGCGTGAGCTGCTGAACGAGCTGTGATTGGTGGCGCCTTTTCCTGCCGCTCCTTTGGCCTGCTCGAGCAGCTCCTGTGCCTTCTGCTTCTTGGAATCCTTGGCTCCTGCTCCTCCCGCTGGGCGCTTGTTTCTCGGCAGGCCCGAGGCAACGTCTGCGATGTCTGCCTCCTTCATCCACGTCGGCTCGCTGTCGTTCACTATCTCGACCTCCTCGGCCGTATGAAATGTTCTTGCCCACAGTAGCGGGCGCACGAATATGGGAAAAAAACTGGTGGCCAGCGAAATGTCCTCGAAGCTCGAGCCAAGATCCAGCTACGCATTCGCATCCAAGGCTCTGAAGTGATTTGGGTTCCTGCGCGGGAACGAGTGCTCGAGCGAGATCAACTACACAATCGCCTCTTTGAGTATATCGTGCTAAGTACCGACGTGCAGTGGCCTCCGAGGCGAAGACCGTTTCACACATGATGCAGACGTTGGCCGGGTTAAAGAAGGAGCACCTGTTGACGATGTTGTGTACTTGCCGAACGTGCGTGCGAAGGGCCCGTTTCGAATGAAAGACTCGACCACACGATATCCCATCTACTTCCGCCTGGCACATAAACGTCTCCTCCACCTCGTGCGTAACCTTCTCCTCCCCATCGTCGTTTTGCGTCGGGGCCAAGGGTCTGCACGTGGGGGGCGGTACGATGATTCTGCACTCGTTTGCTTCGAGAATGCTCATATCTATGCTGCAGAGGTCTTCTCGTACTTGCAGGTCTTTCAGCCAACACGATGTGCGGACCAGCGAGCTCTTGCAGTGCCTGGGCCTCGTCCGAGACCCGAATGAGCGAGTCAACGTCTTGCTGAGCCCGCTTTGCCCAAGGGTGGGCCAGCACAGAGAGGGAGTCATCCTCAGCCACCGTGCTCTGCCGCTGGCCGCAGATGGTGCCGAAAAGGGCCCCGAAGAACTGGACACAGTTGTTCCTGTCCTTGGCCGCCGGCTGCAGCCACTTCAGCCTCCTCACCCACAGCTCGACTTCAGACCTAGGTTTCTGCACGTGCGCCAAAACCTCCCTGTTCGTGAGAGACCGCACCGTGCCATCCTCCCCGTTGCCGCGCCCCTCGTAGCGATACGCGCCAAGGGAGCAATCACCCCGTCGAGCGTGTCGTACTGCCTCCTCGTAGGGACGAACGCCTCCACAGCAGTAAGCGCAGCATTGACCACTCGTCCAATCAGCACGGTTGACCTCCACCTCCATGGCACCCGCTTGGTGTTCCAGAAAGACCCCGTAGAGTAAAAGACCGCCTTGGCCGCCTGCACCCGCTTCGCCAGCTCGATGCCAAAACTCTGGATATGTGTGAGAATGGGGCCCATGTCTCGTGCCTGTTCAACTATCTGTCCGTCCCACTTCTCGCGTTGCTCCTGTTGCCGTAGATCCCTTCTCGCTGTGCCTCCAAATCCATAGATCGCCATGGTGTTGACCTGCTTGGTGTTGTTTTGAGCCAGGCCGATCTTGAGCAGTTGTTCGTCCAAGATATTGTCACAGTCCTGCAGCTTGCTACGCAGCTTGTCCAACTTGACGTACTCTCTGCGCGTGGGGGGGTGCTGCAATGTCTTATTGTCGATGCCGTCAGCGTACAGGTGCAGACTGAGATCAATTTCGTGTCGAGCGATCGGGCACTTGACCACAAGCAGCATGTCCGCGTTGTCCTGCTGACGCCACTGCGTCGTCCATGGCTCCATGGCGTGGGTAAAGGAACGGGGGAAGCAGTGCACCATGAATGGGTCGTCCCCCATGAAGCCTCCTTCCGTCGGCCTAAAGTGGAGCATGCCGTCAGCTGCTGGGAGTAGCACTTGCGCCCTCCGTATTCGTTCATGAGCCAGTCGTAGATCTCGTTCTCTTACCAGTACTGCTGCCGCCTGCTCCATCTACTGCCAGCCCCACCGATGGGAAAGCGTTGGTCATGTCCTTGAACTGTCAATGCAGGAGCACTTCAATTGCCTGAGAGTGCATTCCGTGATCATCGCCGCCATAATTGCGGTCTCCGTACGTCGCCCCGTCGCGTATCCATGATGCTCTGCAGAAAAGGGCGAGGAGGAGGAGGAGCAGAAGGAGCAGGAGGAAGCCCTCCTTGATCCGACCACTCTCTTTTCCCACAACTCCGGCAGACCTGGCAGCCCTGAGAGGTAAACGCCCCGCGTCTGCTTCTGCCAGCTTCCGCCGACCTTCCGAGAACCCGCCGCCACTATCCTTCCGCCGCCCTTCCGCAGAAGCGAGAGGCGCGCCGAAGGCGAGAGGCCTCTTCCCAGACCCCCGACGTCATGTTTTCGGCCCATTCCCTTGGAACACTTCATCCTGAGCCTTCTTCGGACGGTTCCAGGGACTGGCGAGGACCCCCAGCGGCCGAAAATTGTGAAAAACCTCCCGTCGCGATTTTCCCTGGTCCGAGGGGGTCTGGGTCTGGAGCGCCACAATCTGGCCCTCAGCGGCGTCAGGACGTCCGCAGCGAGGAGACCACACCGGTCAGCCGCGCCACTGCAGGCGGGCCCTCGGAGGCGCTCCCGGCGACGCAGGAGGCCGCTGGAAGTCCCGGTGGGCGAGATGAGCCGAAGGCAACGCCCCCTCCGAAACGCCATACCCAGACCCCTCGAGTCATGGAAAAATCGCGACGGAAGGTTTTTGGCCGTTTTCGGCCTCTTGGGGCCCCCGCCGGGCCTCGGGATGAAAAACTTGCCCCGGGAAAGGGGTCGGGACCTCCAGTGACCCCACAAAAAAGTCGGGAAGCCACCCCATGCCGCCCCTGGTCAGGGGTTGCTACGGTGAAGAGTGTTTGCTTGGCGTGTCGCGGCGGTGGTCCCGGCGACACGCTATACCCTGCAAGCATACAGCGCGTCGCTCCACTCTGCGGGGCGGGATACTTCAAAGGCTCGGAACGTTGACGCTCGGGGACCAGGACGTGGTTAGCGTGTCTTGCCGAAGAGCAGTGGGCCAGAACCTGCGGCGCGACACGCTAACCAAACGCTCCCAATCTTAAGGTGTCCCTGGTCCAACGTGCCCCCAGCACTTCGCTCCATCTTGAACCCCTGGGGCCCTCTGGGCCGCGTGACCCGTGCTCTGGAGGCCGTTGGGGACTGGGCCTGGTCCCAGACACTCAACGACTTGATCTTTTAAATGCGGGGTCCCCAGAAGTGCTGACCAATTTCCATGGGGCCGGGTTTCCATCCCGAGTCGCTCTCTGAGTGCCTCAGGGCCTGACGGGGACCCCCGGAGGCCGAAAACAACCAAAAGCCCTCCTCGTGCTTTTCTCACTGCACGCGCACGTCTGGGGCCCACGGCGCGAGTTAAGCGCTGTGTGTCCGTTCTCGCTCTGTTCTCGTTCTCCCTCGCTCCGTCTTCGCTCCCCGTCTGCTGCAAAACGACGTCGGAGCGAGAACGGCACATGGAGTCGCCACTGAGCACCGTGCAGCTCGCGCCCTGAGCTGAGCCCGGCAGCGCCCGACCCGCCCGGTGAGCGGGCGGAGAGCGCGCTGCCGCGGTGGACCCGAGGGGCGCCGCAGGACGCAGGAAGACATCCTGCGCGCCGCCAGGGCCGCGCGGTGCCTGGAGCGCAGCTCGAGCGTGCATTACTCGGCGGCGAGCGAGAGGAGGAAGTGAGACGGGGAAGGCCTTCTCAGAAGGTGGCGAGACTCCTCAGAAGCCCTCGAGCCTTCTGAGAGTTTTTGTCTTCAGGCAGGCTTAGGAAACTTCTCAGAACGCCGGGGGACTTCTGAGCCTTCTGAGAAGGCCCGCTCCTTCTCACTTCCCCCTGGGCTCGCCGTCGAATCACTGGGGGGGCGATCAATGGGGGGGGAGAAGCGTGCACCTTTCGTGCCCCTTTTGTAGGGTCCCTTTCGAGCACAAAAAGGTAAACCTTCCTTCGCCTCCCCCCAATACTCGACGCCCGAGTAGCACGGCCCGCGAGGCGCTGGGCAGAGTCGCGCAGCGCTCGGGCCCAACACTGCTGGGCTGGCCCTGCAAGACCCGGCTGCACGACAGAGCAGAGGCCTCCCGGACGGGGTCCGAGCAGAAGGGGTCGGAGCGTCGCGCCGCATCGTCGATGCGTCGACAGTGCGACGGCGACAAATCGGCGACGCCGGCGTGGAGAAAACCGCGCTCCACACCCAGACCCCCGACGTCATGATTTTTAAAAAACGTCGACCCCTGGAGGTCTCGACCCATTCCCCTGGACCGGTTTTTCATCCTGAGTCGTTGTTTGGCGGTCCCGAGGGCCGGTAAGGGCTCCCAGAGGCCGAAAATAGCGAAACACCTCCCGTCGTGATTGTTTCATGACCCGAGGGGGTCTGGGTATCGAGCTGCATCTGGGAGGCCCAGAAAGAGTGACCCCGGGCAAGAGCGACCTCTGGTGCGCGGCGTCAGGGGCCCCGCGGGCGGCCATCCTGCCAGGCGCGAAGGCCAGCGCTTCGGAGGGGGGGGGCCTGGTCTCGCCATCGTTCGGACGTCCGTCCCCCGTGCATGTTTCGGTCTCGCGCGGGCTTGTTTCGCAAGACGACCTCAAATGCTCCTCGAGGGTCCTCGCCGAGGAAAAATGCGATGCCGAGCTGTGGGCCCGCACCAGGGGCTCACTCTGGCGAAGGGTCACTCCTGCGCGTCGCCGACAAAGTCGCGACGCGCTCGTGCTCAGCACTCCTGGGCCAGCCCCGTGAGACCGAAACCTGTTGAAAGAACAATTCGGATGTGTGTAGTTTTCGACCTCTGGGGGCCCTCTCCTGACCTCCCAGACCCAGTCCTCTTGCGGATTGATGGTGGTGACTGATGTACAATCAGGAACTTTTGCTTAGAGGCGGCGAAGGCCCCGGCGACACGCTACGCCCTGCAAGCGGATAGCGTGTCGCTCCGTTCCGTGGGGCTCGGGACGTTAGTGCTTGTGGACTGGCACGTGGACTGCGTGTCACGCCGAAGCGTGGTAACCCAGAACCAGCGACGCGACACGCTAAGCAAACGCTCCTGAGCGTATTCAACCCCGGAGCTTTTAATCAGTTTTGGCTTCCGGTGACCTTCATCAGGCCCCAGGGCATGCAAAATGGTTCCAGGACGAACTACCCCCAGCGAAGGGGTCGAGGCCTGTGGGGCCCGCGCATTGGAAAAGCGAATAGTCGGATGTCTGGGTTCTGTGTCGCGTCCCTCTCCTGACTTCGCCCTTCTGGCCACTCATTGGGTCGAAGCGTGGTCTGCTGCGTGCCACTCAGTCACGAGGAGCCCAGAAGACGACGTCAAACTATATGCCTCAGACTCGTCGCCCTAAACACGGGCGAGCTGGCTTCGCCGGCGCTGGCAGCTCTCAAGGACACTGGACAATCGCGGTGCGACCCTGTTTTTGACTGCAGCACAGCAGTATCTTTGACTGCAGCACGGGAAGACAACAGCGCCCCTCCACTTGGGCAAGCCAAGCTGAGGCAAAACTGAACAAACTCGTTCCTGGTCTCTCTTCTCTATCCGCTTCGTGTGCTCGCCGTACAACTTCTCGCAGTGGCGAGGGTCATAGCGACGGCTTGGCGGAACTGTGGGACCTGTAGTCAAAGGTTCACGTAATCATGTTGCATGTCGGCGCTATTACCGAGATTGAATCTCACGATTGCACGAGTAATGCGCCGTTGAAGAGCAAACCGCCCACCACAAGTGTGCACAATGACATGCGAATAGGGCTCGGGGCAAACTGCCCCTCCTTTTTTTCGATCCTCCCTAGGTGCACGCGGCGAACCGGCGCAACATACCACACATACGAGAAAACACATGAGCAAGCAAGGCGGCGGTCCTCTCTGGCTGCACGGGGTGAACCATTGCAACATACCACACATACGTATATACTTTTTTACAATCGAGGAGACGGTAAAGATAACGCTGACACGAGAGAAACCTGAGCGAGGCAGCGTTCTGGAACATCGGGAGCAAGCGTTGGGCCACCTTCCTGGACACTGCTTTCCACATACGCCGATAGCCCGTTGCACATCCACGCAGGCGTGTTCAGACCAGCGGGCGCGAGCATGCTCAAACACTCACACACACAACGACGCCAGCTATTGGACCTCAGAGCGATGAATGCGTGTAATTACCTGCGTTGGATGTTGTGCGTCATCCTGTGTAGCTGACACCCAAAACATGAATCCAGAAATATTGACGTCTCAATGTTACTTCCGCTGGCTTCTGTTGGCGCGTCCACCGACGCTTTACTTTCTCTGGCGTCCGCCACCATCCGCCGACTTCCGCCGAGGGCGAGGATGCGCCGAAGGCGAGGCCTGTTGCAGGACGAGCCATGTGTGCGTGTGGATCCTTAAGTGTCTCGAGCCCTGTCCTCAGCGTGAGGACATAATCCGTGCCGACCCAAGCGCGAGCGGCCGACCACAGACCACATCTGTGGGCTTTCCTCTATAGCAGCTTCGTGTTCTTGCCGTACACATGCTCGCAATGGCGAACGTCATAGCGACGGATGGCAGGCTCTGTGGGACGTGTAGACACAAGTTCACGCAATCACGTTGCATGTCAGCGCTATTACCGAAATGCCCTCCTGCGATTGGACGAATAATGTGCAGTTCGAAACCAAGCCACCCACCACAAGTGTGCATTACAACGTGCGAATAAGGGCTCGTGGCAAACTGCCCCTCCTTTTTTCCGATCCTCCCTGGGTGCACGGGGCGAGCTGGTGCAGCATACCATACATACGTGAAAATACAGGAGCAAGCAAGCAAGGCGACGGTAAAGATAAGGCTGACACGGGAAGCCTGAACTAGCCAGCCTTATGGAAACATCGTGGACAAGCGTCAGGCCACCTTCCTGGAAGCTGCCTTCCACATCCCTAAATCGCCCAGGCAGGCGTGCTCAGACCAGCAGGCGCAAGCATGCACAAAGACACACATGAAAGCGTGGGAGCAATCTTTGTGACACTCTGAACCTCGAGCTGGTTCCAACTCCCGCAAGGATAATGCCCGCCATCGGCCCTGTGGGCGAACAATGTTCCGCAAAAGGTGGCGCGATCACCAGCAGCTACAACGCCAGCGTCAGCGCCACCTTGCTCCGCGGACTGAGCACAAAAATCTCAACCGAGGGACCCAAGTGGAACGGTGGGCTCACCGCGGGGGTGCTCCATTCCGTGGGGAACCCAGACGTGGCGACGACGGGATGCGGAGCGGGCCGCGTACGCAGCAGTGGAGCGGTCCGACGCGCAACGCCATTGGGCGCGGAAAGGCCCGGGGGGGCGCGCCTTCTGCGGCTTTTGCTGGCCGTGACGCGGCAGAGTAGGCTCTGGTCTGGGAGATGCTGTCAACGCCGTCGACTTCCACCTCGGCTCCGGCAGGCGTGCTGCCGATTGGGGTCGCGCTTTCCTGCGCGTTTCCATGGCCTCCGTCGGTTTCCACCTCGGCTCTGGCGGGCATTCTGCCGAGTGGGATCGTGCTTCCCTGCGATGTTTGTCAAAGTCACCGACGTCGTGTTTATGTCCACGCCGGGGCCCCCCAGAGTTCTGGACCCCGACCCCGGGACTGGCGCTTCATCCTCAGTCGATGTGTGATGATCTGGCGCCTAGCATTGGCGAAACACTATCCGTCGTGATCTTCTTTCTCATGGCGAGAGGGGGGGGCTGCCTGCGCGTCGCCGCACTTTCCCTCCCATCCCATGCGCTTCCCCGTCTTCCTCGGCCCAGCTCAACCGACTTCTTCGATCAGCGGACTAGGCCATGTGAGATATACGCTGTAATCTTGTGTTATTGTGCAGAGCATGGCTGTAGCATAGCGAGCGTGCTGTTATATGTTGGCCCAAACCCTGTAAGGGCCCTTGAGTCGAGCGCGCCAGCGGTGTTAAGATTTCATCAGATGTGATTATGGCATCTCATTAGTATTGCCATAGGGACTTGATAAGTTCGTATTGGTAGCGGAGCCTGGTAAGCCAGGCTCACGCTTCGACCTTCCTTATCTCAGCGACCTCTCTTCGGATCTGGTCGCCAACTCCGTGAGCAGCTTCGATTTCCCAGCATATCTCGAAGATGTCACAGCAGATCTCAGAGGATATTTTCAAGTCAGTTTCTCGGCAGCCCACACACACGACCTCACAGTCGGTTTCATAAACAAGGGCAGTTTCGATTTCGTGCAGCACGCGTCGGATGATAACCCCTTGCAGTTTCAGTTCAGCAGGATGTCCAAGCCGATGGCGGACATGTTACCAGAGCGAGGAGTTTCACAGTTCGACGGCACGCTCAGCAAATGGAAAGAATACGAGAAGCGGGCGATGATTTTCATTGCGAAGCTCACATTGGAGAAGAAGGAGGGCGAAGCAGCTCTCATGCTCAGCGCAGGTCTCACAGGCGAAGCTTGGGACGAAGTGGAGGACCTCTCAGCAGACGAGCTCATCAAGCCCAACGTGGCGAAACAGCTCATGGCCAGACTACGGAATCGTTTCAAGATAGACGACAGGACGGAGCTCGCGGACGACTTTGAGGAGTTCGTCTTCAAGCTCAAGCGGTACAAGGGCGAGACGCTGTTCGCCTATATCTCAAGAGTGCGCGCTGCAGAGCGCAAGCTCAGGACGCAGGACATCGAGCTACCGGCGAAGGTCCGAGGCTGGCTCACGCTACGACGAGGAGGATACAGCGCGGACCAGAAGGCGGTCATCATGTCGGTAGTTGGTAAGGATGTCACACAGGAGAAGGTTATTGAGGCGTTGGAGACAACGTTCGGGCAGGAGAGTATCATACTCGAGCCGAATCACGCAAGGAAGCAGCATTTCGTCGACGAGGACACAGCAAAGCACTACGATGAGGAGTTCTATACTGGCGAGCCGGAGGACGAGCCAGACGACTACGACCAGACGTACTGGGCGGAGGATGACGAGACCTGGTGCGACTGCGAAGGGAGCTACTACCAGCGCGACCCCAACACAGCTCAAGAGCTCGACCCAGGCGATAACGACGAAGTCTACGCAGCCTACGCGGACGCCAGGAAATAGTTCAACGACCTGAAGCTAGCACGCGGTTTCTACCCGGTAGTGGCGATGGTAGGCGGAAGCTCACGTTCGGCCGCAGCATCAACAGGAGGTTCACACGGACGAGGCCGGTCAAGCAGCAAAGGCACCAAAGGACGCGGCAAGTCCAAAGGAAGAAAGGGCAGCCCAAAAGGATCATCACCTCCAGGCGCATACAGCAGACCACGACATACGGCAGCGGACCCAATGAAGGGCAAGGGCAGCTACGAAGCCAGTACCAACATCAACACCATCGGCCAACTGCCGACGATGCGGCAAACCCGGCCACTGGGCTAGGGACTGCCCCGAGCCACCCAACAAGAAGCGGGTCCACACCGACGACAGCTTGATGGTCGATGAGGTCTACTGGGACGACAAGTATCATAGCAAGGCCAACACCAGCGCAATACCAGCAAGCAAAGGAGTCATGGACTGTGGAGCGACGACGCTCATGTCCGGCTCAGAGACGATCAAGGACTACGTGAGGGACTGCAGGCAGAAGGGTTATCCCATCGAGGACCTCAAATTCTACAAATGCCGACGGCCTTTTCGGCTCGGTAACGGCAAGATCGAATATGCGCAGTGGTGTGGCACAATACCTGCCAGCTTCAAGCAGAAGTCAGGCACGCTCTACATCTACGTGGTACCAGGACGCACGCCCATCCTATTCCCGAGGCCGTTGCTGGAAGTGTTCGGAGCTCAGGTCGACTACGCCAAGCAGACAGTTGCGTGGAACGGCGGCGATTTCGAGGCCGCAACGCTATCACCTCAAGGCTCAAGGACACTACACGGTGGACCTACTAGAGGAGTTGGACGGGAAGACGAGTCACCACACGAACGATTTCGAGTACGAGCCCGTCGATGCAGCGCAGTTCCAGGACCCCAGCAACGAGACCATGAGCGGCATAGAGTTTCTGGACAACGCCTACCTGGCGGACTCCAGCGAGAACGGCGAACATCAGGAACAACCACAACGGCGACCTCACACGGAAGGCTGTTCCCGACGCGTAGCACAAGTCAGTTGCTGCAAAGCCTACATGAAGCAGTGGCAGTGTCAGCAGCATTCCTCATGTAGTAATCTGTGCTTCAATACGAGAGCCATCGAGCCAGTCGACACCACGCTATCGGAGCCACGCTGGTACGACGGACGAAGTCCACTTCAGCACCGACGACGACCCCGATGACGGTGTCAAACAGATTTCGACCAACTTCGTTCAGAAGATCGACTCAGCCGTGAAGCATGCCAGCGAGCAGTACTTACAGACCATGAGGAGGGTAACTCACCAACGGTGTACTACGAGACGGACGACATGGAAGTCTACGCTGGAGAAGCCAGACGTTCACAAGCCCTGCGAGATCTAGCAGCACGCGTGGAAACGTTTGGGCTCAAAACGGGTTGGGATTTCGCAGAGGAGGATCATTAGAAGGCATTCCTCAAGAAGCTAACGGAGGAGCAGCCTGACGAGGTTATCTGTCACCAATGTGCGGACCCTGGTCCAACATGCAGGAGCTCAACATCCACCAGCACCCCGGTTGGAAGGAGTACCTCACCGAGCTACGAGAATGGCATCATCGAGTACATCCACAGTTTGTGGCCAAGGTGTATGGCATACAGCAGCAAGGAGGGCGACATGCTCACATCGAACATCCAGCTACGTCGAGGGCGTGGCATACCGTGGCGTTCAGCCGCCTACACGGCGAAAACAGCACGTTCGACCAGTGCATGTACGGCCATGCGATCGATGGCAGCACGAACATGGTCAAGAAGCCGACGACGCTTCAGACGACCAAAAAGCTCATGGCAGCAGTACTCAGCGAGCGATGCGACCGATCACATGGACACGACCTACTGGAAGGACGAAAGCTCACCAAACCCGCCGAGGACTACCCGTTCATCCTAGCGGCGACGTTGGCTCAAGTCATGGTCGAGCCGGAGATCGTGGACATCTACGCAGCGGAGGGCTCAACGCAATCGGAGGAGGGTACCAAACCCGAGCACTCAGACTCGTCGTGAAGCTCACCATCACGCACGCCTACGAGAGCAGTACGGCACGGAGGCACTACGCTACGTCAAGAGACTTCACCAGAACATGGGACACCCCAACCCAGCAGTACTACATCGTCTACTTCAACAGGCAGGCGCCCAGGACAACATCCTACAGTGTGCATCGGAGTATCGGTGTGAACACTGCATGGCCAGACAACGTCCACCAAAAGCACCCAATGCGTCAGCGAAGCAAGCCACCACATTCAATGAGATTATCTAAACGGACGTCTTCTGGATCAAGAATAGTACCGGCAAGACGCAGTCCTTTCGATGATAGATGGGACCACGCGTTACTGTGCACTACGTACCATCAAGACCGAGACGGCAGAGTAGCTGATCAAGGCAGTTGAGCGTGGCTGGATCAGGCAATTTGGACCCATGGGGGAATTGCGGACAGACGATGGTTCATGTTTTGCTTCAGATCGGTTTAAACAGTTTTTAGAACAGCGTAGCATTTCGATCGTTATTGCAGCAGGCGGGGCGCATTCCAGTTTGGGAGTGGTGGAACGTCGGCATCAAGTTGTTCGAGAGGCAGTGGAACTTTATTGTGTAGATGTTATCGACCGTGGTGCCAGGACGGCTATCACGGAGGATTTGATCACGGAGGCTTGTATTTATGTACCACATCAGGTCAATCGGTTGGCTTTCACAAAGGGCTTTCACCATGCCAGTGGGTTTGGGGTATGGATCCGACTACTACCATGACCAACTCCAGCGACAAGTTCTCACCAGCGACCCTGTACCAGATGAAGGAGGACGAGGACTTCAAGAATTTACTTGAGTGGAGGTCAATGGCGGCATCAGCGTTTATGAAGGCGGACGCCTCGGCCAAACTACGACGTGCACTACTACGACGTCACGTTGCCGATCAAGCACGAACTTATGATCGGCCAGCGGTGCTACTACTGGAGAGAGGGCAAGACCAACAAGCTCATCAAGAACAAGTGGAAGGGACCCGCAATCGTGGTCTTCAAGGAGATGAGGCAGGACGAGAGCGGACCGAGGATCTACTGGACCGTGCACGGCACTAGCCTACTACGCTGTGCCGCATCAAATGCTAGCGATCAAGGATGTGTTCTCCTGGAGAACCTCACGCAGGCCAAGGAGACGCTCGGCAACATGAGGACCGGAGTCACGCAGTTCCACGATGCCAGCTCACAGCAGCAACCGTTCGACGCGCCAGGCGACTCGGATATGGACATCAGCGACGACGATGGACCAGGAGACGAACCACCACCAAAGCGACAGAGGGGAACACCGTTTACTGGAGCAGCAGCTTTTGGCAACAACGGAGATGGCATCACCACCCTCCCCCAGTCCAGGGATACCCAGCACTACAGAGGACGAGCAGATGGACGTTCCGGGCACACCTCAACAAGAAAGACAGCCAAGCGAAGGACAACCAGATCAAGAACCAATACCACCGACACCCCCACCCCAGCCTGTGGGATCACCAGTACAGTCAACGACCCCACCAACCACACAGACACAGTCACCACCATCTCCAGTTCAGCTGTTACCACCAATACCAGCATCAGCTATGTTGGAAGAGCGGCGGCAGCATCATCGAGTTCACTAACACCGGCTCCAACATCGGCTACGGCCAGTTTAGAGTTAAAGGAGAGTCGCAGGCGATTGAACGCAGCAGAAGCTTCCATCTTTACCCGACCTGGAGGAGTATAACGAGGAACACCGTTATCAGTACCAACGGGAGAGTCTCAGCCAATGGGAGACGACAGCGCAGACGACGAGCTCGCAGCCATGCAGCTCATGCTAGAGGACAAGGACCTACCATTCGGATGGGAGTTCGACGGCAACGACGCGAAGCTCAATGACATTTACGCCGAGATCAGTGCCAGGACCATGACACCACACGAGCGAGGAGCATTCATGAATGACAAGCGGAACGAGCTTGAGGAATTTTTCGGAAATGAAGTTTGGGATTTTCACAAGCCTACCAGAGACAAAGACCCCAAGCGCATCAGGAAGGCCAAGTGGGTACTGAAGTGGACCAAGAACGATGACAGCACACCGAGGGCCAAGGCACGTCTAGTACTACAAGGCTTTAACGACCCAGACGCATTCGACGGCAATTACCGACGGCATCACCTACAGCATCTCGATTGGGACGACAGTTGGCTATGTTACTGGCAGCAAGCAATGGATGGAGATTGTGGACAGCGGACGTGGCAACCACATTCTACAGGGACGACCGCAAGAACGAATACTCTTCGCCAAAGTGCCAGAGAC
>CAUYUJ010001780.1:837079-889579 GCA_963575745.1 Prorocentrum cordatum
GCTCGACCTGCGCCACTACCGCGTCGTCGAAGGAACGCCCGGCCCCTCGGCGCAAGGCGGGCGCGCTGCATGTGCGTCACCGCGCCGTTTACGTGGGTGCGGAGAAGTGTGAAGCAGTGGTGTTTCTCGAGCCCCGCCGCTTCCAGCTTGGCGAGCGCCTCTCCGTAGTCGGCAAGCCGCGCGGCCGAGGTGGCTGGGGAGGTCTCGCCGAAAACCTCTGCGAGCGTGTCCCTCCTCTCCTCGTCGTCCGCGTCGTGCTGGGCCCTCACGAAGGTCACAGTGCTACCCAAGCAGGGCAGTGCGTCCACAACCCACGCCCCTGTCCCGTCAGGCAGCGCAGCGACCTGGCCGTCTGGGCACCAGATCTTCGTCTTGCTCGTTTTCAGCTCGAGGCCCAAGTCGGCGAAGAGAGCGTTTGCGGCTTCCAGTGCCCGGCGCAGGTGCGCCTTCGGCACTGTCAGGTAGGCATCGTCCAGGTAGGCCCACACCTTGCAGCGAGGGTCCAGGGTGCGCAGGAAGTCCCGCAGGGCGCAGAGCTCCAGAGCGAGGCCGATGCTAAAGAGCGCCGGGCTGAGGGGGCACCCTTGGTCGAGGCCCTGCTGCTGTTCCACCAGGTGGGACACCCCGCTGGCCCCCGCAGCTGAATGCACTGTCGCACGACCGTACCACTGCACCACCAGGCCCTCCGGCTCCGGGCAGCGCTCCCACACCCCGCGCAGCACCTCCCTCCGACGCATGCGAGTGAACGCACTCTTGAGATCCAGGGACACAAAAGCCAAGTCTGGGCACTGTTCTGCATCAGTGGAGATGCTCTTGTGCAGCGTCTCGAGCCCGCACGGGACCCCAACCCCGTACTGGAGCTCGGAGACAGCCCTCTGGATGCTGTCGGAGCGGACGGTGCACACGGCCCTGGCCACCATGCGCCGCGAGATGGCCCCGCATGCCAACACTCTTGTCCCGCCGTCCTTCTTGGCCGTGCCTCCTCCTGAGTCTCCTCCATTTCCTCCTCCTTTTCCTCCTCCTCCTCCTCTTCCTCCTCCTCCTCCTCCTCCTCCTCCTCCTGAGTCTCCCCTTCCTCCTCCTCCTCCTCCTCCTCCTCCTCCTCCTCCTCCTCCTCCTTTTCCTCCTCCTCCTCCTCCTCCTCCTCCTCCTACTCCTCCTGCTCCTCCTCCTCCTCCCCCTCCTCAGCCCGCAGAATATTGGGGGGCCTGAGGTCCAATGTTCGAGATTCATCTTCGAAGATGTCCGGATGGTTTGCAGCCTCGAGATGCTGCTTTCCAGCAGCCGCACCATTCATGGTCTCGAGACCCGCCATGGGCACCCCCCTGGAGCGCGAAAACTGCGAGTTTCGAGGGGGTCTGGGCCTCACGCCCCCCGGGGAAATGTGTTGTTTTAAACGACGCGAGGGGGTCCGACTTTTGGGTCATCGCTCGGGTGTCCAGCGTCCATTCCTGACGACTTGACGTCCAGGGCTCCACGCTGTGAAGCAGCACAGCGCACAGTCTGGGGGCCCGCGCCCTTCTGCCAGCGGGGACAAAGAGGACGCGGTCGAGACGTGGCTCTCTTCGCCGAAGGCCCAAGGCCAAACTGACACCCTCGAAACGAAAAGCGCTCCAGGGTGCAGGGCCCAAACACGAATAATCTCCTTCTCCGAAGCCAGGCGAAGCCAGGCTTGTCCTCCCCCGTCGTGCCAGCTGCACCAGAGAGGCTGCCCGAACGGGCGCGGCGCGGAGCGCTGCATCGCCGGTGCATCGGCGAGGCGTCGGGGATGCAGAAGCTGATCGAGGACGATCGAGGATGATAATCAGGAGGGTAACAAACACACAAACACAATTCATCGTCGGTTCCCCACAAGATATGGGATAATCGGGGAAGTGGGGGGAGACGAGAACCCAAGGAGCATATGGAAAAGTACGAAGACTCCTGTTATGTGTGTATATATATGTGTATATATATATATATATATATATATATATATGTGTGTTTGTGTGCGTGTGTGTCCCAAGGCCTCATCATGGGGAAACCAAGCGGCACCGACACCATTACCCCCCGGACCTCTCCCGGGGCGCCTTTTGACCAGAACTTCGAGGCGAATCCAGCGGTGGCGACGAGGGTCTCCCATGAGGCCCCAAAAAAGGAAAACGGGCGAAAGGTAGAGGTATGCCTTTTCTGACTTCAGAGAAGTTGGGGCGGCGAGAGGACAAATCGAGGATCGAGAGCTCGGCGTGGCCGTGTGATTTTTTGTCGCGCCCGCCGGGGCCGGGCCCCCATCGCGGGCACGGCGGGAGCCGCCTCGGAGCTCGGGCCGGGACGCCCCCCATGGGCTAGTCCAAGGGTCGATTCTTCAGCAACCAGCCTTGTGATTATGATGCGTTTTAGCGCAGTGGCAAAAAGGGGGCCCTAGAGATCAAACGGCAGCGAGTAGTGCATATACACGCGTGACACATGCACTATTTCATACGAACGTGTACGTAAGATCTTAACAAGGAAATCCGTAGGCAAATTCTTCGTCAGACAATCAACAGCCATAACACTTGTATCGGTCCATCGGACCTTATCACAAAATACGCATGTGCGATGGCGGCACGAATGCGCACACCAGACTCTACACCCCATAAACAAACCAGGGTCTCTGCTTGTAGTGTAGTTTTACACATTCGCTTGAAAACTTTACTAGATATACATATAGGGTGAACATAATCGCTGCTCCCCTTGATGAATCCAGGCCCTGCGAGTCCAATGAACATAGCCCTCTGTGACCTCAGAGGCCCGATTCTACCCTTGACTAGGTCCTCTTCTCCTGCCCAGCTGGCGTCAGTAGCAGTAAGAACAATCATATCTTGATTCCACTTAACAGTTCCACCTTTGAATACTAGCCCGCAGTCAGCGAACTGAGTTGCTTCTTCTCATGCACGGTTAACTTCCTTGAGGTGAAGTACCTTAGCGTGACGCGCTGCAGTCTGCAGTTTGCTCAGACGATACAATAGCTCAGGTTTACACCGACGTGTAACCCATGATAAAGCACCTACGACCGATCTAAGCTGTGTTGTCGCGCCCCCATTGCATTTTCTCGCGAGGGGGCTGTCTCTAGGATATGACACAGCCTCGATCTTCTCAATATTGTCCTCGGCCGCGATACTCACCGTGGCGTCTTCATTTTGAACAACTTCCGAGCCGCAATGACAGAAATTATCCGGCTTGATCTCGTGAGTCTAACACTCTGCTCATACCGAACCGATGATTCTCTGACTCTCATCATCCGCACCCCGCAGTATGTCATCCACCTGTGTGCCTAACATACACGTGATCTCCTTCTTGTCATTGTGAATACTGAACAAAGCAGGCATGATACGATTCCCCTTCAGACCATGAGCTCCAAACCTTCTGCGGATTTTCGCCCACAAACCTCGTATTGCGTCACGCGCGCCATGTGCAGGCACACGCTCGATCAGTGCCCCACCATCCGGTTCCCCTCCGAGTCCGACGGGCGGTGGCTTGAGCAGCATGAGGCGGTCGAGTTCCTGCCCCTGGAAGCACGCAGATGTAATGTCGGCACGCTTGAGCGTCTTCTGCGTACCGGCAGTTCGCACGTTGGTGAATCCGCGCGGATGCCCAACTTCCAGATCTCCACGCACGACAAGTCTACCCTTGTACTGTGGTGCAACAGGAGGTCCACCCGGTCCACGGAGATGTTCATTCTTGTCAAACTCAATCCATTGCGTACGTACCATGCGGTATCCTTCGTCGAAGAGGTTTTGCAACTCCACAAAATTTATAGGCACGGGGGCGTTGACCTTCCGCCAATTTTCCCATTCGTCTTGTCTTGCCAGTCGTACACTGCTCTTAACGTCCTCAGATTCCCGTTGGTAGACCATTTGCACTCCTTAGCTTCTTATTAGACTGCGGCTTATGAACGGTGCGTTCATTAAACACTCCGACAAGCGATTCATGGGGCTTAACAGCGAGCGGAGCTTCTCTACGAGCTAGAAGATCCATGCCCAGCCCTTATGTTCCGGCCCTGCGCATGGCCTCAAGAAGTGGGTTCGCTGGCTCGGGAGCTGGCTCCGAGACAGAATCGGCAACCCTCCCCGTGCTACCATCGGCATTCTCGACTCTTCTGCGCATCACTTCGTTACGACTCTGTATACCGTGCGGGGCGTCGTCTAGTAACGACCTCTGAAGAGGCGTTCGAGTCACCTGTGTCGACCTCGACGCGGGTGGCGCAGGAAAGATCATTCCATCTGACAGCTCATTTTTTCCAATTGGCTAAATGGTTATTCTACGAACTCGGGGTCTTCTGGGATCCCCGGCAGCTCTTCCGGCGTCATGGGATGTTCTTGCGCAGGATGCTCTTGCGCACGTCGTTCTGGCAGCTCACGTCACTCGACCACGAATGACTGCTGTTGCCCGTCTGTAGGCGCATACATCTCAACACCACCGCCATGGTGCTTAGAGATATTGGTAAGCCAACTCTTCCGCCGCAGTGCACGGTCGAAGCCTGTCGACAGCCGTGCAGACAGGTACACCCTCTCTGATCACCCATGCGTTCTTGCCATCGAATCCAACGATACGAGAACCAGTGCTCCACTTAGCGGTAACCTCGCCGTCGGTCGGCCTCGTGCACAAGCATGCTGCATCACCTTCCTGAGATTCTCCAGCTAGCGGCGTTGCCTTTCGGAGAGCGGCCCTTGCCGTCCCACTCCCGACGTCGCGTTCTGCAAATGCTTTTCTGGCAGACGCCCGGACCGCAGCCTGGCGATAAAACTCGTAGGCCCCGTCCTCTGCAACATTCGCAGGCACTCCCAAGTCGAAAACTTCCTCGTCGTCGGATTGCCTCCCTGGGACACGAGGCATCTTTCCGAGTGCCCACTGAAACCGCCGACTCGTAACATATCATTCTTCGTGTTGTCGACTTCTGACGCAAGAGAGATGACTTCATCGAGTCCGGAAGCAGTCTTGTCGCGCGCAACCTTCTTGAAAATGTTCTTCCAAAGTCCACCGAGAGACATGGTCCATGTCTCTCGGTGCGGCCTTATCTGCTCGGGGGACTCGACTCCGGCGTCGCGGAGGTCGACCCCTTGACTCTTACCCCATTGCGGAAACACTCGCCTGTTGTGCAGTCCACGGCCCAGCGCCATTCTCTCGGTGCAACCTGCCTATGCGCACAAGTGTTGCTGAAGTGCAGCGGGGCGCACTCTCGAAGAAGGCGCACCGCCTCCCTGCTTGACAAAGACCACGCGCTGACATGTTGCACGCTGGCGCACTGTGTTCCAGAAGGTGTAGCGTTCCCCACTGTTGTCTTTCACCTCTAGACAGCCGGTGCCGATCTCATGATTGAAGCAGAACTTCTTGGGCAAGACAGCCTTGTGAGTCTGAGCCAGCGGTTTATGATGTTCGCAAGGTTCACATCGATAACCCTCGGCGGCTTCAACGTAGTCCGATGACATCCTGGAGATTCTCAACGGCTGCACGAGAACACGATGAGGCACATGACCAAAACTGTCTGTGCAGTCGTCGAATGGCGATCCTTGCGCGGAGCGGGATCTGCAACCACGCATTCCTTCGCTTATTTGCGCGTTTCGGCTCGCAGGGTAGGTTGATTTGTTCCAGGGCATCTTGCTCCTCATCTCGCAGGCGTTCCCTAGAGACTGTAGCGAGTCGCCATCACCGATGATCGCGCCCACATCGCCTCGAACTCTCCTCCGCGGCTTCAGCGGGGAAAAATTCAAGCGCAAGTCTATCCAGTCTAACTTTCTGACCTGACTCCCTGAGGAACTCAGGGAGATTCTGACTCGCGATGTCCGCGTCTGACTCGAAGTACGAATTCACTGCACTACTAACCTCGAGGCTTGAGCAACCAGGCTCATAACCCAGCGCAACAGTCACAGGACTATTATCTTGAGCCAAACCAAATAAACAATCACGGATCACATGATTATTTGAGGATGATGTGTAGGCGACGACGAGATTAGGACTGCGCTCGACGATATCTTTCGCCACCGAAGTCTCCCAATCTGGGCGCGCCACCGCGTCGCTCGAGACTGGCCATGCGCGCGTGGCCCCGACGACGTAGAGCAGCATCCCAGCCAGGTTGGTCCCCGCACGTCCGCGAAGCGGATCGGTGTTCCTGATCACCTTCTCGACGATCTCCTCGTCGGTAGCAGACATGCCCAGCGCGGGCAGCTTGGCAACACACGCGTATAACAACTCATATTGCATGCTGATGTTACACGATCCAGAGCAATATGTGACACGATTAAATTCTTCACGGTAGCCATCTCATGCTGGTCTGGCTGCAGTGGCGCGCGCAAATGCGATGCCCCGCCAACGCGGATCCTCGGAGGCTGCGCAAAGATTGCCACTCGATCGAACTCCTCAGCATCCACAGAAGAACGCATGGCAACACGATCTTCTATACGCTTCCAGGACTGGGTTTCCTCGGAGCGACCCATAGAACTCTTCTTCCAAGGGGGGCGTGCCGGCGGGAACTTGATCTGAGCGTTGAACGGATCGATTTTGCAGCTCGCACGCACGAATTTCCCAGCGCCCTGCTCTCCCGCGAGGCCCTTCGACCCCTCTGATGGGAACGATCGAGGATCAACGTACGTGATGAAGTTCCTCTTCTTGCCGCGCTCGAAAAGCGAATCCAGCTGAGCTGCGCCAACTGCAATCGGCTCGAAGTCCACGACTGGATCTCCGGCCCGCCCGCCACCCACCGTGGCCAGGTCCCTCTCGACAGGAGAAGTCGGGGATCCTGAACGAGACGCGCGAATCCTGCTCGATTCGTCGTCGCTGCTGGCGGCAACAGTACTCGCCTGTGGCGGCGGTAGCGGCTCTACCCTGCGCGGCGACTCCGGTGGCGGAGGCGGCAGAGGAGTCCTGGGGATGCGTGCAGGCGGCGGTCCATCCGGCTGCCTCGGCGCGAGGGCAGCGGGCTTGTGCTCTGGTGGCGGCGTCGTAGGTGGCATCCCAGGAGGGCGAACCATCGTGCCCAGAGGCACAGGTTCGCCTGGTGGCAGACCCGTCAACATGCTGGCGCCGCCCACGCGAGCCTTCTCTCCGGCACGTCGTCGTCGTCGCCCCGCGAATCGCGCGCCTGATACGAAGGGGGCGACGCAGCGGCAGAAGACGATGCGGCGACGGGCGGCGGCGGAGCAGCAGCAGCAGTAGAAGTGCTACCACCAACAGATTTGGGCAATGCACCGGTTTCTGCATACTCACGAGCATAACGCACAAGGCGCATAATATCTGCAGGCGGCCTCCTGTCCCTGCGGCAGATCTTCAATAGGATTGCAGCTCGCGCCCAGCATATCGCCTCATCATGGTCTTGAAATATGCCACAATATAGTCAGCGCCGAGACGCTCACGCCAGATCATTTTGACGTGTTCAAGGATGACAATAGCCACGTCATCATCTCCTCCCTCCTGGCCAGCTCAGCCCCGTCACGGGGTCTGCGCTTGGCAGACTGCTCAAGTACTGGAGGCGGCGGTGCACTGAACTTCTCGAAGGACACAGTAAAAAGCGACGCCATCTTGTCAGCCGCAGAATTCGCCATCTCACGGGCCCAACCGATAAGTGGCAGCAATCATCACATTCTCCGTCGCAAGTGCGTCCGGGCCACCCATGTCGACTCAGGCGTGCAGAACTGCATTCAATGTTGTACTGCTTCGAGAACTGCTTAACGCTATAACTGACAGCAATACAACGACGCCGACCAGAACAACGGATGACAACAACGCGCACAGACTGTGACGACGTGTTCTTCGCCAAAGATACCCCCGCATACTCAGCGATGACAACGACATGTTCATTCCCAACTGAATTGCGTAAGATATTCGGGCGATGACCGATATGGCGCGTGTGAGTCGGGTCGTTCAGAGCCGTGGTGCCCACCAACGCATGCCGATCATAGTTCGCTATATTCGCATCTGCAGCAGCGGGCGCATCTATGATGGCATTGCCGTCGCGTCCCCTAGTAGTCATCTCATGACTGGAGCGGTGATGACGGCTGATGTACTCCTTCAGCATCGTCGACCCCGAGCACCTCGGGTTGTTCTCGAAGTTCTCCAACCCCAGCGTGATCGTAGCAAACTTCGAGCCCTGCGGTGCGCGGCGAGCAGTGGCACCAGCGGCCGTGGCATCGACCCGCGCGCCCGTCGTCACTGGAGCGATCGACGGGCGCAGGCATCCACGTGCCCCCGTCGTCACTGGAGTGGTCGACGACAGCGAGCGGCGCGGCGCGGCCGGCGGGGGCTGCGCAGCGCGGCCGGTCACTGCTTAGATGCGACATGCGCAACGGACGAACGGGCTCCGCAACGTGCTCTGGGCCAAACTGACCCAGGCGAATGATGAGACCTGAGCGAGCCCAACGACACATGTCCACCTCGCCTGTCCGACTCAAGAGAGTGCGACCATTGGCAAGATCCTTCGCGAGACCGAGGGAAGCCTGTGCAGGAAGAGACAACAAGGGAGGAACATGATCCGAATCTTTCAACTGGTGCGACTCGAGACACCCACTCACAGCGCCGCGAGAAGCAACGATACGAGACGGAAAACTCTTCTTACCTGTCGTGTCACTGCCTGCCTGTCCTCCTATACCGCTGTACGTCTTACGCTGTCTGTGAACCCATGTAGCGCAGAAACCCAATTGCTCGAATTTATCTGCTGCGTTAAGTGCCCAAGCTTTACCGCGGCAGCAGGAATTCCAGTCCTCGTCTGGGACAACACAAACACAGTCGCCCTTGAAGACATCGACCGCACGAAGCCTAGGAAGAGCCGAAACTTCGGTCGAAACGTTCTGCGCTGGAGCAAGTAAACCGACAAGACTGTGATCTGCGACTTCTGTGGCACAGTCGCGGAGCAAAGATGTTAGTTCACCTGTGCTAATGTCATCCGTATCATCGCAAATTTCAACATCACGTTTAATGGAAGGCCTTCAGTACAACCTGTAGCTCTATAGAGGTGATACGGCGACCATCCTCAATGATAATATCAATTGCTTATGATTGGATGTTGCTGGAGCGTTCAACTGTCTTGGCTGTTGCTTTCTTGTCTCCTGCTAGCTTCCTGGGCTACTCATCGATGCGTGTCCGGCCACGACAGCCGCGCGCGCGAACAGCATCTGGAGCGCCGCCGCGATTGTCCACGAGATCGTGCGGACAACCACCCGGAGAGCGCAGTGCCGGGCACCTCTCCTTCTTGGTATTCTGCCTACAATCCTGGCAGGTGCGAACATTGAAACGAGCGCTAGAACCGACCCCCGAGAGATTCTTACAACCTCGAGTGCATGGATAAGGCAACGGGGGATTTGGAGGTCTCCTGTTCAGGCCAGAAGAAAATCTCGAAGGACAAAACTTTCGGTCCAGAAACTCCCACAGTCTGTCCGTCTTCCTTCCGAGTAAAATTACGATCGGCCCTTCCCAAGCACAGGGCCGGATCCTCACTCGTTTTCTTCGCCGCGCGATCTCAATCCACGTAATCTGAAGCATCCCTGAGAAGACGACCATAACTAAGCCCATTGCGCTGACCCGAAGCAACCGTAGCATCCTGACCAGGAACACATCTAGGATCCGAACAGGCCCCCCCTCCTCGAAACCCCCATCAGAACAACTAGCCGTAGAGCAAGATTCGGTCGAGCGAACAGCCATGACACCAATAATATCTCCCTCAGCCTCTGCAGAGGTCCGGAGACTCTTCTCCTGGAGCACCGGAGGCTCCAGAACAGGAGCGGCTTCGGACATTCCCATGCAACTCACACAGACATGACTCTCAACGTGGCTGTGCTGCAAGCTACACTGTCCGTCGCAATTCCCCCCCACACGCGCGCGCGCCCTGTGACGCATGGCGCGAGAAGAGAAAGAAGTGCAGCAACGAAAAACACCAGGATCCATCCTCATCGACGCCTCCTCGCTCCTAATGGCACGGTGAGGGACTGATGATGATGAAACAACAGAACTGACGGATGCGAACTCTCGTTCGTCATCGTCCTCGCGCAGCTGGACATGGCGCTCGCCTGTGTCTCCAGTGTGCGCTGCCATTGCCGTCCTGGGCTTGCCCTTGCATTCAGGGCCCCCGGACCAGTGGCCTGTTTCGTGGCAGGTCTTGAATTTCGAGCGCTCCTTGATATCCTGGAGCCGTTTCTTGCGATATTCCAAGGAAGGTCCTGCCTTGCCACCTCCCTTTGGCGGCCAGGGCGCGCCGTGGCAACCCTTTCCTCAGCTCTTCCCTTCGCCCTTGCCCCTCCCTTCGGTGCCAAGGTTGGCGACCAGGACCTCTTGGATCGCGTCAAAAGCTTCTTCCCCCGCCTATCCGGCCTTGACCATCTCGTCGACCACCTCGACGCCGAGCTCGCTGCTATCCTGGACAGGAGCCCAGTGAACATGCGATTTCTCGTCGACGCAGGTGCGTTCGTCGGCGTAGTCGTCCCAGGCCGTATCGCCCCAGTCGTGCTCTGGCGCATAGCCGGACGCGTAGTGCCCATAGGGGCTCAGCTCCCCAGGGCAATGCTCCTCCTGCTCGCACCATCCATCATCAGCAGTGTAAAAGGCGTGTTGTGGTCTGGAGAAGCGCGCCTTGCCCGTGCCTTTGCTCCTGTTCTGGTAGCTGGGTATGGGCTGCGTCCACGTCGAAGAGCTGGGGCCTTTACCAGACTCGCCCTTTCTTGGCGGATGTGTACGCGGCCGTGCTGGAGGATCAAGACGTCTTTGACCTCGTCGAAGGTTGTCAAATTTCCTGCGGGTGTCAACACCATCAGGTTCTCCGATGGCGAGAGGTCTACATGGTCCAAGAGAAGGGAACCAAGCATGTCGTCGCTCATGAAGATCGTAGAATCTAGCTTGACGACAAGTTTCCACCAGCTGTTCCTTCGGGAGATGTACAAGACCATGGACTCACCGTGCTGCCGAGACAGTTGTCCATATGGTCTCTGCCCCACTTGGAACAGGATCCTCGCTTCCTGCGCCTCGATGGGGAAGAGTGAAATACGAATCGCCAGCGCCAGCTGATCGATCCCATCGGGGGTCAGAAGCACGTCCTTAGCGATAGCCATAGCAATATCGAGCGCGTCACCTCCGAGGCCCCTTTACAACCTTGTTGACAGCTGCGGTGATCACGTGTTGCTGTGGTGCACCCGTATCTTGATCCACTGAGGCCAAGGCGGAACTCATGCGCATCTTTGCGCGGAGTTCCAACTCGTGTAAGTTGTTCACCGTCCCGTCGTAGATGTAGGAGTCACTCTTCGTCTCGGACCGCGTCAGCGCGTCGGCGCTCGGCCGATAGCGAAGAGAAGAAAGTGTCATGGCGCAAGGTTCAGTCCCCTAGCGAGGGAAACTGCCAGTGCAGAACATAACAAGAAATAGTACGACACTCTCTGATGAGACGTTGAGACGTACGCGCAGTGGTACGATACGGGGATCGTGTGGTAGTTCCGCTACTAGTGTGATTATGATGCGTTTTAACGCAATGGCAAAAAGGGCCCCCTAGAGGTCAAACGGCAGCGAGTGGTGCATATACACGCGTGGCACATGCACTATCTCAGGAGCCTCGAACATAGACCTACACATTGTTCGTTTGTAAGTATTCGAGGGTTATTTGTTTTTTTGACGGGCCAAGATCCTTTCATTCCTGATTGTTCTATCCTGGGCCTCTTCCTGGCCAATCGGGGGCCAGGAACCACTAGAAACGAACACAAAATGAGCACGATTAGAAATGGACGACGTGTATCTCAAAGATGGGCGAGCAAAAAGCGAGGACAATATTGGAGATGTGCGCTCAGAAACCGAGGGGATCTCAAGATCGCCATCGAGGTGAGGCGATGCCAAACACGGGGACAGGGATGTGTTTCAGACTGGTACTTCAGGCCACGGACCCAGACCTCCGGAGACACGACAAAATCACGACGGCCAATTGTTCTTTTGCCTGGGCCTCCTCAAGAGCCCGTGACCTGGGCCCCGAGACCCTCAGAAAACGATGGTGGACGAAAAGCTGATTCCTCGGGGCCCTTGGGAGGCCGCGTACTGAGCAGATCATGTTGAACAAATCAAGACATCGGAGGTCTGATGATGGAGGGAGGCGCGGGGTGAGAACGGGGCGAAGGGGAAGCGGAAAGGCAACTGGAAAGAGGGAAGGAAGAGAGAGAGAGGGAGAATAGCGAGATTAGTCAGCATCGAATCGGGAAATCGGATCGAGTCGGAATGTGCGCCAGATCAGCCTGCATGGGGACGGAGTCGAAACCCGATCGGATCGGCTGCGCCAGGATGCACAACAGCGCCATCCACATAGGATCGTCACAAGATCTGAATCGAATCAGATCGAGCGTGCTCAAATCGGCATCGAATCGGATCGATCGGATTGAAATGGGCTCTGGAAGGAGGAGGAGGAGGAGGAGGAGGCGACAGCGTGGCAAGTCCGTGCCTTGACGACGTCGGCGCTGGTTTCTCACACCGCGCTTTCTGATTGCGCTCATAGTTGGATGTTGGCCGATTCCGCGTCACCAGCTGCGCTCAACCTTGAACTTGGCGGAGAGCCCGGGGGAGAAGTGAGAGGGGGCAGGCCTTCTCAGAAGGCGGCGGGGCTTCTCGGCAGCCCTCCTGCATTCTGCGAAGCCTCTGATTTCGGAGAGGGCTGAAAAAACTTCTGAGAATGCCTACGGCCTTCCGAGCCTTCTGAGAAGGCCAGCCCCCCCCCCCGGAGATCAGAATATTGTTTTTTCCACACAGGCTCCCGGAGGTCTCAACCCGTTCCCCAGGACCAGTCTTCTATCCTGAGTCGATGTTTGACGGTCCCAGGGCTGGGCGAGGGCCCCCAGAGACCGTAAACTGCAGAAAAACCTCCGTATTGCATCTCTCGCTACAGTCTACCCGTATCATGAAGACGAGCGAGAAGGATGCAAGGGCCTTACGAGGCCGTGTCGACACTTCGCGAGCGGGGCGCGGCCAGCGAGAGCGGCCAAGGATGGGGCCGAAGGGGAAGGGTGCAAGCGCAACCTTGGAAAGCTGCTCGTCCTTACTCTGCGGGCTGACTGTACGTCGGAAGTCTGGGCCTGACTCCCCCCCGGGCTCGCCGCCGAGGAGTGCGAGTGCCAGGGTTAGGTCGGGCGTGTCCCCCTACAGGGGGATCTGGATCTTGTGCGAAAAAGCATAGTAGAACAGTACTCTAAATAATGAAAAACAACTGGAGAAATCGTCCCCAGACTGTTTTTTGACCAGTTTTAAATCCTCCTCCTGTAGAGGGACAGGCCCGACTTACTGCCAGGGCCGCTGGCGCGCGGACGCGGCGCGAACATGCCGCAAGAGAGAGGAGGCTGCGCCGCGCTGGCGCGGAATTCCCCTCGCCTGCCGAGGGAGCGCGGATGCGACGGAGGGGCTGCCCCAGGCTCGAGCGCCTCGGGCTCTGCCAGAGGTGCCCCTGGCCCAGGGTGACCCCCAGGAGTTCCAGGGAGGCCCCGAGAGCACCCGCCGCGAGGCCCCGGGGAGCTAGCCCAGGGGCTCCAGAACTGAGAGAGAAGCTGGGGGGCACCTTGGGCCAGGGAGGGGCACCTTTGGCAACCCCGAAATGCCTCTGACGCCGACCTAGTACGTACCGGCGCGGGCGATTGCTTTTCGAGCGCAGCCGACCCTGCTGTGCAGGCCGGCCCACAGCTGGGCCTGGGCCCCCCACCCCGTCCCCAGCACCGAGTCTGGAGGCATCCCAAATGGGATCCGAGAAGATGGAGCCGGAGGAACGCGCCGCATCGAGAACGCATCGCCAATGCATCGGCGATGCATCGGCGCCGTCGGCGTGGAGAAAATCTGGCTCCACGTCGAGCCGCATCGCCGATGCATTGGCAATGCGGCGCGATCATCCGATGTCATCTGCTCAGACCCCAATCGGGAGGCACGGAGTCATTCCAGGCCCCTGGCCCCCCGGGAGACCCCACGACGTTGTTCGTGCGTCGACCCCAGCGTGCGCCTGAGAAATTCGGGGGCAGATGTCACTACAGAGGTCTCGCCCACGATGCCTGCAGAAACCTCCTCCCTCTCGGTCTGTCGGCCCCGTGTCGCGTCGTATCTGGATGGGCCTGCCTACACAACTCACTCCCAATTCGATTACTCTCTAAAGCGGTTTCGTATATTCGTTCTGGCCGCATGACAGCTACAGAAAGCCACCGAACAGAGTAGACCGACCAGAGCTCCCAAAGTCTGGCCCCTCCTGCACAATCAGAGAATGAGCTGTCCGCATGATCTGCTACAATTGATCGCCGCTTCACTTCGTGAGGTAACCCCTTGCGCCGTGAGGCAGGTGCCCATGGATGGCGGACTGCGGGGCAAGTTCCGATGAGCGGTGCCTAGGTGCGTTGCTTTGCAGTGGCTTGATTTAAGTTGAAGGCGCTTCGCTTTGTATTCACTTGCGTTCCGTAGTGTTGATTTGCTTGGCATTCTCTTGTGTTGGTGTGTGCATCCATGTTTGGCGCTGTGCCAACATCTCTTATCCCTCTCCTCACTGAACCCCACCTGGCCCATTTCCATGTTCCCAGAAGCCTCTCCGGGAACATTGTCGGAGAGACCCGTTCCCAATGTTCCTGGAAACCATCCCGGCAACATCGTGTGTTGTGCACTTCCCGATGCCATCTGTAAACCAAATTTTGGGCCCCAAGTTTCACGCCTTCCCGCGTGGCCTGCGCTAGGCGCCACCCGGCCTCGAGCAAAAGTGGTTGCGCCCACCACCGGAATCATCAGCATCATCGACTGGCCCTTAAAGCGCTGCACTGTGCTACGTTGCCATGCATTGCGTTGTGTGTGCGACCCTCCTCCTCCTCATCCTCCGCCTCCTCCTCCTCCTCCTCCTCCTCCTCCTCCTCCTCCTCCTCCTCCTCCCCCTCCCCGTCCTCCTCCTCCTCCTCTCCTCCTCCTCCTCCTCCTCCTCCTCCTCCTCCTCCTCCTCCTGCCCTCCTCCTCCTCCTCCTCCTCCTCCTCCTCCTCCTCCTCCTCCTCCTCCTCCTCCTCCTCCTCCTCCTCCTCCCCCTCACCCTCCTCTCCTCCCTCCTCCTCCTCCTCCTCCTTCTGCTCCTCCTCCTCCTCCTCCTCCTCCTCCTCCTCCTCCTCCTCCTCCTTTTCCTCCTCGAGGCCTCGTCGCCCACGCCGTGCGCCGCCGCGCCCTCGGGCGCCGCGCTGGCCACGGAGCCCGCGGACGGCGACCGCGCCAGTTCCGCGCCCTGGCGGGGGGGGGGGGGGGAGGAGGGGGAGGGGGAGGCGGAGGAGGACAAAGAGGAGGAGGAGGAGGAGGAGGAGGAGACAGACAGACAGACATGCTCGTGGGATCCCTCGTCAACTTGGCCTCGAACTGATGAGAAACTTCTGCATTGTTTAGATCCTGAGGGGCGAAACCGTTCCGGACGCCAGTCAAAGCGTGGGGAGCCGTGCGCACGTCGCGGGGGTAGACCCTGTCTGGGGGCCCACCCTTTCACCAAACCGCTCGCACGACGGAGCCCGAAGGCCAGACACCGCCTTTCGTGCACCCGAGCAGAGAGGGGGCCCCCAATCAGGAACAGTCCCCTGACGCACCGCCACATGCAGAGGCGGGCCCTTCGCCACGGGCACTTGGCCCTGATGGGCCCCTCCGAAAAGGCTGGGGCCGACCTCTCCCACGGGAGCCCCGACCGCGCCCACGAGGCGCCTGCCGAGGGAGGGAAATCGTGGGAACAGAAGTCAACTCGGCAGGAGGCGGCCAGCAACCTGCAAAGCACGAATCCTCTCGCTCTAAGGCCAGTCGAAACTGACCGACCTCATCGACAAATTCCGAACTGCAGGCGCAGCCTCAGCCTCATCATCAACCAAACACCTCAATTCAAGGCTCGTCCGGCCAGGACCTCTGTAGTTCACATCTCGTTGATCAGATTCTAAAGCTGTCGATTGAGCGATCCTGGAGGAGCTCGACCCGCCTGGCATACCGCCTTCACGTCTTTCATCGCCTCGCAGAGAAGGGCCGCCAACTTGGCCCCACGCATGTGGGATACCTCCACCGCGTGCATGATGAGACCATTGTCTGTCCCGTCTTCGTCTGCTGATCGTCCGCGCCCTTGCCCATGCCATTGTCGGGCTTCCGCGCGCTTTCCATCGGAAGAGAAGGGCGAGGGCCGCCAGCTGCTGAGGGGAGAGGGTCGTGACCGCATCCTTCCACATGCTCGCGAAGCCTAGCACCATCTGTTTGTTGCTCAGGTGACCTTCTGCGGCCCGTCACTCCACCGTCGCCGCGAAGATCGCCGCGTCTCTGCTTTCGAAGCCCGCCCGCGCAACTGATTGCACTTTTTCCCGCGGCACCTTTGACTGCGCGTGGCGCGCCTCGCCCGCTGCCTCCTGGGGCTCCGACGAGCCGCCCTTAGTGGCCCCGTACTTTTTGAACAAGACTGCGGCCAGGTCCTGGATCCCTCGGGAATCCGCCAACGCGAGGCGCCCCATCTCCTTCACCGTCAGCCAGGCAAGCTGCCCCTCCATGGCCACGCTGCCGTCGTCGCCGCGCTGACCGAGGAGGGGGGGGAGGGGGGAAGGGGGCGACATGGCAGCGCCGATCTTGGCAGGTGCTGAACCAGACGGCTACTGAGGCGGTTCAAGCCCGCGCTCTCAACGCCACGCAGTCGGCACGCCAGACTCTCGGGCGGCACTAGCCTGCGAAACGTTCGACCCCCATCAGGGAGACAACATCGCCGAATCAGAAATCGAGCGAGGTGGCGGCCAGCAACCAATCGATCTTGAACCGGACATAATGCGACAGACCACGCATTGGTTTGTGGGAGACAACGCATGGCCAGCATTTCGGACACGATGCGTTGCTCGAAGATGCTTAAGCAGGTCACGTTTCGCACGAAATACCGCCCCGCACCTCTCCCCCCCCCCCGGACCCCCGATCCACGCGGCCATTCTCGAGGGGGCTCTGGGGCAGGAGGGGCCAGAACTGCCTGCGGAGGTCCGTGCTCAGGGCGGGGCGCGCGGACACAGACCTGAGCCGATCTGAAAAACTGCGAGATCAACGCTGATGAAGTCGAGCGCCGTCTCGGGGCCCGCGAACCCACGGGGGGGCCCCTGGGGGCGCTTCCACGACGAGGGCCTCTTCCCCAAGTCTCTTCCAAGCCTCCTGGAGCTCCTCCTGGATGCGGCGAGCCCAGGGGCGCATGCTTTGTCAGACGATCCCGTAGCGCGGGACTGCACCCGTCGAGCTCCGCGGCTGGCAAACAGCCAGACAGCGCGCGCAGGAACTGCCAGTGACTGCCACGGAAACGCGCAATCTGCCGTTGCCGGCCCCGAGCCGCTCAGCAAAGCGTCCTGGACGCGACCGATCAGAATGACCCGAGTCCACTTCCAAAGACACTTGGGAGACCAGAACCCACCCATGGAATAGAAGCCCGACGACGCCGCCACCATGCGACGAGCAACTTCAGGGCCTACTATGCCAGACAAGGGAATATGAAACCCCAAGTAACGCGTGCACTCCTGGACTTCACCTCCGAGAAAGGGGACAGCGCGTCGGCGAAGCCGTCGTTTTACTTTCATGCCGCCCAGCCCCGAAACATGAAACACATGTAGGGTCCGGAGCTCCAGCCGTGATGTTTCACGCGTTGCCTTTCTTCGCGTCGTCGGACCTGCGGGCGCAACCGTCGCGCAACCAGCACGGACGGCGGCGCAGGGAGCCGAGCGCCTCCTCCAGCCACGGCCAGCCCCAGACCCCCGAAACCGGCTCCCCGACCCTGGGCCCGAGAGGCACGGCCCGAGCACCAGAGCCTCGGAGGCGGCCCGGGGGGCCTGGGCCCCTCCCGGGATCGATGTTCTACCTTGGATCCGTTCCTGACGAGCCCAGAGCCCGAGGACGGCCCCCGGGGCCGGCAAAGACCAGAAGCCGCTCCGAGCCCAGAACCTCGACCCCGGGCCCAGATGTCTGGACCCCTCCCCTGGGAGCGGTCTCTCATCCCGAGCAGTCGTTTTGTTGACGGTCCCGAGGCCCAGCCAGGGCCCCCAGAAGCCGAGAGCAGCGGAAAACCTCCCGTCGTGACTGTTTCATGACTCGAGCGGTCCTCTGAGCCCAGATCGCTCCTTCTCTCGGCGTCTCGACTGCACATCGCCCGGCCCCCATCGTCCGCCCCGGCTGGCTCGGGCGCCCGCCCGCCAGTCCTGCTGCGCCATCGCGGGCGGCGGCTGGCGAGACCCCTCGCTCCCGTCGCGCCGCCTCGCGCGCCCTCGACAACTGCGAGCGCCGCGGCTGGTCAGCAGCGGCGAGCGACGTCGTGGTCGACCGCAGCGTCGTCGGCGGCGTCGGCGGCGCCGTCGCCGTCGGCGTCCTCGTCGTCTCGCTCTCCTGTGCTGTCTCCTGGGAGTCGGGGTCCTCTCGGTGACGCCCGTGAGGGGCCTCGGAAAGCCTCCAGAGGCATCCACAGACCCGAGACCTCTGGAGGCATCCCTGGGGGCCTTCAGGGACTCCCAGGGCCGTCGCCGCCGTGCAGTCTTCGAACCCGGCTGCGCGCCCGCTGGCCGAGATGTCTGGGGCCCCGGACCTCCGGCCGTCGCGCGGTGCGCCCGGCTCGTCCCTCGAGCCGGGGCCTGCGAGGTCTGGGCGCCTTTGCCCGGCCGCGGGCCCCAGGACCCTCGGGGATCCCGCTCGAGAAATGCCGCGGGAGGAAGGGCGCCAGCAACGTAGGTCGTGATGTTCCGCGATGTTGCAGCGTATTTTCACGAAGGCGGGGACAGGCCCTGCGTCCCGAGTCGCCTTTTGACGGCCCTGGGGCCCAGAGTCTCAGACATCCGACGGTCTGACGTTGTTCCGTGCGCGGCCCCGCAGGCCCCGAAAATTGCCCCCAGGGTCGAATCGACGACAAGCGGAATTATCTGCGAGCATCCTACGTTTTTTCGCACATTCGTCGAGAACATCAAGTTTGGAGCAAACCGATTATGTAGTCGATCCACGACTCGAGGGGTAGCTGTTCGTCCCCGATCCAAGGGCCTTGCATCGGGCCCCAGAGGCCAAAATGATCGCCGGATCGGATGGAGGTCTTGGGGCGGTCTTGGGGGCCTTTCGGCCCGCTTGGAGCGTCGAGAGCCAGTCGAGGCGAGATCACTCCCAAACATGCGACGTCCTGATTTTTTCAGGACGGCGTCCCTGGAAGACCAGACCCTTTCCCTGGGGCCGGTTTTTCATCTTGAGTCGTTTTTTGACGGTCCCGAGGCCCGGCGAGGGCCCTCAGGGGCCGAAAACCCGAAAACAGCGAAGAACCTCCTGTCCTGATTTTTTACGACGCCATCATGTCTGGGCTCAAACCCATGAGCCTGGCACCTCGGGGCCCTCTTGCTTGGGAGGCCCCTGTGCGGCACACAACCGGCGAGCCGTCGACGCATTCCCTTGCTTTTCCTCCACGGTACGAGAGGAGCACCTCGGGGCTCCCCGGCCATGCCTCCCGTGGGCCTCCCCGCCGCTGGAGAAGGAGGAGGAGGAGGAGGAGGAGGAGGAGGAGGAGGAGGAGGAGGAGGAGGAAGGGGGAGGAAGAGATCTGCGGGCGCCCCCCCCCACCCCCCTCGCCGAGTGGGGTTCGATTCGCCCCCTCCCGGCTCTAAAGCGGTCGGGACCTTCTCCCCTCAGCGCGTCGAGGCGGCGGCCCTGGCGACGCCGTGCCCTGCAGGCGGATGGCGCGTCCCGCCGCTCCGCGGGGCGGGAGGCTCGGAGAGGCTCGGGACGTTGAGGCGTTGAGGCCTGGGGGCTGGGATTCGGATAGCGCGTCGCGCGGACGCGTGGGGACGGACAAGCCCCCCGAAGAGGAGGAGGAGGAGGTGGGAGGAGGAGGAGGAGGAGGAGGAGGAGGAGGAGCAGGAGGAGGAGGAGGAGGGAGGAGGAGGAGGAGGAGGAGGAGGAGGAGGAGGAGAGGAGGTGGAGGTGGAGGAGGAGGAGGAGGAGGAGGAGGTGGGAGGAGGAGAGAGAGGACGAGAGACGAGGGAGGGAGGGAGGCTTGGGAGGAGCAGAGAGCAAGGGGGGAGGAAGAGCAGCCGTCCCCAAACGAACCCACGTGACTGCACTGCTGCAGAGACGCAACGACAGGCTCCCCGTCAGCCCCTGGCCCGTCCCCGTTCGGTGGGCCCTCACGGGAGCCTCCTGTGGACCTCCGCGGCCCTACCATCATCAACGTGACTTCGACAGGATTTCGCGCCCAGAGTTCGGCAAAACCTCTTCACCCTTTCGTCCAGATGTCATCCAGATTTCTCCCAGATGTCGACCAGATCCGGCGAACTCCGCCGACCCCTTGTGGGTCTCTAGGCGTGTGAGATAGTTCCCCCCCCGTGGTCCTCCCCCATGGGACCCCAAACCGGCGATTTCGACCCCCCCCCCCCCCCGGGCAGACGCCGAGCGACTCACGGGCCTCTTTTGGGCCCAGATGGGGCTCAAGACGGGCCAAGAAGGCCCCAAGACGTCTCCCAGACGGCCCACGAGGGCCCTGAGACGCCAAACGAGCGCTCCAAGACGCCCAAGATGGCCCCAAGACGAGCCAAGAGGCCTCCAAGACGGCCCAAGAGGCCTCCAAGAACAGTCCTCAGAAGGGCCGAAGAGCCGAAAATCATCAAATTCCTATGGGAAAACGTACATGTTCGTCATATACGACTTGTCGGCCTTTACGGCGTTGAAGACGGGCCAAGAGCACCCCAAGACAGCCCCAAGACGGCCCAAGAGGCCCCCAAGAGGCGCCCAAGTCGGCCCAAGAGGGCGCCAAGACGGCCCAAGAGGCCCCCAAGACGGCCCAAGAGGGCCCCAAGACGGCCCCAAGAGGGGCCCAAGAGGGGGAGCTTGAACCGACAATCCGAGCCTTCCGCCCCAAGACGGCCCAAACGAGCGCTCCAAGACGCCCAAGATGGCCCCAAGACGAGCCAAGAGGCCTCCAAGACGGCCCAAGAGGCCTCCAAGAACAGTCCTGAGAAGGGCCGAAGAGCCGAAAATCATCAAATTCCTATGGGAAAACGTACATGTTCATCATATACGACTTGTCGGCCTTTACGGCGTTGAAGACGGGCCAAGAGCACCCCAAGACCGCCCCAAGACGGCCCAAGAGGCCCCCAAGAGGCGCCCAAGTCGGCCCAAGAGGGCGCCAAGACGGCCCAAGAGGCCCCCAAGACGGCCCAAGAGGGCCCCAAGACGGCCCCAAGAGGGGCCCAAGAGGGGGAGCTTGAACCGACAATCCGAGCCTTCCGCCCCAAGACGGCCCAAACGAGCGCTCCAAGACGCCCAAGATGGCCCCAAGACGAGCCAAGAGGCCTCCAAGACGGCCCAAGAGGCCTCCAAGAACAGTCCTCAGAAGGGCCGAAGAGCCGAAAATCATCAAATTCCGATGGGAAAACGTACATTTCATCATATACGATTTGTCGGCCTTTACGGCGTTGAGGACGGACCAAGAGTACCCCAAGACCGCCCCAAGACGGCCCAAGAGGCCCCCAAGCTAGGGAGCACACAAAGGACGTACGCGCCCAGCTATGTACATGAACACGGCCCCTTGACCCGCGAGACCTGCCGCGCGATACGAACATTCGCGCAATGCGAACTCTCGAAACCAGCGTGGATTCATGTACATGTACGTCCTTCTTTCGCTCCTGACAAGAGGCGCCCAAGTCGGCCCAAGAGGGCCCCAAGACGGCCCAAGAGGCCCCCAAGACGGCCCAAGAGGGCCCCAAGACGGCCCCAAGAGGGGCCCAAGAGGGGGAGCTTGAACCGACAATCCGAGCCGTCCGCCCCAAGACGGCCCAAGAAGGCCCCAAGAGGCCCCAAGAGGCCCCCAAGACGCCCCTAAGAAGCCCCAAAAAACACCCAAAAGGGCCCCAAACGGCTCCAAAACGGCCCCCAAGAGGCTTCGAAACTGCCTCCAAGAGTCCCGCGAGAAGCCCCCCAAGAGATCCTCGCGATCACCTCCTCCTCCTCCTCCTCCTCCTCCTCCTCCTCCTCCTCCTCCTCCTCCTCCTCCTCCTATATCTCCTCCTTCTCCTCTTCCTCCTCCTCACGACCACACGCTGCACGCAACATTGCAGGAGAATGGTGCCGACACTGCATGCGACCCCAGAGAAACCACAACGCTTTTCGAACAAAGGGGTCGGCGGATGTGGCGCACGCCTATAGAATCTCAACGAAATTCCCCCTAAATCCGAAAAAGGAATTCGAGAACCCCCTGAGGCCCCCACGATGGACCACACAATCCTCTGGCCCCCCCCCCCCCCCCTTTGCCCAGGCTCGGGCGTGGGCACGTCGACTCCCGCCCTCCTCGTCGGCTCGGCTCGCGCGGGCGGCCCTGCCGAGGGCGCTCTGGCGGCGCTCCACGAGTCCTCGGAGGGCGCAGCAGCTCCAGGATTGTTCTGGCAGCTGCCCCTCGCCGAGGGCACTCCGGCGGCGTTCCTAGGGGGCCACATGCGAAGCCTACCCCTCCCCCCCACGATTTCTGAAGGGGAGGGTGGGGTTCACTGCGCTCGGGAGCTCCCGAACAAAGTGAACCCCACCCTACCCCTCTGAAATCGTGGGGGGAAGGGGTAGGGTTCGCATGTGGCCCCCTAGTTCCGCCGAATCCCGGAGGGCGCTTCGTAGATCCCCCGACGAGCATACAAATCCTCCAGCCTCGGGGCGCGGACTGGCAGCTCTGCGCCTCGCCGAGGGCGCTCGAGGCGGTGCCCGCACCGCTCCGGAGGCCAGACCTGCTCGCGCACGTGGACGGGATCGCGACGGCAGGGTCTGGGGCCCGCGGAACACCCACAAAGACGGCTCGGGGTGCAGAGCAAGCCCTGGGCCCTGGGGAAGGGTGATGAGCTTGTTTTCCACCACCACCACCACCATACGTTTAGACGAGCGCGTCCCACTACTCGCAAAGTAACTAATCGCAAATGGCCTGGACCCCCCGCGGGGCATTTACGAAAAATTACATCAAAGCAGACATGTTTTGCTGAAGTTTGCAAGTAGACTTTGCAGGTAGTGGAACGCGCTGGGTGAAAGTTAGCGCGCACGGACACGGGCTCGAACCCGTCAGAGGCTCAATCGCAAGAGGCGCGAAAAACGGCCTGCGACATTGAAAGGGTCAACTCGTAGCGAAGCCTGGCGGCCGCTGTGGATTACCCTACAGCTTCCACGCCGCTCCTGGGGAAGAGGGACGAAGAGAGAGGAGGAAAAGGAGGAGAGGGCGAACGAGGAAGGCGGAGATACGTAACATAAAAAACCTGCAGAGAGCCTCAATGCCGAAGCAGAGGAGCCGAAACCATGGGCGGCCAGCGTACAATGCAGCAGGTTAAAACATGACGCACATTGCGCTAGTTGCTGTTCAGGTAAAGGCTACTGGTGTCGAGCACGAGCTTAAGCTCATGCACACCGCCTCGATACACACAACCTGCAGGCCTAGGGCTGACAGAAGATGCAGGGTCAAGAGGGGCCCAGCGTCCGGCGAACTCCGACGCCGAAGCTCGGCGGAAGGCGGGCGCCGCCATCCTGCAGCTGCCAGCCTGCGTGCGGGGCGGGCCCGCGCAGCGGGATGACGATCCCGACCCCGCGCTAAACAAAAAGAGACATGCACATGCAACGGAGCAGCCATGCAGCTCGCAGACACAGAGCCGGAGGGAGGAGGAAGGAGGAGGAAGAGGCAAGCGCGGGAGGAAACAGAGGACAGAAGAGTTCGAATCACCCATGCTTGCGGCAAGGCGCTGAACCGCAGATGATCGCACGCCAACCGTTCTTGGCAGTGCAGCTGCGAATCAAGTGGGAAACTAGCGCCAGCTCTACCGTGGTACCGAAGAGAATCCAGCTGGCCCGGGCCCTCCAAGGTACGTTCCTCAAACGAGCCGCTCGGCATCACTGGCAAGTGCTGCACTCGGGGGCCAGCAGAACCAGGAGCGAAACGCGCAGCTGCAGCAGCCGCTGCGCGTCGGCAACAAAGCGCACAGTCGTCCAGCGTCCAGTGCGCCCCTGCGACGCGGAGGAGGGGGAGGGAGGATGAAGGAGAGGAGGCAGGACAAAGAGAAGCGTGCGCGCAGACAGCTGACGCTATCGCATCTCGGCGTATCCGTCTCCAGACACCAACTCCGTATCTCGGCTATCTCTTTCACCGAGCGCGTCTCCCCGCATCTCTGCGGGGAGACGCGCTCGGTGAAAGTTGGAGGGGGAAGGAGGTGGAGGATGAGGAGGAAGGAGAAGAGGGGGAGGAGGACCCCCTCCCTCCTCCAGCTTGTGGTGGTGGTGGAAAACAAGCCCGTCACAGGGGTCGGGACCTCGGAGGGTCGGAGGTCAGGGACCACGAGAGAGCCATGGGCACATCATCCGCCGGGCGTGCCGGCCTCATCGGCGGGGATTCTTCGAGCCGCGCTGCGGCCCCCGAGGACGAGGCTCCCACCGTCATGATGACTATCCTCGTGCTGGCCGTTCGCCGCCTCCGCCGTCTTGTCCCACTCCTCTATTCGAAGCGTGTCTCTCACTCTCTGTCTCTCTCTGTCTCTCACTCTCACTCACGCTCTCTCTCTCTTCTTCGTCTCTCTCTCTCTCTCTCTCTCTCTCTTTTTCCCACTAACTCTCCCTCCCTCCCTCCATTCCTCATTTTGTCAACGTCTCTCTCCCTCCCTCTCTCTTTGTATCTATGGACAGATGCTCCCCAAACAATGCATGCACTGTGGCTTCTTCCGCGGCTGATGGATGCTTGCATGGACGCGCCGAGGTTTCGCCCGGTGCCCGCCCGTCGCCGCCTTACTGTGCGCCTCGTGCGCTGGGTGGGTGTGCCGACGTCTCGCCCGGTGCCCGCCCGCGGCCGCCCGTGGGCGCGCTGGGCGGCCGCACAGCCTGCACCAAAGAGCCTGCGCCACACTGACTGCACCAGACCGTGTGCACCACGCAGCTTTGATACCACATGGCGGTCACCACCCCGCTTGCACGAGATAGCCTGCGGCTTGCAGTTCACAGCACACCGCTTGCACCACCAAGCCTGCACCAGATACATTGCACCGCACAGCGTGCACCACATAGCGTACGCCACACAGCTTGCACCGCTCAACTGTTACCACAGACCTTACACCACATAGCTGAGACCGCATAGCGCACGACACGTAGATTACACCACACAGCTTACGCAGCATATATTGCAACACGCAGATTGCACCGCATAACTTGCACCGCATAGAGTTTACCAAACCGCGTTCACCACACAGTTTACCTCAAATTCCGTACTGAGCATAGCTTACACCACACAGCGTACGCCACCTAGCTTGCTACACGTAGATCACACAACATAGTTTGCAACACATAGCCCCACCACATAGCTTGCACCGCGTAGGTTTACTATACCTATACGACCACCCTGCGGGTGATAAGGAGGTTGGGGGGGGAGGGGGCCAGCAATGGGCAACAGTGGTGATTGTTGCGTTGCCGCTCGCTCTTGGGAGCCTTGGTGTCGAGTTGTTTACGTCATCCTTCTCTCTTGGGCCTTGGTATAATTCTCCCCCACCCCCCCGGGTACCAGTGAAATGATAGTTTATGTAGTTCATTTTGCAAGGGCTTGGGGGGCCGTTTGGGCGCGACTTTTGGACCTCTTGGGGGGTCTTGGAGGCCTCTTGGGGGGCTCTTGGTATCAACCGATGGTAGCACACGAAGTCTACTCGGGATTGTTCGAAAAGAACTGATAATCTTGATTATCGGCCGTATGAAACGCAACGCAACCTTTTACATGACTCAGGGGCCCCTGAACATCAAACGGCGATGGCACATGGCAATCGTATTGCAACGCTGCAAGCAATACTTCACATCTGTGCTAATCTGCATACACACTGATAAGAATAAACACTACACAAATTCGATAGATCAAGGGTGAGATCGACACGGGCGGAAAAAGGAGTTAGCACAGATTCGCTTCAAACCAATCATCGCCTAGAACAGGGCTCCCCGGAACTTTACCAGGAAACAAAACTCAAACTCGAAACTAACCAGAACTTCAAAACGTTCGGGAACGGGACCGAAGCTAGAACAGACAAACATCCCTGACACCGCAGGTCCCAGGACACAAACCTTGTCCGACAAGACTGTGAAACCACCGGCGGTCGCGACAGCGACATGTATCTCCTTAGTTATTTTCAGCAGCCAGGCGATCGGTCGACCTCGCCTGGCAAACAAGTCCGCGCCGCCGAAGGCGCTCCGCAAGTCGTGCTTCTCGAAGCACCTCAGCAAGTGCGGCATCGCCGCCATGTCGCCATAGGCGCGGGTCCCCCTCGTCGTAACGATCAGCTGAAGAATGCCCCGTGGGCGTGCTCTGGCAGCGGCTGGAACCTCGGCTGTGCCAGGTCCAGGTTGTAGCGCGTCGGAGCCTGGCAGCACATGTCGCGCGTCTTCTTCTGCTTGACCGGCTTCGTGCTCGTCCCTGTCGTGGTGGTCTCCGCCGTCGTCGGTCTGGTCGGGACTGGTCCCGTCTCTGGCTCCAGCGTCTTGAAGTCTGCGCTCGTCGTCTTGCTCATCAGGTGCATCCACCACACCCCTGCGCAGAACCCACAGCCGAACGCCAGGATGAGGCATATCACGATGCCGAGCATGAGCAGCTTCGTGATCAGGTCGCTCCAGTCGTCGGGCGCCGGTGTGTTGAACAGCTCAACGCCGCTGGGCGTGTACTCCATCAACTCTCTGGTTGCACTCGATGCTCCGCTCGCTGCCAAGGTTGCCGCCAACCTCGCACCACTCGCGCCAAAATGGCGCTTCCTCTGTTTGGGCTTCTCCTATGGCTTCGCCTCGAACTCGTCCGCCAGGTCATCTCCAGCCTGGTCCAGATCCTTCTCGCGCTGCTCCATCGCGCGCTTGGTCAGCTTCTTCCCGGCCACGAAATTCGGGTCGTACCGTAGAGCGTGAACTCCACGGCGCAGCACGTCCGCCATCTGCTGGCGTGCGGAGAGCTTCGTCAACCCGTCCGCCATCTGCTGCTGGGTGTTCACCCACTTCCACAATGCGCCGATCTCTTCCATCTGCTCGTTCACAATCTTCACCTCGATGGCCGTCCGCTTCTCCGTGATGCCCAGGCCTGCCGTGGCTGACCTTGAGGCGTCGTAGACACACTTCGCATCCGTGATGAACGGCGACTCTCCGAGGTACAGCATCGCTTGGTATGGCTTGAAGTCTGGCCGCAAACTCAGCGTCGGGTAGATCTTCACCCACATCAGCGAGTCCACGCCTAGCGCAGCTGCCTGCGCCTCCGCGGACAGCGAGCTCCTGCGCAGCCGCACGAGCTTCTTCGAGGCCCACTCCATCCCCACGAACGGTGTCGGGTTGCCGTTTCGCAGGTCGTCGTCGGGTCCAACGAAGATCGCATAGCCACCCTGCGAGCTCCCGTCCAGGCGGATTGCCCAACTCGCGTCGGAGTAGCCTCCCACGCGCAGCTCGCTCCAGGCCTTGTCGAACCCGAAGTAGAGTCCCACGTCCGCGTTGGCCCTCAGAAAGCGCAGGTCCTTGTTCGCGTCAAGGAGGTCCTGCGCCGTAGCATTTCCCGTGGCCGCTGCCCTGAAAGAAACAGTCGCTGCGGCTATCATCACTCCTTGAGCCGCGGGCCACTGCAGCTGACCGTTCAGGGTCCTGAAACTGGTGAGCTCCCTCGGCGTCAGCGCGCTTGTCGGGTCTGCCCGACGGTGCTTCTCGATGGTGATGGGCTTCACCGCGTGCAGGTACCTCTCGAACTTCAGGGTCACCGCGTAGGTGCTGAGAGACTGCTCTACCTCGCCGCCGGTGAAGATCAGGCTCGGCCCGAAGTCCCACTTGCCGAACGTGAACTTCTGGTTGAGCGCGCCCAATCTCGCCTGGAAGCACTCCGAGTTGTCCAGCATGGCGTGCAAGTCGTCCTCGCAGTTGACTCCCTCGCCGCATCCGATGAAGTCGTCCACGTGCTTGCCGATCAGGCCGTCCACCACGTAGGTCTGGTCCTCGAAGCTGCACACGTCGAACGGGTCGTCCTCGACCTTCGCCAGGCGCAGGGACAGCAAGAGGCAGTCCTCGAGCCAGTGGTTCCTGAACCCGATCTCCTTCGTGACTTCGTCGGAACGGTAGCGCCAGAGCTTCGGCGACCTCGGGTCTCCGAAACATGGCGTGATCATCTTCAGCAGCTGTCCAGGTTGCAGGCCGATCTGCTGAGAGAGCATCTCCCTCATCTCCTTCATCGGGCTCGCGTGCAGCTTGAGTCCGCGTACGCTCACGTCCTCCGCCTGCAGGCACGCGGACTTCACATCCGCCGTGAACAACCTCCACTTCCGTAGGGGCGCCCAGAGCATGACCGTGTGCCGGCCCAGTCTGCTCAAGGTCGGCGCCTCCTTGTCGAGCTGGCCCTCGGCGACGTCGCGATGCTTGAACCCCTGGTACAGCACGCGCGCGTTAGCCACCTTCTGTCCGTCTTTCATCTTCCACTTCAGCAAGAACCGCAGCGGACAGCAGGCTGCTGGGTCCACGTCTTCCTCGTTAGTGGGCTCCCAGCCGTCCTTCTGATTGAACACCTCGAGGGCCTCCAGCTTCGCTGCGTAGAACTGTTCCTTCTCCTCGGGCGTCAGCTTTCCCTCCACGATGGTGGGGGCTTTCCGCTTGAAGGCCAGCATGTAGACCGTCTCAGTGGATTCTTCCAACAATAGCATCTCGTCGTCTACTTATTCGAGCAGCGTGGCGTGCTCGTCAGGAGGGTTCAGCTTGGCCCACGTCAAGCGGGCTCGCTTCGATAGCGGCACGCCGTCCAGCTTCTCGGCCTCCTCTACGCTCCTCTTGGCCATCGTCTCGATGTGGAGCCGGCTGGGCTCTGGCGCTGCATGGCTCGATGCACTTCCGCTCGCGGCGGCGCCAGCATCAGCCGCTGGGGAACGTGGTGAGTCTCGATCAACTGCTTCCACGCCGCCAGGATCGCCAGGCTGAGCCTCTTCGGGAGCTGCCGCTGCAGCTGCCCCCGACGCCTCGCCGGGCTCCTCCGCGTCTGTCTCCTGGACGTCGGGCCCCCGCGCCTGCGGCTGATCCCCCATGTCGTCCAGGTTGTCGTCGTACTGGGGCGTCTGCCCCTCCTCCGCCAGGTCCCTGTAGTTGCAGGTGCCCTTCGTCCGCTTCAACGCGCGGCGCAGCTTCTCGATCAAGCTGAGCGGGCTGTCGGGGTCGCCCCTGCGGCCCTCGCGCTCGCGGGCCTCGCCCGGCAGCTCGGGTCGTAGCTGCTCGACCGTGCACCTGTAGATCACGCGCCCGTGTGTGGCCCAGACCACTGAGGTGTGCATCACGTCGTCCTCGTTGGGCTTCGCCTCCACGGCCACCACCAGCGCGGGGCCGAACCAGTGGCACTTCTCCAGGCCACGCGAAGGCTCAGGTCTCCAAATGTAGACCCACTCGCCAACCTCGTATCCTCGGCGGGTCGGCCTGCTGCGGGCCAGCAGGGCTGCGCGCACGGCGCGCGAGCAGTCGGCCTCGATGAAGGCCGTGCCGGCAGCGACACGCCGCAGCATCATCTCGTGCACCTCGCTCCTCGGGTCGACCAGCGCGGACTGCTCGGCCAGGCCGAAGTCCTCGTCGGAGAGGGCGCCCGGCACGCGGGGCTGAGTCCCCAGCACCAGCATGGCGGGTGAGAACCCGCGCACGTTCCGCAGTAGGTTGCGCTGGCTGGCCGTCATCCTAAGGGCTGTCTTGAGCGAGTCGTCGGGGAACTGCATGTGGCACTTGCTCAGCTGCTCCCTCCGAACCGCGTGGTTCCGCTCCATCCAGCCCAGCTTGTGGTGCGCGCCCTTCGGTATCAGGTCCAGCTTGATGTCGTGCTTGCTCATCCAGGAGTGCATCTTCTTGGACGTGTGCGAACCGCCCATGTCCATGCGCATCGTCTCGGGCTTGCCGGCCCAGCTGATCCAGAGCTTCTCGAAGAGCTTCTTCTCCTTCTTGAAAGTCTCCTTTGCGATGGGGTAGTCGACCTCGTAGCGCGTGAACTCGCCCATCATCGCTAGGATCTTCCGCTCCTTCGTCTTCCAGGTAACGTAGTACACGTCAGTGCTGACCACCTCGTTGAAGCGCTTGGCCTTCGGGAGCACGGCCACGCGCACGGTGCGCGGTCGCTGTCTCTTGAGGCAGATCTCGCACTGATAGAGCCTGGCGCGCTGGATCCACTCTGCTGGGGCACCTGCGCGTCGCATGGCGTTGGCCAGCGCCGCGTTCGAGGGGCGCCCCAGGCTGACGTGCGCGCTTGACCGCGCGGATGGTCGAGACGTTGAAGCGCTTCATCAGCTCCTGCATTACGTCTGTGTACTCGATGGCGCCGATGTCCTTGTGCACTTCCTCGGCTGTGTAAATCTCGTCGATGTCGGCGGCCATGCCCTGGTAGGCAATCAGGTAAGCCATCAGTCGAGCCATCGGTGCGGGGTAGTTCTGAGCCTGCTGGGCGAGCTTGCCGCGTAGTGTCACGTGCTCGCCCCTGCACTCGCAACTCAGACCCATGTGATCGACGAACTCCTTGTTGGTGGACTGCAATCGCGTCGGCTTCTGGTACGGCATGTCCACTCCCTTTATGGGGAACTTGGCTCCCAGGCGGCACTGGTCCAGCCGGCAGTGGCGGCCCGGCAGTGCCTTCCACGTCTTGGCGCTCCAGTGCGCTCCTGACCATGGGCCTTCCACATAGGCGTGTCGGCCTCCATTCAGCTGCTTCACGAACGAGTCACGGTCCAACTTCAGAAACGTCTTCTCCTCGCGCACCCTCGCCTCGTGGATCTCCGCGGCGTGCTCTGCTGAGAGCGAGGCGTTCACGTACTGCCACGAGTACCATGCCTTGCACGGGGGTGCGAAGAAAATGTCGTCGGGTCTCTCGACGTCGATCTTCCTCAGGAACGCCTTAATCACCTTCGGCTTGGAGAAGTCCCAGCCGTCCTCGAGGCGGAACTGCGTGACGTCCACCGCGGGGTACTCGAGCAGCGCCTGCGACAGACCTCCTGCGCCCACGAATACCTCCCAGACCTACGCGACGGGGGTCCTCGGAGCATCTCCTTCATGCCGTCGTGTGCCTGCTCGAGGGCCAGGGCCAGGTCGGTGTAGGTGTCGGGGTCCATCGCGCTCGGTCTAGCGCTCTCGCTCGAACTCGCAACCGAAAACTCCTGGGCCCACTCACTTCCCACGTCGTCATTGTCACTGATGTCATAAAACTCGGTGGCCGTCTCGAGGTAGTACGCGTCGGGGCCCACGTCGGACGATTCAGAATCGTCCTCGGACTCGCTCGGCGGTGCCTCGGACTCGTTGTCGGTCGAGTCGTCGCTGCTGGGCTCGCCCTCGGTCGGCGCGCCCTCGTTCATCGCGTCGTCGGTGGCCCTGCCGGCGCCGCCCAGCAGGTCGATGATGAAGTGCCCTTCTCGTCTCGCTCGGACTTCATCCAGCATTGTCGGGGAGGTCCTTCATCATAAACGTGCCGGCGCGATAGTCCTGGACCAAACCCCACTCCTCCATGCGCGGACGGGCGATGAGCAGCGGCGCCCACCCCTCGACGAGATGGACCGTGATCTGCTTCTTGACGCCGAACGGCCACACGTTCAAGGTCACGGACCGCTTGGCCTCCAGCGTCTTGCCGTCTCCGAATCGAAATCGTCGGTCGCTCTTGCCGTACTCGACCTCGTGCAGCAGCTGGCGTGAACGCAGCAGCTCCTCCCACTGCGCCCAGATCTTGTCGCCCATGACGGGTCGCGTCGCGCCGCCGTCGCTGATGCCCATGCCAGTCGACATCAGGTACACCTCCTCGGTCGAGTTAGCGTACTCTAGCGTCTCCACGTCTTCTACCATGGCGGCGTGCTCCGAGTCGGGCTTCACGAAACCTCCTCCACGGAATCGCTTGAACCTCGGGCCGTGCTGCTGCGTCGAGCCAGTAGCGGTCGATCCTGCCGGCGTCGCCGACGGGGGCTTGTTGAAGATGTTCACCTTCGGCCTGAACACCTGGCGCGAGCCGGTGCCCTTGCCTTCGCCTTTGCCTTTGCTGCGGCCCTTGCCCTTGCCACCCGTCGGCTTGGCAGAGCGCGACGCGCCCTTGCCGTGCTGAAAGTTGCTGTCGGGCGCGACAGCGACGATCGGGTAGAAACCTCTCGACTTGGCGATCTCCGCCACGCGCCTCTTCGCATCCACGAAACTGAGGTAGGCCTCGTCGCACGCGATCTGGGCTTCTTCCACGTCCTGCGGCAGCTCCTCGGCGACGTCGGCCTCTTCCTCGTACTCTTCAGCGTCGTACTCCTCGTACTCGTCGTAATCGTATTCTTCCTCCTCCAGCTATGAGTCTTCGTAGCTCAGGCCTCGCTCCCACTCGTAGTCGTTCGTGTAGTGCACGTCGTCCTTATGACCCTGCCCGACCAGCATCCTCTCAACTCGCTTCACGTCGCGCTTGTCGGGTACGGCTTCGGCTCCATATGTATCGAGTAGGGCCTTCTTCACACTAGTCCAACTGAGACCATTGGCACATTGACTTCGTACCTGGGCGGCGCCCGAAGGTGGGACGGCCGCTCGTGAGAGGAGGTGCCAGCCCGCCAGCATGTCGGGAATCTCCATGCCGACCTCCTTGAGCTTCCTCAGCTCTCGCTTGTGGCGCAAGCAGTAGAGCTTCATCGTCTCCTTATCCTGGCGAGCGAACTTGCCGAAAAACTGATCTGTGCGGGCTGGCAGCTCGGTCTGGTTATCATACTTGTAGTACTCGTCGAGGACCTGGAACAGCGGCTTGAAGGCGCCCTCGGTCTCCAGCTGATCCAGGTCGATGTCTTCCGTAGCCTCCGCGGCTTCACCCTGCAGCGAGTTCATAATCAAGAACGCGCCCTCGCTGACCGCGGTGGTGCCGCGCTTCCTGCAGCAGCGCTCGAAGACCTCCAGCTTTCGGCGAAAGACTCTGTAGCCGTCGGTCTTGAGCAGCTCGTATGTCGGCGCCGTCTTTGACAGGCCTGCGTCAAGGCCTCTGCCCCCACCGTCCCAGGCGGAACTCGCCCTCTGCCACCAGTCGTTCCAGTCCCCGCCCTCGGCGTAGTGGCCCTCCACGGTGCTGTCGGGAGAGGGCGGGACTCTGGACGTCTCCGCTGTCGGTGCGCTGCCGGCGGCACCTCCTGCAGCGGCGGCCGCTGCGGCCGCGGCGTCGGGCGCCCTCGCGGGCGGCGGTGACGCCGGAGTGGCCTGCGGCCTCGGCGGACCCCGCGGGCGCGGGTCCGCTAGCATGGCGGCGGCGGTGGGGAGCCGGAGTGTGGATCTCCGGCTCCGCTACCAATATCAACCGATGGTAGCACACGAAGTCTACTCGGGACTGTTCGAAAAGAATTGATAATCTTGATTATCGGCCGTATGAAACGTAACGCAACCTTTTACATGACTCAGGGGCCCCTGAACATCAAACGGCGATGGTACATGGCAATCGTATTGCAACGCTGCAAGCAATACTTCACATCTGTGCTAATTTGCATACACACTGATAAGAATAAACGCTACACAAATTCGATAGATCAAGGGTGATATCGACACTTGGGGGCCTCTTGGGTGCCTCTTGGGAGCCTTTCGGGGATGGCGCACTCGATCGATCACACTATCGATCTCACGATCGATCCCACTCAATCGATTTCACTATCGATCTCTCTATCGATCTCACAAGCGATGTCGTTATCGGTCTCAGGACCGATGGGACCATCGATCCCACTATCGATCTCACTCGATCGATATCACTACCGATCTCGCTCGATCGATTGCACTGTCGATCTCACTCTGGATCTCGCTATCGATCCCACTAACGATCTCCCTATCGAGATCACTCGATCTCACAATCGATAACACTATTCATCTCACTATCGATCTCACTATCGATCTCACGATCGATCTCACTATCGGTCGCACTATCGGTCGCACTATCGATCTCACTATCGATCTCACAATCGATTTCGTCATCGGTCTCACTATCGATTTCGCACCAGCGGGGCACAAGGACACCGGCGGGACACCGGCGGGACACCGGCGGGATACCGCGGGCCACCGCTTGCCGGAGGGAGAATCATTTGGTCCGGCCGGGGCCCAGCCACAAGCGGGACACCGGCGGGACACCGCGGGCCATCGCTTGCCAGAGGGAGAATCATTTGGTCCGGCCGCGCCTCAGCCACAGGAGACTTTCCTCTCGCCAGCCCACGCAGCTTCGCCTCGCCCGCACGCACGGCACGCACGAACACGAAACCGAAACCGATTTCCCGGTAGGGGGCTCTTCGCTCAACCTTCGATGTCACCCCCCAACCTCCGATAGCTTACGCCACATGGCGTGATTTTGCAATATTGCTTACGCCACGTAGCGTGCGCCACATAGCTTGCACCGCAGATCGTACACCACACTGCTTGCACAACAAGGATTGTACTACACAGCTCGCACCACATATAGAATGCACAACGCATCTGTTATATCCATAGTCAGAGTGCAAGAACCTACTGTATGGGGCCACGCTGGACAAACATGCTTATATGTAGGTGGCCATCAAGCACAGAGGCACAGCAGCCATAGGACGAGCAGCGCGGAGGCGGCAAAGAGAGCAGAGCTACGAGGATGTGCGAGGCTGAGATATACATGACAGAAAGACAAGAAGAAAGAGAACAACCACAACAACTAAAATCCACCGACCCTTCGGCGTGTGAGGGACGCTGTCGTCGTCTGCTTCGTCGTCGTCGCCGCCCGCACAAGGAAATAGAGGTTCGAACAGAAAAAAAACCTCAGAGTTGAGCCGATCCCCTCCCCTTTTTCCCCCTCCCTGACGGGGGGGGGGCGGGGTGGAGTGGGTACGGAGGGGGCCCCAAGCCAGATTACCGCCCCCCGGGGTCCAGGCGGCCGCCCCTCCCCTCCCCGGTCCCCCCTGTGGACAGGAGGGATACAGCCTAGCAGGGAGCGCCCCTGGGTGGGGTAGGGCTCTGGGGGAGGGTCCTGGATCAGATTACCGCCCAACCCCCCTTCCCCGGTCCTCCCTGTGGACAGCGGGGGACAAGGGGTGGCCCCCCTGTCGCCTGGGGGAACTCAATGCCCACCCCCCTCCCCTGCCCTGTCCCCCCTGCGGACACAGATGGAAGGGGGGGAACACGGGGGACAAGGAGGGGGGATTCCCCCGTTGGGTGGGGGGCCTGGGAGGGGGGGTCCTGGGTCAAACTGCCGCCCCCCCCCTCTCCCAATGGGTGGTCCCGCCTGTCGGCAGGAGGAACTCAATGCCCCCCTCCCCTCCCCTCTTCGGACCCCCTGTGGGCAGGCGGGACAGGGCCCCGGCCCCCAGGGTCCTTGGGGGGGAGGGGGTCCAACAGGTCCCCCAGTCCCCCGTGGACGGTGGTCCCCTGTCGACGAGGGGAACTCAATGCCCCCCTCTCCGTTTCCTCCCCAGCCGCCCACTTGTGGACAGGGGGAAACGGGGAAGGGCCCCCCCCCTCTTGGCAAGGGGGAAATCCATGCCCTTCCCCCTCCCCGCCCTCTCCCCCCAACTCCCGGTGCTCACTCACAATGGGGGACTAGGAGGTGATCCTGTGATCCTCCTGTGAACAGAGAGGGCTCAAAACCCCTACAGAGGACCAAAGCGACCACCCCGCGGGGGGAGGTCGCCAGCGGGGTTCCCGTGGGGGGTCCCGCGTGTGGTGGGGGAGGGTGGCCCCTGAATGCCACACACACTCCGGGGTACAGGCAGGTCCCGGAGGGGGGCGCCAGCGGGGCTCCGGGGGAGGTCCCGCCCTCAGGGTCGGCTGCACCGGCCGCAAGACGTTCACAATCTGTGCATATGTGTATACATAAAGAGAGAGAGAGAGAGAGAGAGAGAGAGAGAGAGAAAGAGAGAGAAACAAAAAAAAACAAAAGAGAGAGAGAGAGAGAGGGAGAGAAAGAGAGAGATATAGAAATCATAACAGAGAAAGAGGCGGAGGGAGTTAGACAGAGAGACAGAGATACACAGAGACAGCGATAGCGACAAGAACGCGTACCGACGCGGGTGCACCTGCAATGCTGAGCAGCACTAGGAGGGATAGGCACGAGAGAGAATATTTCTGAAAACTTGCCGCGAAGTCTTGCCGAGCCCGCGAGAAATGTTGAGGAGAAGATTGCGAAGGAGAGAACTCTGAAGAAGTGAAGGAACAGAGGAGGTGGCGAAAGAACAGTCACCGAGGACAACCCTTTGGAGCCACCACGGCCCCCCAAATAGCCGCCGAATTCCGAAGGAGTTGCGCGACAATTTTTTCTTGTTTGAAAGCATGCAGTGCTGGGCGCGTAGGCCAGCCTGTAATGCCCCCTGACGAGCATCCATGTTGAACCAAACATTACCGCGGCCGTCGCCATCATCACCGCCAAAACCACAAGATAACACATGTTACAATCATCGTCGGGCTGAGGTCAGGTCAGTCTGCGTCGCCGCACATCGACTCTTTACCGAAGCTGAACGCCGAGAGCTCCCAGCAGCATTCGTCGACAGCTGTCAAAAGCAAAACCGCCGAAATGGTCCTTGAAAGGGCCGCCAGGAGGGCCGCCGAAAGGGCCGCCGAAATCGTCGCCGAAATCGCCGCCGAAATTGCCGCCGAAATTGCCGCCGAAATCGCCGCCGAAATTGCCGCCGAAATTGCCACCGAACTTGCCGCCGAACTTGCCGCCGAAATTGCCGCCGAAATTGCCGCCGAAATAATTGCGAACTCCGCCAAAATAGCCGCCGGAATTCAGCCGCCGAAATCGCCGCCGAAATTCAGCCGCCGAAGTTTTCATTGCCCAGTCGCAAGCGAAATCGCTGTTCCAGTAAGCGCGATGACGCCGCAGACACAGGCATAGAGTCACAGCCATGGTCAAATTCGGTGTTTTCTCGGAGGAACCATTTAGAATTTCGGCGGCAATTTCGGCGGCAATTTCGGCGGCAATTTCGGCGGCAATTTCGGCGGCGATTTCGGCGGCAATTTCGGCGGCAATTTCGGCGGCAATTCTGGCGGCCCTTCCGACGGCTCTTTCGGCGGCTCCTTCGGCGGCAATCTCGGCGGCCCTTTCGACGGCTCTTTCGGCGACAATTTCGGCGACGTTGCTTTTGCCAACTGTCGACAATGGCTGCTGGAAGCTCGCGGCATTCGGCGACCCCGGCGGGCCCTGAGAGGGCCCTCGAAGGGCCTCGCCAGAAAGCGTCTGCGAAGTAGCTCAAGCCATGCGTGATTCGCACGCGATAGCATGCGCAACGTGCAATGTGAATGCCTCGCATTATACGCCAGCACGCTCTAAGGTGCGTCTGGGAACCACCGCGCGGCAGGGCGCGCCTGCACACTGAAACTTTAAGAAAAACCTCAATTTCGTCTGGAATGGATTTCGGCGCGCGCCCCTTTTCGTCTCCAAAGAAAGAGCCACTATGAGAACAGGAGGCGGGAAAGGGGAGGAAGTGGAATACACCTGGCGGTCCACGGGAGCCGGTCAAAAGGCCTAGTACCCAGGCTCCCGCTGCCACCAAGAAAAAAACGAAACTGAATCTGCAACCAAATGGTCACGACCCAGAGATCGCCACAGCCGGGATCCCCAGCACGGCACATACCCGTCCCAACGGTAAGCCTCTGCGTGAGGAAGGGGTGCAACAAGGAGAATGGAAGAGTGAGCGGACAGGGAGAAGGCAAGAGGAGCAGGATTGAGGGAGCAAGGGGGAGGTAGGAGGGGGGCAGGGAGCATGAGAGGGAGGGTGGGAAGATCGACGACGGAGTGGTCGAGGACGAGGGCGAGAAGGCTAAGCAGCAGCAGGATGCTTTAGTGCTTTACAAATTTGCGGCCACTGCCAGCGTCCCGAACACGGATACCTACGCCGCCATCCCGGGGCCCAGTTCCGTCTGCCCGATCCCTCCGTCGTCAGCACCGCGGCGCACCGCCCAAGCTTCGCCGCGAGCTCGCCAAACGCTGGCACCATGCCCGCTCCGCGCAAGCGGCACGTGCCAAGAGGGCCTCGCTGAGGCCGCGCTCGTGGTCGCGCCCTCCTCGCCGATGGGACCACCGGGCTGAGCTGCGAGGCTGCGGCGGGAGCCGCGGAGCTCCTCGCCCAAGGGAGGAGCCGAAAAGCACTTCGCCAGCGGGGGGCGCACAGGGCCGAGCACCTCCCGCGCAATGCCCAGCTCGCCGCGCACGACCTACGGTCGGAAGCTTTGGCTTGGCGTGTCGCGGCGGCGGCCCTGGCGACACGCTGCGATCTGCAAGCGGGTAGCGTGTCGCTCCGCGCCGCGTGGCGGGAGGCGGGGACCGTTCGAGACGTCGACGCTTGGGGACCAGGGAGTGGATTGATGGGCCTGTTTTCCACCACCACCACCACCTCCATAAGATAAGTTGGAGGGGGGAAGGAGGAGGAGGACGAGGAGGACGACGAGGAGGAGCAGGAGGTGGAGGAGGAGGAGGAGGAGGAGGACCCCCTCCCCGTCCAACTTATGGTGGTGGTGGTGGAAAACATACCCATCATGGATAGCGCGTCGCGCCGAGACGCGGCGGGCCAAAACCAGCGAAGCGACACGCCATCCAGAGGCTCCCGAGCAGCCCGCACGCGCGCGCGCGCGCCCAGGAGCGCCGCCCCGCCATCGCCCGCGCCCCGGCACCGCGGCCGCTGCCTGGAGATCCCTGGGCTGGGCCGTGGGCCCCTGCCGCAGCAAGCCCGCCGCACCCGCGGGCGGGCCCTGCCGCGGCCGCGGGGCGAGGGCCGCGCCTCAGATAGCCGATGCCCTGATGTGTTTCATACGGGGTCTCCGACTAGCTCGACCTACTGGACATCACAAGAGCTGTGGCCGCGGCGCTCTGGCGGCTTCCATATACCTCTGAGGCCTCCACGCGCCCGCGGGAGAACTATACCCCCGACCCAGACCTCGGGGAGGGCCGCGCGCCGCGCGGCGCAGGGAACCTCGAGCCGCTGGGCGGGGAGGGGGCAGTGCCAAAACCTGTCCCCAGGACCGGATTGCCATCCCGAGCCGACCCCCTGGGCGTTGACGACCCCGGGGGCCACTGCGAGCCCCAGAGGCCGACAGCAGCCAGAGCGGCGCCGCGGGGCGAGGGACGAGCCGCCCCCCCCCCCCCACCGCGGCGCAGCTCGGCCCTCTGCCGCTGCTGGGGCAGGCCAGGGGCGCAGCCAGCCGCGCGGGCAGCGGCCGCCCCCCGCGGCGAGAAGGGCGCCGAGGCCGTTCGCCCAGGGGCCTCATGGGCGGCGCGGGCCTCCGCGCGCCCGCAGCCGGCGGGCCGCCGCGGTGCGCCGCGGGGCAGCCCAGACATCGGACGGCACAGTCTGTTCCATCCGTCGCTGCAGCACCCGATGGGCCTGCCGTTCGGGCGAGAGCACCCCGGTCTTGACAGAGCGCTGCCCAGCGAGCTGCCCTGCAGCCTTCCGCCCTCCCAGCGAGCAGCAAGATGCGCGCATCTGACATGATCATACAGTTCGGCACGGTGCCCATCGAGCTTCCCGTTTGGAGAATCGACCGCCCCCCATCTGTGAAGCTCTTGCCAAGACTCTTGCACACATTTCATACAGCCAACCCGTATCGTAAGGATGCGCAGTGTGAATGTTTGTCGAACGAGGTTGGCCAGCGAAAGTCGCTAAGCATGGGCCGAAGGGGCAAGGATGCAAGGGCACCCTTGGAGAGGTTGCCCATCCTTACTACGCGGGTTGACGTTGCTCGTGACCATGAACACCGAGAGAACTGTATGCGAGAGCCACATGTTTAACAGGACCGCCTTCCACCCGTGCAGCTTTAGAACAGATTCGAGCTTCTGGCATTGAGCACCCAAGAAGTTTCAAGCGAACGGCCTATGTTAAGGAGCCACCCTTTACCCGCGGCGTTGAGAAGCCAAGAAGTTTCAAGCGAGTGGCCAATGTTAGAAAGGAGCCACTCTTCCTCCGCGCAGCTGTTGCCTATGTTCAAGCTTGCGCCCTGCAAATGTGAACAAGTCATAAACAAGCGGCCCACGATTGACAATTAACAGCCCCTCATCCCTGTGAGTGTTGCAGATGTTTGGGACGAGTGTGTACGGCGCTTCGGTGGGACAACGGCCCGCCTCCCCTCCATTTAAGACGAACGTGTGGGGCGCTGAAACGCGAGCCTCAGCCCTCCATCCCTGAAGTTGCTGCAAGTTTTTAAGACGCATGCGCGCGGTGCCAAGGCGAGAGATCCATGTTGAAAAAGTCCTGCCCCCAATCCTTGAAGCTGTTGCAAGCTTGTATGACGAATGCGCGCGGTTCTGGGGCGAGAGCTCCACCCTGAAAACGGCCCACCTTCCATACTTGAAGCTGTTGCACACTTCAAGCTTCAGCATCATACACTGTGGGGAAATATCTGGCGAAATGCCTGGCCCGCCCAACCGACACGCCTGGGGGCGCGACATGGAGGATCGATGTGTAAAGCAAAGAGGAGGAGAAGGAGGAGGAAGAAGGCCCGTATCCGTTTGGCTCAAGATGGTCAGGGTGCCTCTTAGTCAGAACGTAAGCCTACGCACCACACTCCTCTGCTGTCTGTTCTCCACACATTACTCTTCAGATGGCGTGGTGGCAGCAGCCCCTCAGGAGCAGTGGTGGCAGGAGGTACGGTGTTGGCAGTGTCGTACGGAGGGCTGCCCCGCGTGGAACCAAGTGGCAACGAAGTAGTGCAAGAGCTGTGGCTTGAAGAAAAGTTGTGCGCAGGTGGTCCGATCAGACAAGGCCGAGCTAAGCGCACCTCGGCAGACAGACCACCACGTACGCGCCGAACGGCCAGCGAAGATCAAGAGCCTCGAGACCACGTTGGCGGTCCTTCCGCCTGATGAGGAATTCCAACCCACTCGGGAGCTTCTCCAACGGCAGATCCGGGAAGCCAAGGGGAGCGTCACTCTCTCCAAGCCGCTGAGCAGCCAGCTGGTCTCGTGCAGGCCCGCCGTGGAGCGCGCCAATAAGCGCCTCAAGGACAGCAAGCGCGCGCTGGCCAAAGCGCAGGACCAGGTGCGCCATGCGCGCGAGGAGGTCGACCAGAGGAAGCAGGAGCTAAAAGCTCTCGAGCTCTCGAGGCAAAGGCGTTGGAGGTGAGCACCCCGAGTTCGCTGGAGGCCTCGACTCAGAGCTTGGCGAGGGTCATCGCGGATATGAAGTCGTCTCCAGTCGTCCCCCACACGACGCTGAAGGAGGCGGAGACGGAGATCATGCGCCTGCTGGCTGGACTCCAGCAGATTACGACGCAAGCGAATGCAACAATCACCCCCGTGGCCAGCGGCGACGAGACGATGGAGCCCGACGATCAGGCAGTGGCGAGGCGACGTGTGCGGGGCAAGCAGGCGCCGGCTACAAGTGGTGGCCAAGAAGTACCAGATGCGGCCCCAGTTGTTTCAGGAGTCGGGCCAACCAGTACCGGCGAGTTGGACATCGTTTCTTTCACCACGGTGCTGTGTGCTATGAGGTGACGCTGCTTGAAGCTCAGCTTTACCATCCAGGAATTCATTTGATAGGCATTCGAGAGGGTCGAAGTCGGGCAGAACAGGTTCGTCATTGTACGTCTTATGCGATGCACTGCGCAGCGGCCAGCTCCAAAGGCTGCTACGGGACTCAGTTGTGGGTGAGCTACGACCTGGAGTTTCGGATGGAGGCGTGGGCTGCACCGCATTCCAGGATCGTGATCGCAGCAGGTACGACTGCGGCAGATGAGGGCAGGGACCGAGTTCCTCTTCTTGCTGTAGCTGCGCACGCTCCTCATTCACATGACTTACCAGAGCAACGACAACGCTGTTGGACGATCACCGAGTGGAGGAATCAGTATCCATCTTCGTTCCTGGTCTTTACCGTGGATGCAAGCGCTAGAGTGGGCTCAATACGGTCAACTGCTTTTGGGAGAGAGTGCTCCACCCGCGGGAACGCCAACGGCGCCCTCATGCGGACAGCGCTGGAGGCAAAGAGCATGGCAGCTGTCAATACCGTTCGTGCTGGGGAGTGGACGTGGCGACCACCCCGTGGCCAACCGTCGCGCTTGGACGACATGTGTACTTTGAAGAGTGAGCTTCATCATGGGACGAGAGCTTGGAATTCTGATGAGTTTGATACCACCTTTGATCAGACAGTGGACCATCGAGTCGTTATTGCAGGGTGTGTCGTGCATGCTATGCCTAGTCAAGGTATAGAGACAACTGTTGAAAATGGCTTCTCATGCTTGTCCTGCACGCTTCGATCGTTGCCAGTTGGGCAACCCGACGTGTCAGCAAACTTTCAGAGATAAAGTGTGGAAATATCAGATGACGGGCAGTGACCCAACGGAAAAATGCGTCACTAAAATGTTAATCTCAGACGGGCAACATCTGAAGCATTCGGTTGCAAACGAGATACTCCCACAAAGCCGTGGATTTCAGATAGAACCTCGACTGCGATGAGGCGGAATGCTCCTCCCCGACGGCCCGTGCACGAAGCATTTCAACAGCAGCGTCTACTTCGATTGCGTATAATATGTCAAATCCTGCTGGGCCAGAAGCATGCTCCTTATCCATGTGCTTCATCATATCGATATGGATGGAAGGCGGTGGCGGACTACCAGCACACATATGATAGCATACGTATCATGCGGCGGTGCCTTGCACGTGCTGTACATAGTCAACGCATATTGAAGGACTTCATCAAACCCCTGTGTGACATAGATCGTAATAGCATGTTGGAGGAGCATGCGGCTGAGCTGCACAGGCAGGCTCTCAACGGTAACTTTGCCAGTATCCTCAAGGCAGTTCGCATGCTGTCGAAGGGCGGCGTTCGGGGGAGCACTGATGTGAAGCTGGACTCAGGCGTCCTCACGGCATCCCCTGGCGAACAAGATCTTGCGTGGCTGCAAAACTATTGTAAAAGTATTGCCGGCCGATACTAAGACGAGATGACTATGCCGTGTACGAGCTTAACTAGGCCTACGTGTCTTGACATGTCCCCTGAGGCCACCTACGAGGCGCTCCAGAGGCTTGCAAAAAAACAAGAGTGTATGATGTGATGGGATCCCCGTAGATCTCCTTCAGGCTAGTGGGTGGCCCCTGGCGCTCCACTTGAACGAGATTGAACACACCATCATGAACACCATGAGCTGGCCAAAACAATGGACTGTGCGAAAGATGGCGTCTTCATTCAAGGAAGGGTGATGACCAGGAACGGAGGGATGATCGTGGAATCCTCCTGGCTGACCGCTCGGGCAAGTCGTTCGCCAGCCGGCCGAAGCGTAGTATAGATCCACTGTAATCTGAAGATGCCGACGACGCAGTTCGGCGCAGTTCCTCGTCGGGGCACACACTACGCCACACACATTAGGCAGAGCATGATCGCGTATGCTGAAAAACGTGGGTGGTCCATATCTGTCCACATGCGTTTCGTGTGTTGATTTAGGCCAAGCCTTTGACAGAGTCGTGAGAGAGCTGGTCTTCGGAATCCCATCACATATCCAGCATGCTCGAGCAGGCCGTCTAGCATAACTTGAGTCGTTAGGTATAGGTAGTCAGGTTTTTGTGCTCGTTGCAAATTCCTGCTTTAGTGTAGGGCCCTTAGAGGATGTTGTGTGTCCACGGTTGGGGGGGCGCCAGGGGTGTAAGGTAGGAGCGGTGATGCTTAATGCAGTGTACTCGGTTGCCCTGCACGCAATGCAAGACCCCTTGAAAGCAGGAGGAGTAGACTTGGAGCTGGAAGTCCCAGCTCGCGAGTTTTGGTCCGGGCGTCTTGAGCCGCACGAGCACCGATGTAGTATCGCAGACTGTGAGTTTGTAGACGATGAATGCCTCATGCTTGTTTGCAGCACTGCCCAGAGATTGAGTGAGAGCATTCGGAGGCTTCTCAGCGTTCTGGTTGAGACGTTCTCCTCGCTCAGCAGCGAGATGAATTGGTTCGTGGGAAGGCCGAGGCCCTGGTCCAGTTCCGTGGGCACAAAAGCCAGTATATTGTTGCTTCTCACCTGTACGATGGCGAGCTGTCATTCTCGGTGCCAGGTAGTGATAGGCGTCTGCTTGTGGTTGGTAAGTGCAAGCAAGAATCTAGGAAAAATGCGTTCGCTTCGGACGCTGTGCATGGCTGACGCTAGGCACAAAGAGAAGTCCACACTTACTGCTTACTGCCCGCTTGCCTCGCGTGTGTTCGGCTCGCCAGTGGTTCACGGTTGGGTCAATATCCACCTCATGAGTTCGTTGCTGCACACTCGCTTGTTCTTTTTCGCACAAGCTGTAGTTCCGAACAGACAATACATCAGATCCTTGAACGTCCGCTTGGCTTAAATTGGGCGCGCGCTGCTTCACAGACAGGTGGAGCTGCATGCCTTGCTGCACGTTCAGGTGAAGGGGGAAGGGCTCCCATGGGCGAGGCTGATCCTTGCCGACCTTGAGCTATTGCACGAGAAAGCGAATTGCAACTCGAAAGGCTGCTGCCCGCGCCGGCGGAACACCCTCAGGCCTGGAGCGAATTTATCCGCGGAGCTGGTTCCTTGTGAAGCCAGCTTGTTCACAAACTGTTTTGCTGCGACTCTGTGGCCGATTCGGCCCCACTAGACACCCCTCCCACCACCGCTCGTCCTCACGTGTGTGATGTATGTGTGTGTGTGAACGTGTATCTGTGTGCGTGTGCGCGCGTGTGTGTGGTATGTGGGTGTGTGGGTGTGTGCATGTGCGTGCGTGAATGTGTGCGTACGTGTGTGCGTGTGTGTGGGTGTGTGTAGGTGTGTGGGTGTGTGGGTGTGTGTGTGTGGATGTGTGTGCGTGTGTGCGTGTGCGTGTGGGTGTGTGGGTGTGTGGGTCTGTGGGTCTGTCGGTGTGTGTAGGCGTGTGTAGGTGTGTGCAGGTGTGTGTGTGTGTGTGTGTGTGTGTGTGTGTGGGGGTGTCTAGGTGTGTAGGTGTGTGTAGGTGTGTGTAGGTGTGTGTAGGTGTGTGTTTGGGTGTGTGTAGGTGTGTGTGTAGGTGTGCGTAGGTGTGAGTGTGTGTGTGTGCGTGCGTGCGTGCGTGTGGGTGTGGGTGCGGGTGTGGGTGTGGGTGTGGGTGTGGGTGTGGGTGGGTGTGGGTGTGTGGGTGTGTGGGTGTGTGTGTGTGGGTGTGTGGTGTGTGGGTGTGGGTGTGGGCGTGGGTGCGTGGGTGTGTTGGTGTGGGTGTTTGGGTGTGTGTGTGTGTGTGTGGTTGGGTGTGTGGGTGTGTGTGGGTGTGGCTATGTGTGTGTGCGTGTGTGTGTCTGTGTGTGTGCGTGTGCGTGCGTGTGTGCGTGTGCGTGTGCGTGTGCGTGTGCGCGTGGGCGTGTGCGTGTGTGCGTGTGCGTGTGCGTGTGTGCGTGTGCGTGGGTGCGTGTGCGTGTGTGCGTGTGCGTGTACGTGTGGGTGTGCGTGTGCGTGTGCGTGTGCGTGTGCGTGTGCGTGTGCGTGTGCATGTGCGTGCGCGTGTGCGCGTGCGTGTGTGCGCGGGTGCGTGCGCGTGCTCATGTGCGCGTGTGCGCGTGTGCGCATGTGCGCATGCGCGCATGTGCGCGTGTGCGTGTGTGCGCGTGTGCGCGTGTGTGCGTGTGCGCGTGTGCGCGTGTGCGCGTGCGCGCGTCTGCGCGTGTGCGCGTGTGCTCGTGTGCGTGTGCGTGTGCGTGTGCGTGTGCTTGTGGGTGTGCGTGTGCGTGTGGCGTGTGGTGTGCGCGCGTGCGCGCGTGCGGGCGTGCGCGGGTGCGTGCGCGCGTGCGTGCGTGCGCGCGTGCGGGCGTGCGCACGTGCGTGCGTGCGTGCGTGCGTGCGTGCGTGTGGCGCGCGTGCGTGTGTGCGTGTGTGCGTGCGCGCGTGCGCGAGTGCGCGCGTGTGCGCATGCGCGCGTGCGCGCGTGCGCGTGCGCGTGCGTGCGTTAAAGTGCGTGCGGGTGCGTGCGGGTGCGTGCAGGTGCATGCGGGTGCGTGCGGGTGCGTGCGGGTGCGTGCGGGTGCGTGCGGGTGCGTGCGGGTGTGCGCAGGTGTGTGCCGGTGTGTGCGGGGGTGTGCGCGGAGGTGTGCGCGGGTGTGTGTGTGTGTGCGGGTGCGCGCGTGTATGTGTGTGTGTAAGGGTGTGTGTGTGTGTGTGTGCGTGTGTGTGTGTGTGTGCGGGTGTGTGTGCGGGTGTGCGTGTGCGTGTGTGTGTGTGTGTGTGCGTGTGTGTGTGCGGGTGTGTGCGGGTGTGTGTGCGGGTGTGTGTGTGTGTGCGGGTGTGTGTGCGGGTGTGTGTGTGTGTGCGGGTGTGTGTGTGTGTGTGGTTGTGTGTGCGAGTGTGTGTGTGTGTGCGTGTGTGTGTGCGTGTGTGTGAATGTGTATGTGTGTGAACGTGTGTGAACGTGTGTATGTGTGTGTGAACGTGTGTATGTGTGTGTGTGTGTTTGTGTATTTGTGTGTGTTTGTGTGGGTGTGGGTGTGGGTGTGGTCAAGCTAGCCAGCTCGAGCGAGTCAAGTATGGCATGCCCATTCCCACCCGCCCTCCCACAACATAAGAAACAGTGATGGCACAACTGGGGGCTGCGCGGGCATTTCAGTGCGAGTGGAGGATACCCCTCGAGGCTTCGGGCTTCGAGGCTCCTCCCAGTTCGGGCTTCGAGGCTCCTCGGAAGCTCTCGCGGCCCTTGGGCCCACATCCCCGACGGTAAGATTTTCTCCGTGCTGGCGTTTTTCCCTCGACTTCGCATGTTTTCCCTCGACTTCGCCCTCCAGGGAACGGTTTTTGGCCCCCCGGACCAATGAGAAAATTTCAGGACGCAAAACTGCCCCCGAGAAAGGGGTCGAGATCTCAGAAAGGCTTGGGACAAATTCGCCGGCCCAACGGGCCAGAGGCGCGCAAAGATCTCCGGTGACTAGTCAACAATCTTCTAGTTCGCGCGCGCGGGGCGACCCCTGGGGGCCCCCGGGCGAAAAGTACCCCGAGCAGGTCCCGGGCCAGCCCAACGGGCCAGAGGCGTGCTAAGATCTCCGGTAACTAGTTACAAATCTTTTAGTTCGCGCGCGCGGGGCGGCCCCTGGGGGCCCCCGGACATAAAGAACCCCGAGCAGGTCCTGGGCGCGTCGGTCCCAGCGATGGTTTTCTTCTTCGGCGCTGACTTCCAGGTCCCAGAGCGCCCCGGGAACGCCCCAAGAGAGCCGAAACGCCCCCGAAACGATCCGAGGGGCCCTGAGTCGCCGAAAGATCGTTCCAAGACGCCCAATATGACCTCCAGACGGCCAGAAACGCCGCCAAGAAACCGCGGGGAGCCTCAGGAGGCCCTCCAAGAGCCTGAACTAGCAAAAACCTCCCAGGCATTCGTCACCCCAGGGCCTCCTGGAACGCCCCTGCGCCCAATGAATTGGCGAGCTAAAAACGTGCGCCGAGCCAAAGCGGGGGCGCAACTTTGGGAAAATTTCGCTCGGCGCCCAAGCGGGAAGGTCATTTCATTCACTTCGAGCAGGGGGGGTGGGTGCGCCGCGCCCAATTCTTGCCATGCGCTTTTGCGGGGTGGACGACAGGAACAGCTATGTGGGCAGGGAAAATCAGCACGGCATTGTTTCTGACAAGTAAGGTGGCCCCTCCCGCCTTGGGGTTGCCCCAGAAGTTAGCGCGCGATGCGCGCCGCGCCCCATTCCTGCCACGCATTTCGCATCGTCGACGACAAGACAGGCCATGATGAAGGGAAAAACGGCAACTCTGTATTGTTTTCTTACAATCAGGATGGGAGGGCCCGCAGCCCGCATGGACGTCCGCGCGCGATGTGCGCCGCGCCCCACTCCTGCCACATATTTTGCACCGTCGGCGACCAGGCAGGCCATGCTGAGAGGAAAAAACGGAGACTGTGTATTGATTTGTTACAGTCAGGATGGGCGGGCCCGGATTGACGGCCGCGCGCGATGTGCGCCGCGTCCCATATGTGCGCCGCGCCCCACTCCTGCCACATGTTGCGCACCGTCGGCGACAAGGCAGGCCATGCTGAGAGGAAACACGAAGACTTTGTATTGATTTTTTATAGTCAGGATGGGCGGGCCCAGATTGACTGCCGCGCGCGATGTGGGCCGCGTCCCATTCCTGCCACGTTTTTCGCATCGTCGACGACAAGAAAAACGATGTCGAGAAGAAAAACGGCCACTTTGTATTGATTTTTTATAATCCGGATGGGAGGTCCCGGATTGGGTTGCTATCGGCCGGGATACGAGGTAGGTGGGGGTATACAATAATTCTAAGCCGCTCGAGGCGCAAAATTCTTATGCCCCAGCGCCTTACTTTGCTTTCGGGCATAAAAACTGATATGGCTGCTGATGGTCCCTCTCCCCCATCCCCGTGCCGCCACAGCGGAACTTGACGCAGCAGCGCTTTCGGTTCAGCCCTGGCTGTGGCGACGCCAGGGGCAGGACGACGACGACGACGACGACGACGAGTTCGACGACGACGACGAGGAAGTCGAGGGCGAGGACGAAGACGACGGCGACGACGTCGTTCTGTTGTCAACGATTCGGCCCTTCCGGAAGGGTCGCCAGGCTTGGGCATCGTCAGAGACGGTCCTCCTCTTCCTCCTCTTCCCCCTCCCTCCCCTTCTACGCAAAGTCATCCGGCAAGTGCGACACATCGCGCCAGCGCCAATGAGACTTGCAAGCCGAGACCGGATCCAGATGCAATCTCTGGGCCGGACGAGCCAGATCAATAGGACGAACCAAACCAACCACAGCCAGTAGAGCAAGCGCGGCAGACCAACCCGGAGAACAAACCAGACCAACCAGACGAACCAGACGGACCAGACCAGACAGACCAACCAGACCAGCCAGACCAGCCCGACCAAGCAGACCAGCCAGACCAACCAACCAGACCAGACCAGCCTGACCAGCTGACCAGGCCCGACAGAACAGACCAGACCGGCCAGACGAACCAGTCCAGCCAGACCAGACCAGGCCAGCCAGACCAACCTGACCAGCCAGACCAATGAACCAGACCGGACCAGCCAGACGAATCGGACAAGTCAGACCAACCAATCAGACCAACCAGGTCGACCAGCCAGACCACCCAGACAAGGCAGACCAACCACCATCGTCCTCGTCGTGGTCGTCGTGGTCGTGGTCGCAGCCCCGTCGGCGTATCCATTTTTATGACGACAGGTTCATTACTTTGGGAAGCAAGATTCAGCTGAAGTCGTCGTGGCCGTCGTCTTCCCGGTCGTCGTCGTCGTCGTCGTCGTCGCGGCCGGTCCTGGTCGCGGTCGCAGCCGTGTCGGAGTAGAACTTTTTTATGCAGACGGGCTCAGACGGCCCCAAGACGGCCCAAGAGGCCCCCAAGACGGCCCAAGAGGGCTCCAAGACGGCACCAAGAGGGGCGCAAGACCAGCGAAACCAACCAGACCAGCCAGACCAACCAGACCAGCCAGACCAGCCAGACCAACCAACCAGATCAGACCAGCCTGACCAGCTGACCAGGCCAGGCAGACCAGACCAGATTAGACCAGCCAGACGAACCAGTCCAGCCAGACCAGACCAGGCCAGCCAGACCAACGTGGCCAGCCAGACCAATCAACCAGACCGGACCAGCCAGACGAACGGGACCAGCCAGACCAACCAATCAGACCAACCAGGTCGACCAGCCAGACCACCCAGACAAGGCAGACCAACCACCATCGTCCTCGTCGTGGTCGTCGTGGTCGTGGTCGCAGCCCCGTCGGCGTATCCATTTTTATGAAGACAGGTTCATTACTTTGGGAAGCAAGATTCAGCTGAAGTCGTCGTGGCCGTCGTCTTCCCGGTCGTCGTCGTCGTCGTCGTCGTCGCGGCCGGTCCTGGTCGCGGTCGCAGTCGTGTCGGAGTATAACTTTTTTATGCAGACGGGCTCAGACGGCCCCAAGACGGCCCAAGAGGCCCCCAAGACGGCCCAAGAGGGCTCCAAGACGGCACCAAGAGGGGCGCAAGACCAGCGAAACCAACCAGACCAGCCAGACCAACCAGACCAGCCAGACCAGCCAGACCAACCAACCAGATCAGACCAGCCTGACCAGCTGACCAGGCCAGGCAGACCAGACCAGATGAGACCAGCCAGACGAACCAGTCCAGCCAGACCAGACCAGGCCAGCCAGACCAACGTGGCCAGCCAGACCAATCAACCAGACCGGACCAGCCAGACGAACGGGACCAGCCAGACCAACCAATCAGACCAACCAGTTCGACCAGCCAGACCCACCAGACCAGCCAGACCAACTGGACCAGACAAGCCAGACCAACCACCATCGTCCTCGTCGTGGTCGTCGTGGTCGTGGTCGCAGCCCTGTCGGCGTATCCATTTTAATGAAGACAGTTCCAATCCCACCAGCCCTTTGGGCGTGAGTGGTTTAGCGAGCTCTCTCTGTTCTCAACCCCCCATCTTCCCCTTCGGGGAGGGGTTTATCCCTCCCCCTACCCCCTCCCCCTGGACCTGGACAGGGAGTCCGGGGCGTAGTCAGGGGGGTCTTTTTTGTCTCCTGGGAGGGCCAAAAAACGACGACCCTCACGAGGAGTCTGGCCCCGTCGGGGGGATACAATTTGGCCCCTCTGCTCTTCTTTGAAGCCAAAATCGTTGATTTTACTACGGTTTTGGCCCCATTTTGGCGTCCTGAGGGGGCCGCGCTCATCTTCCTTCATGGCAAAATCATTGATTTTACAAAGGTTTTTGGCTCATTTTGTCCTTCTCAGGGGGCAGCGCTCCTTTGCGCTTCTGAGGAGGTCGCAAGAGGCCCCCAGATGGCCCCAAGAGGCCCCCAGGAGCCTCCCAAGAGGCCTCCAAGAGGCCCCCAAGAGGCCCCCAAGAGGCCCCAAGAGGCCCCCAAGAGGCCCCCAAGAGGCCCCCAAGAGGCCCCCAGAGGCCACACGAGGCCCCCAAGAGGCCCCCAAGAGGCCCCCAAGAGACCCCCAAGAGGCCCCAAGAGGCTCCAAGAGGCCCCCAAGAGGCCCCACGAGGAGATGCCCCCAAGATGTCTCCAAGAGGCCCCAAGAGGCGCCGAAGACGCCCTCAGAGGCCTCCGACCAAAAGACATCTACTTCTACTTCTACTCCTACGACTACTACTACTACGACTTCGACTCCACGCCCGAACGACTCACACCAGGACGAGGCGCCCGAACGACTCACACCACGAGGAGCCCGAACGACTCACACCAGGACGAGGGCCCCGAACGACTCACACCACGAGGAGCCCGAACGACTCACACCAGGAGGAGGAGCCCGAACGACTCACACCAGGACGAAGGGCCCGAACAACTCACACCACGAGAAGCCCGAACGACTCACGCCAGGACGAAGAGCCCGAACGACTCAAACCACGACGAAGAGCCCGAACGACTCACACCAGGAAGAAGGGCCCGAACGACTCACACCAGGACGAGAGGCCCGGAGATATGCGGGGGCAGGCGGAAACACGCCTGAAAAACACGACTGTCGGCATGCTTCGCAAGAGTTGCTGTTTTGAGATGGGCTGGTGGGGATACGCGAAGCGTGAAGAATTTTTTGGGAAGCCAGATTCAGATGAAGTCGTCGTGGTCGTCGTCTTCCCGGTTGTCGTCGTCGCGGCCGGTCCTGGTCGCGGTCGCAGCCCTGTCGGAGTATATCTTTTTATGGAGACGGGCTCAAACGGCCCCAAGACGGCCCAAGAGGCCCCCAAAATGGCCCAAGAGGCAACCGAGAGATCCGCCACCGCGCTTGCAGTGGTAGGTGTGTCTCAGGCCCAGTGGTCGTGGTCCCAGACGAGCGTGCTGCAACCTCCCCTAAACCACTCGCGCCCGAAGCCTAAGGTAAAGCTGCAAGACGAAGCTCAAACCAGACCCACCAGGCCAGCCAGACCAGATGCAAAAAAAACTGCAGTGCAAAAAAAACTGCAACGCAAAAAAACAGTTTTCGTGTCGTCGTGGTCCCAGACGTTCGTGTTGCAACCTCCCCTAAACCACTCTCGCCCGAAGCCTAAGCTAAAGCTGCAAGACGAAGCTCAAACCAGACCAGCCAGACCAGATGCAAAAAAAACTGAAATGCAGAAACAACTGCAATGCAAAAAAAAACAGTTTTCGTGTCGTCGTGGTCCCAGACGTTCGTGCTGCAACCTCCCCTAAACCACTCTCGCCCGAATCCTAAGCTAAGGCTGAAAGACGAGGCTCAAACCAGACCAACCAGACCAGCCAGACCAGATGCAAAAAAAAATACAATGCAACAAAAAACTGCTGCTTTTCGGTGGTGGTGGTAGTGGTTGCCTCCCCGGACCTCCCCTAAACCACTCTCGCCTGAATCCTAAGCTAAAGCCTTAGCACCAGGCTCAAACCAGACCACCCAGACCAGCCAGACCAGATGCAAGAAAAACTGCAATGCAAAAAAAGCTCCAATGCAAAAAAAACTGCAATGCAACAAAATCTGCTTTTCGGTGGTGGTAGTGGTTGTTGCTGCCTCCCCGGAGCTCCCCTAAACCACTCTCGCCTGAATCCTAAGCCAAAGCCTCAGCACCAGGCTCAAACCAGATGCAAGCAAAACTGCATTTCGGTGGTGGTGGTAATGGTTGTCGCTGCCTCCCCGGACCTCCACTAAACCACTCTCGCCTGAATCCTAAGCTAAAGCCTCAGCACCAAGCTCAAACCAGACCACCCAGACCAGCCAGACCAGATGCAAAAAAATGCAATGCAAACAAAAACTGCAATG
>CAUYUJ010001780.1:894579-903395 GCA_963575745.1 Prorocentrum cordatum
GTGTGCGTGTGCGTGTGCGTGTGCGTGTGCGCGTGTGCGTGAGTGCGTATGCGTGTGCGTGTGTGCGTGTGTGCGTGTGCGTGTTTGCGTGCGCGCGTGTGCGCGTGTGCACGTGTGCGTGCGTGCGTGTGTGCGTGGGTGCGTGTGCTCGCGTGCGCGTGTGCGTGTGCGCGTGTGCGAGTGTGCGTGTTCACGTGTGCGTGTGCGCGTGTGCACGTGTGCGTGTGCGTGTGTGCGTGTGTGCGTGTGCGTGTGGTGTGCGCGTGTGCGTATGCGCGTGTGCGTGTGCGCGTGTGCGTGTGCGCCTTTGTGTGTGCGCGTGTGCGTGGGCGCGTTTGCGTGTGCGCGTGTGCGTGTGCGCGTATGCATGTGCGCGTGTGCGCGTGCGCGTGTGCGTGTGCGCGTGTGCGTGTGCGCGTGTGCGCGCGTGTGTAGGCGTGTGTCTGCGAGTGTCTGCGCGTGTCTGCGCGTGTCTGCGCGTGTGTGCACGTGTGTGCGCGTGTGTGCGTGTGTCTGCGCGTGTGTGCGCGTGTCTGCGAGTGTCTGCGCGTGTGTGCGCGTGTCTGCGCGTGCGTGCGCGTGTGCGCGCGTGCCTGCGCGTGTCTGCGTGTGTGTGCGCGTGTGTGCGCATGTGTGCGCGTGTGCGCGTGTGTGCGCGTGTGTGCGCGTGTGTGCGCGTGTGTGCGCGTGTGTGCGCGTGTGTGCGCGTGTGTGCGCGTGTGTGCGCGTGGGTGCGCGTGGGTGCGCGTGGGCGCGCGTGGGTGCGCGTGGGTGCGCGTGGGTGCGCGTGGGTGCGCGTGTGTGCGCGTATCTGCGCATGTGCGCGCGTGTGTGCGCGTGTGCGCGCGTTTGCGCGCGTGTGCGCGCGCGTGTGCGCGTGTGTGCGCGTGTGTGCGCGCGTGCGCGCGTGCGTGCGCGTGTGTGCGCGTGTGTGCGCGTGTGTGCGCGTGTGCGCGCGTGTGCGCGCGTGTGCGCGTGTGTGCGCGTGTGTGTAGGCGTGTGTGCGTGCGTGTGCGCGCGAGTGCGCGCGTGTGCGCGCGTGTGCGCGCGCGTGCGCGGGTGCGCGGGCGCGGGCGTGCGTGCGTGTGTGCGTGTGAGCGTGTGAGCGCGTGCGTGTGTGCGTGTGCATTATTTATTATTATTATTATTATTATTATATATATATATAACTCGCGCAAGTGCGCACAGCCAAGCTGTGCAAACAGCAGCCTCCAGGGCCGCCAAGACCCAGCCCCTCGGCCCGATCGACGCGCCAGGCAACACCACGGCAGGACCCCACAGCCCACGCCACAGCAGAGGCGCGGCGGCTCGCTCGCAAGCGAGGGCACGCGAAGCGTGCGACAAAAACACAACACTCAGGCGGCAAGGCCACGCGAAGCGTGTGTATGCATAAGCACACACGAGTGAGAGAGCATGAAACACCCGCGTGAAAAATGGGGCGCAACAGCGCCTGATGATCCAGAATACCGTACGTGAGACCAAGAAGACCTCACATAACGTGCACACTGAATGGCACAACAATGCCTGGGCCCGCAATGCTCTCAGCCCAAGGTCAAGCCGTGACCCCTAGCCGATGAAATCCACGAAAAAGTCCTCATGACCATTGAGAATACCACGGATCCAGGCTAGCCCAGCGCGGCGCTGAGCAGGCGACATCGGGGAGGGATCCACGGCGCCTGCATCTGCCGCCTGCTATCCAGGCCGTCGGAGGTCGCGGTCGCTGACGCTCGCTCGGCTGCTATCCGCCACGTGCCGCCGCAGCACTGCGAGCCGCAGGCGGGCCGCCTGACGTCTATCTGCGGTATGCGGCATCACCGGGGGCGCCCTCGCGGGGTACCCTCCTGGCTGTGCCCCCCCCGAAAGGGGGGGGTCCACCGAAGCCACTCCCGCAGGTGCGTCACCGAAGGGCCCGCCGACGCCCTGCTCCTCGAAGCCCTCCTCCTCGAAGCCCTCCTCCTTGTTCGAGCCGCCAGCCGAGAGCACGGAGCCTGATGCAATGCTCTCCCGCTCCTTCGGCTTGCTCCCGAACTGGACCATGTCGGGCGGCTTGACAGGCTCGGCGGAGGGCACGTCGCACTGCTTCGATCGCGCCGTGCCGTCGTGCAGGTGCTCCTCTCCGTCGAGCTCCAAGTGCCACCAGCGGGGCCCCGAGGCCAGCGGAGCTGGCTCGGGCGTTGGCTCCCCGCGCACCCGCTCGGCCAGGTCGAGGCGCAAGCCCGCTGGGAGGCTGCGCCCGCGCCTGCAGGCGACCTTCCAGTCAGTCGAGACGCCCTCGGCCGCAGACCGAGCCGCGGGGTGGCGCCGGCGGGGCGGGGCGCCGGCTGCCGGGCTCGACCGCCGGGCGCCGCGCCTCGGAGCCGCGCGCCGTCCACGCTGCAGCCGATTGAGCGACCGCAACCGCATGGCAGCGATGGATGTGCCACGCCGCGCTGCGCAGTGGAGGCCAACATCGCGCCTGGCAGCCTCCAGCGCCTTGGCGCGGGGCACGGGCGGCGCGGGCTGGGCGCCAGGCGCGCCGCTCGCCTGATTGCCCATGTCCGCCGATGCGGCGCCGCGAGCAGGGCCGTCTGGCCTTCTGGCAGGGAGCGCGCCATGGGGCCGATCTGCGTCGCCGCCGTCGCCGAACTTGCAGTCGTGAACCGCCTGCCCGCCTGTCGGGCCGCCTGGCGCGCTGGCGGGGAGCGCGCCGCAAGGCGGAACCGTGCAGCCGAGAACTGGCTTCGCTCCCGAATCGCTGCTCGGGAGGCCGCTGGTCACAGGTGCATGCGATGATGGAGAGCCACCCGAGGCACCCGCCCGCCCACCGCCGCCCTCCTGGCCCTCGGCACCCTGCGCGAGCATGTCCAGGAGAACTGGGACAGCAAGTGAGAGCCTGGTAACGAGCTCTTGGAGCAGCGTCGCACCAGCCTCGACTTCCCCGAGCCGCGGGGAGGAGATGCGGAGCGCTTGCCCTGCCACCGTCGCGTGGAGGCTGCGGACCGCGGCCAGCTCCGCTTCGAGCACGCCCACGCGCTCCAAGGCAGCGGCCAAGCGCCCGCACTCTGCCGCCCTCGCCGCGGCGCGCCTGGCGCGGCGAGCGGGCCAGAGCGAGCCGCCAGGGGCGCCAGCGCGGGATGCGCGGGATGGCTGCTCGGCCGCCGCCTCGGCGGGGGCGGCTCGGCAGCCGACCGCAGCCATTCCTCGAGAGGTCGACGCTCTGGCGCCCGCGGGCCAAAACCGAGAGAAGACAGGCGAGGACGGCTTGAGCCAAAATGGTTACGGAATGTGTGTATGTGTGTGTGCGTGTGTGCGTGTGTGCGCGTGTGTGCGTGTGTGCGTGTGTGCGTGTATGCGTGTGTGCGTGTGTGCGTGTGTGCGTGTGTGCGTGTGTGCGTGTGTGCGTGCGTGCGTGCGTGCGTGTGTGCGTGTGTGTGCGTGTGCGTGTGTGCGTGTGTGCGTGTGTGCGTGTGTGTGTGGTGTGTGCGTGTGTGCGTGTGTGCGTGTGTGCGTGTGTACGTGTGTGCGTGCGTGCGTGTGTGCGTGTGTGCGTGTGTGCGTGTGTGCGTGTGCGCGTGTGTGTGCGTGTGTGCGTGTGTGCGTGGTGGTGCGTGCGCGTGTGTGCGTGCGTGTGTGCGTGTGTGCGCGTGTGCGCGTGTGCGTGTGTGCGTGTGTGCGTGTGTGCGTGTGTGCGTGTGTGTGCGTGTGTGCGTGTGTGCGTGTGTGCGTGTGCGTGTGTGTGTGCGTGTGCGCGTGTGCGCGTGTGCGCGTGTGCGTGTGTGCGTGTGCGCGTGTGCGTGAATGCTTGTGCGTGTGTGCATGTGTGCGTGTGTGCGTGTGCGCGTGTGCGCGTGTGCGAGTGTACGCGTGTGCGCGTGTACGCGTGTGCGCATGTGCGCGTGCGCGTGTGCGCGTGTGCACGTGCACGCGTGCGCGCGTGTGCGTGTGTGCGTGTGCGTGTGCGTGTGCGTGTGCGTGTGCTTGTGCTTGTGCGTGTGCGTGAGCATGTGCGTGTGCGTGTGCGAGTGCGTGTGCGTGTGCGTGTGAATGTGCGTGTGCAGGTGCAGGTGCAGGTGTGTGTGTGTGTGCGTGTGCGTGTGTGCGTGTGGGTGTTGTTCCCCCTCCGTCTTCTGCTACCCTACGAGCCTTGCTGTCCCACAAAATGCGGAAACATAATTAACTGGAGGTGCATAGCGCGGAGAAATGTGGGCGAGACTGCCCTCCGCCCAGTTTGCAAGACCCGGTTAAGCTCGAGGTGGCGGGCTATAGTTCATTTAACTAAATAATTACCCCCCTGGCGCCGACCCCAGGAAAGTGCCGTGCAGCAGCAAATTCGACGAGTGCCGCCCCCCCCCTCACATGAAGAAGTGGAGCGGCTAGACTCCTTGATGCGTGCTGAATGGAAAGAAGCCTACAAGAGTGGGCACCCCCAGCCAGTCACGAAGAGGCCAGCTAAGGGGCAGGTGACTCTGGAGCAATGGGTTAACGAAGTGGTGCACAGTTCGACTCGAGACCCCCCTGGGAACGTGGAAGTAGGAAAGAGGAGGAGGAGGAGACGGAAAGGAGGAGGAGGAAGAGGAGGAGGAGGAGGAAGAGGAGGAGGAGGAGGAGGAGGAGGAGAGAAGGAGGAGGAAGAGGAGGAGGAGGAGGAGGAGGAGGGAGGGGGAGGAGGAGGAAGAGGAGGAGGAGGAAGAGGAGGAGAAGGAGGAAGAGAGGAGGAGGAGGAGGAGGAGGAGGAGGATCTGGGTAAGTGCCGCGCGGGTGACCCGCGGCCTCGCCCTGCGCCTCGGGCGCCGGGCGCGCGCCGCGCCCGTGCGCGGGCGCGTGCGCGCGGGCCTTGCCTCGGGCTGCGGGCCGGCGCGCACCTCGGGCGGCTCGCCCGGGCGCGGCGGCCGCCTCGGGCCGCCGCGCACCGAGGATGGCGAGAGGCAACGTGGCAACGTCCAGGCAGAGCCCCAGCAGACAGAGCGCATTTCAAAAGGGAGACAAGGAACCAGCGCAGGCTGACCCCTGAGTCCGGGCTCCAACGGGACCTGCTCCAAGTGGAATCAGCGTCGCCTACGGGGAGGCCAAGTCTGCCTGGAGGCCCCCAAGATGGAGCCCATTGGCTCCAACTGGACTTACCCCAACTGGACTTAGTGTCACCCGAAACGACCTCCTCGCGCCGTGAAGAGAGCCGCGGCGGGAAGCTTGTCGGCCGGTTTCGGCCTCGCCGACAAAGAACTGGTTCAGGATGAAAAAGACTGTCCCTTACTTCAGGGAAGGATCTACAGTGTCAGAACAATCACGGCATCGGGCGTGTACTGGTCTTCATCGAGCCGTTTTGTCGACGGCCCCAGGGCCCGGCAAATGCCACCGAAGCCGAACACGGCATGGCCAACAGCCTTCCGTCGTGTTTGTTTCACGACGCGAGGAGGTGGGGGAGTGACCCTAGGCAAGAACTACCTTGGGTGTGCGGCCTACCGATCGTTGCACGCAATGCGGCAGTGGCAGCCTGCCTGCTTGGGCTTGCTCCTTCCGTGCCCCCCGAGACCTGCGCACCAAAGGCCCTTCCGCCGAGAGGTCCGGCACGGAGCATTCGCACAAAGGACGGTGCCTAACCTTCCAGTGTGTTTGTTGCTTGATCCCAGCATCCCAAGTAAGGCTCCTGTGTTCTCTGGACATCCCGCGCAGGAACACACCCGCCCACTCACTCGCACCCGCTCACACCCAAATACACACACATTCACTCATCATAACCACTCATCAACATCACCCTCCTCCTCCTCCTCCTCCTCCTTCTCCTCATCATGATCATCAGCATCATCAAAATCATCATCATCATCATCATCATCATCATCATCATCATCATCATCGTCATCATCGTCATTATCGTCATCGTCATCATCATCGTCATCAATATTGTCGTCGTCCTCGTCGTCGTTGTCATCATCATCAGCATCATCATCGACATCATCACCATCCTCATCATCATCACCACCATCACCATCATGGTCATCATCATCACCATCACCATCACCATCACCACCATCATCATCAGCATCGGCATCATCATCGCCATCATCACTACTCGTTATCACCATACACAGTTACACACTCACATACGCACCTTGAGGGACGTCTCAGGCGGGAACCCCCCTTCCTATGAGGCCCGCACTTCATGGTGGTAATTCGAGCGGGACATCGGAATACTCCACCAGGTATCACACTTGAGCACCCTCAGGGTGCCAGTCGTGAGGATGTCTGAGGCGGGGGCTTCGTCTGTGAGTGCATTGCGACGACGTCTCAAGCGGAAGTCCCCTCCCTATGGGGCCCGCAATTCATGTTGGAAATTCGAGCGGGGCATCGGAATACCCAGCCAGGCACAGCACTTGAGCACCCCAAGGGGGCAGCTCGTGAGGATGCCTCGAGCGGGGGCCTCGTCTGTGAATGAATTGCGAGGAAGTCTAAGGCGGGAGCCCCCTTCCTATGGGGCCCGCACTTCGTGTTGGTAATTCGAGCGGGTCACCAGAATACCTACCAAACATAACACCTGAGCACCCCAAATGGGCAAATCGTGAGGATGTCTCGAGCGAGGTCCTCTTCTGTAAGTAAATTGCGAAGACGTCTCAAGCGGGAGCCCCCTCCCTATGGGGACCGCACTTCATGTTAGCAATTCGAGCGGGACATTGGAATACCTCACCAAACAAAGCACTTGAGCACCCAAAGGGGGCAAACCGCGAGGACGTCTCGACAGGAGCCTCGTCTGTGAGTGAATTGAGAGCGAGGAAGTCTCGGGTGGGAGCCCCCTCGCCATAGGTCCCGCACTTCATGTTGGTATGTCGAGCGGGGCATCTGCATATTCAACGAAGCGTAGCACTTGAGTACCCCAAGGGGCCAAATCGTGAGGACGTCTCGAGCGGGTGCCTTGTCTGTGAGTGAATTGCGAGGAAGTCTCGTGCGGAAGCCCACTCCTATGGGACCAGCATGCCATGTTGGCAATTCGAGCGGGCCATCGGAATCTACTAAATAGCACGCGAGCACCCCTAGGGGGCAAATCGAGAGGATGTCTCGAACGGGGGCCTCGTCTGTGACTGAATTGCGAGGAAGTCTGAGGCGGGATCCCCCTCCCTATGGAGCCCGCACTTCATGTTGGCTATTCCAGCGCGACATTGGAATACTCGGCCAGGCATAACACTTGAGCACCGCAAGGGGGCAACGTGTAAAGATGTCTTGAGTGGGGGCGTCGTCTGTGAGTGATGTGCGAGGAAATCTCAAGCGGGAGCCGCCTTCCTATGGGGCCAGCAAATCTCTTTAGTAATCTGAACGGGTCATGGGCCTACCGTAGCAGGCATATCACTTGCGCAACCCGAGGTCGCAAATCGTCAGGATGTCTCGAGCGGGGACCTCGTCTGTGAGTGCAGAGCGAGGAAGTCTCGAGCGAGAGCCCCCTCCCTACGGGGGCCCGCAGGTCCAACAAGCTCCACAGGTCGCACAGTTTCTACGGGCCCACCAGTCTCAAAGATCAGCCCGGGGGAAGTCACCACGCTGTGCGCAAAGCGGAGACACCCGAAGCACCTTACCGAACAGCATCGGGATTCTTGATGCGCGAACCCAGTTCAAAGACCATGGAGCTATTTTCCGCGGGTGTCCACGAGCCTCTCTTAGAAGGGGCTTCGGGGAGGAGGAGTCGCAAATCATGGCCCTAAGCACGTGCGCAGTCCAGGGGTGGACCAGGGTACGTGTTGAAAGAAGAAGAGGGGAGATTTCACCCAGTGAAATCGCATGGCCCTGGCCATGATACGGTCGGAAGCCTTCTCTTAGCGTGTTGCCGCGACGGCCACGGCGACACGCCATGCCGTGCAAGCGGATAGCGTGTCGCTCCGCTCTGCGTGGCGGAAGGCTCGGAAAAGGCTTGGGACGTTGACGCCAGGGGACTAGGATGTGGATCGTGTGTCGCGCCGAAGCGTGGTGAGCCAGAACAGGCGGAGCGACACGCTATCCACAAATGCATGGCCAGATTTACCCCCACTACAGTCGGGTGTCGCTAGGAGTGGCCCTGATTTCGCGCCATTCCTGATTGATCCCCTGGAAGCTTCTGGGCCTCGTGAGGCGTGCTCTGGCGGCCATCTGGGCCATGAACGCTTCGGCGGTGGACAAACCTCCCTTTAGTAAGCCACCCTTTAGTGAAAACGGCCTAGGACCGAAACCGATGGACCTGGACCCGCAAAACTAACGGCCGCGACGCCCTCTCGCGAACCGAAAACGGGCAATGCACTAATCGACGTGTCAGGGTAGGAGGTCTGTCAACCTCCGAACGCCTATGGCAACACTCGGTAGAGGCTGTGGTGCCATCTTGTGGCCCTCCTGGAAGGCCCGCGCAAGCCCGGACCAGGGCTGGGCAGGAAGGCTCCCTCAGGCGTTCGCCAACATCGTGGGCAGCGGATCCGCCTCGGGAGCGCGGCGACGGAGTGCGGAGGGCCTCGAGAGCTCAAGGGCTCGAGCCTCGAGGAGGGCGAGGACGGCGGGGGTGGACGCGATGAGCCTGAGATCGACGCGGCGGGGCTCTGAGGAGGGGGAAGGCGAGAAGGAGGCCACAGCATCTTGATGAGGACGGTGAAAGGGCTGCCCGCGCTAGCCCCGCCTCGGGGTCGCGAAGCAGAACGCGCGTTCAAAATCCTCCTGCATTCTCCTCCTCCCCCTCCTCCTCCTCCTCCCCCGCCTCCGCCTCCGCCTCCGCCTTCTCCTCCTCCTCCTCCTCCTGCTCCTCCTCCTCCTCCACCTCCTCGTCCTCCTCCTCCTCCTCCTCCTCCTCCTACCTCCTCAAACCTCCTCCTACCTCCATCCATCTCTACCTCCAC
>CAUYUJ010001780.1:903495-953495 GCA_963575745.1 Prorocentrum cordatum
ACCCCTCACACGGTTCGTGGCCCCATAGTGAGCTCCACCGAAGGCCCCAGTGGCAGGGTTCGCATGGCGGCCCCGCCCCAGTGTGGCGCACCCCTCACACGGTTCGTGACCCCATAGGGAGCTCCACCGAAGGCCCCAGTGGCAGGGTTCGCATGGCGGCCCCGCCTCATTTTGGCGCACCCCTCACACGGTTCGTGGCCCCATATGGAGCTCCACCGAAGGCCCCAGTGGCAGGGTTCGCATGGCGGCCCCGCTCATTTTGGCGCACCCCTCACGAGGATCGTGGCCCCATAGGGAGCTCCACCGAAGGCCTCAGTGGCAGGGTTCGCATGGCGGCCCCGCCTCATTTTGGCGCACCCCTCACACGGTTCGTGGCCCCATAGGGAGCTCCACCGAAGGCCCCAGTGGCAGGGTTAGCATGGCGGCCCCGCCCCATATTGGCGCACCCCTCACACGGTTCGTGGCCCCGCAGGGACATAGAGAGCTCCACCGAAGGCCTCAGTGGCAGGGTTCGCATGGCGGCCCCGCCCCATATGGCGCACCCCTCACACGGTTCGTGGCCACATTGGGAATTCTTTTTGCTTCGTCCCACCTGCCCTGCGGTATTCACGTTTGCATATGGTTGGGTCCTTCGCCAGGATAATTCTTCTCTGCGTCTGCTTCACAATGGGGCCAGGCCCAAGTCTCGCTACGCCAGGGGTGACCAGCAGCACTCGAATGAAGGTGGTGAATGGCTACGTGTACGCAATCATAGGCCAGCTCGCATGCTCGACGCCGCTATCACTTGCAGCAAAATAAAGGCAGAGCGAGGAGGAGTTCTAGATGGTCCCCCCCTGCCTTCTGGACATGAAGGGCTTCGCGCTCGCTGTGTTCATCTAGTGCGGTTTCTCCAGCATGGGGTTCACCCACGAGAACGTGACCCGTTTCGCCAAGCTGGGGGGCGTGCTGACGGCCATCCATCTATCGTGGCTGGTGATGGCCGACTGGAACATGTTCCCCGCCGACCCGAAGAGGTCGGAGTTTCTGACACGAGTCGGCGGCTCTGTCTGGCTGTCCGATGCCGAGGTTACCTGCGCGCCAGGCGGCATGCAAAATTCGTCCCACATTGATTCTGTTGCCTTTAATGAGGCCGTTCGTCAGTACTGGCGATATGTCTCAGCAGTTGTTGACGTTCCTTGGAAGCCCCATATATGCCTCAGTGTGAATATTGCTGCTTCAGGTAGCCAGATGCTCACGCGCGTGCTCTTGTTGCCCAAACAGTTGCCTCGTGTAGGTGGGCCTTCAAAGCAGCCGCTCCCAGGGTCCAAGTCCAGTAAGGCTAAGGCTCAGCGCAGGATTGCATGTCGGACAGCTAACTAGCGTAGGGATTGGAAGGTGCGCGAGTGGTTTAGTGAGCAGCTCGATTTGTGCAGTAGCAATAATCATGAGCAGTCAACATGTTGCAATTCCGGTCCCCATAGTAGAGCAGGCAGCAAGGCGGAAACAAGTTTCGGCGGCGAGGACCCCGACTCCGACGGCAGCGAGGAGGACCCGTGGATCCACGAGGCCAACTTGGGACTGGCCGCCCCGACCGCCCCTGCCTCTCCTGCGGGAGATCAGCCTCGGCCGAATTCAGTCCAGCGTGAGAACCCCACCCCGTGCACCGCCCCTGTCGAGTCAGGTTCTGCACCGCCAGTGGAGAATTCAGGGCCCCCCGTTTCTCCCGAACTTGTAACTTTTCTGGTTCCCGAACAGCTGTGGACAGAACAGAGGAGAGCCGTTGGGTCGATTCCCGCTGCTGCCTCTCCCCCTGGCCCTGCGGTTGCCTCCTCCGTAGCCTCTGGGCTCTGCTCGAGCGATTCGGGCCTCGTGTCAGCCTTGTTCGCAGCCTGGTTCCGGGCGGCAGAAACTACCGTATGCTCTCATCACGGCCAGGTCGCCGTTGGCAGATCGCGCGGCGACGCTGTCGAGTCTCTCGGGGCACAGGTGCAGGAGGCCAAGCCTGCAAGAGAGGTCGCTCAGGGAAAAGATTGCAAACTGGTGGGCGCGCGCCGCTACTGCGCCGACCACTTTGGCGAGATACAGGGACAGCGACTCGGGCATTAAGCAGCAGTTCCTCCTCTTGGGCGCTGTCGGACGCCTCGAGGAGGAGGCCCCGAATCGCGGTCACCAAGTTATTCGGCACTCTGATCGTTACTCTTGGGAATTATGGCCGCAGTGTCTCGGGCGCACGGCCGTGCATTCTCCGGGGGAACTCCAGGCCGTGACTGAGGCGGCTGATCAGGCTGCTCGGCGGGCTCAGCGGCGCGCGCTCAATCAGGCGATGAGCGAGTTCCGCGCGCGGGCGGAGTCTGCCCCAGCTGCGAGCGCCCCCCCGCAGGGCCATCAGAGAGCAGCCGTTGGTCAGCGACACACCGGAAGACAATGGCAAGTCAATTGTACACCCCACAGACATCCTGGACCTAAAGAGAGAACATTGGCTTTCACTGCAGGGCCCGCCAGGCCAGCCGCTGAGCGAGCTAAGCGGTTTGTTTCATGATATCCGGAAGAGGGTTCCGGACGGGGCGCTTCCTCCCATTGATGGTGTTATCCTGAGGGAAGCGCGTGATCACATGAAGCGCGGTGCTATGGGCGTGGATCGTCTGACACCGTTGGACACCTCTCGGCTGCCAGGTCCAGCCCGCGACGAGCTCGCCGCGCTTCTCAATATCTGTGAAGCGCGACCAGTTTGGCCACATCAGCTTGCGTTGACTATTGGGATGTTGCTTCCCAAGAAGCTCCAGGGAGATCGCGCGATAGGATTGCTTCCGCACATCGCACGATTGTGGCCAGCAGCTCGCGAGCGGCACGTTCGCACTTGGACAGACAAGTGCGAGGCGCACTGGGATGCTGCTATTCGTGGCAACTCGGCGATCCGCGAGGCCTTCTGGCGAGCGGTCGACGAGGAGTTGTCAGTAAGGTTGTCCACAGAGTTCGGGCACAGGCCCATCGACCTGGCCAGTTTCTACGGCACGATCGGTTGGTTGCCGTTGGGTCAGACTGCGCCGCGGCTCGATTTCCCCGCGGAGATCTCGGGGCTGGAGCTGCTGCAGTGCATGGCCTCGCGCTGCGCACGGCAGTCTGGCGTCGATTCAGCACCTTTCGACCCCGCGAGGTCGATCGCCCAAGGCCCCAGGTCGGGGGCGCGCTTCGCCAAGTGCGTCACGTACCACATCATGGCGAAGATAACGACTTTGCATGCCGACATGTCACGCAGGCTGTGGATCGACGACTTGAGCCAGAGCTACCGTGCACCACGACGTGTTCTGATTGCGAAGACGTTTCAATGTCTATCTGACACCTGCGAGAACATCCAGGCTGCCGGGTTGCAAGTCCCCCCGAAGAGCGTGATCCTTTGCACTCGGCTGTGCGACGTCAAGGTGATTGCGCGACGTTTGCGACTGAAGGGCGACCGCGCCAATGCAGCGGGCCAGACGGCGTACCTCGACGGGGGCATGGGTGGCGGCAAGCGGCGCGCGAGAGCTACCAGGACAGCGCGCGCGGCTAAGCACGATCGGATGAGCAATAAAGTGATGCAATACGCTCGCGCGACGAGACGGCACGGTTTGACGAGCCGTCTCGAGCAGCAAGGAACTCAGGCTGCTGGCACGCATGGCCATCAGCTCCACGGCCTGTTCGGCCAGCAGTTATTGCAAGTGAGACGGACGTTAGCGAACGCAGTTGCTCCGAGATTGACAGGGCGACGTTTGACTACGTTGCTCGACCTTCGCGCTCATCAGCGCGACCCTGGTTGCAAGATGCCAGTGGGGTGTTTCCGCTCATGGTTGTCACGCTGGACTTCGGTGGCACAGATTCGGTCAGGTATCGCGCAGTCGTGGCAGCAGCTGGCGCAAGAGCTCAGAGTCATGGCTCCAGAGCGACGGCACAGACACATTCGAGGGCCCCCAGGTTACGGTCATCACATATCTGCTCGAGGCAGGCTGAGATCCCATTGGTCCGTCAGAGTGGCAGGTTCCCTCGGGTGACACTGGCATGATCAACAGTTGGGAGTTTAAGATCGCGGATCTCAGGGGCATCAACAATATTGGTATACCACAGCAGTATTTTCTCAGAGTTCACGAGTACCACTCAGAGACAACTGTGGTTTGCTGCCTCGTCCCATGTCGGTGGAGCAGGGATGGAGCAGGGAGTCCACAATGCGTCATATCGCCAGCTGCTTCGCCAACTGGAGGCCGCCCCAGGCGGTAGGCGGTTGGCGGGACTTTTGCTGGCGTCTGCTGCAGGCGCGTCGTGGCCACGTACACGGAGGCAGCAGAGGTCCAAGCAGAGTATGTCAGAATGGTGCAATCGATGCAAAGCGTGTAAAGAAACATCGTTGCATCGAGTTTGGGAATGCTCAAGTCGCAAGCCTCACGAGCTCTACACGCTCTCGGATGAGTTCGCGGCCAAGGCACAAGCAGGACGAGAGTCAGAGGAGTGTTTCTGGGTGAGGGGCTTGATCACAGCACCGTGGCTGTCGGTGCCAGAACAGGTCCAGGAGGAGGGTTGGACTTGCCATGGTGCTTCAGGCTTCGCAGAGGCATGCTTTCCAGAGGGTTCCGAGTCAGCGCCCACCTTCATTTTCGGCGGCGCGGGCGGGGGAACAGATACGCGGGATGCTGCGCTACGGCGTGTTGGGCTGGCGGTGGCTGTGTATTCGGACCTGGCCAGCGACATGACGATCGAGATCGGTGTTCGGGGCGGGCTCCCAGGAGCCACCCAGACCGTGGCGCGAGGCGAGCTGTACGCCTTGTACCTCAAGGTGCGAGGAGGCTGTGGGCACATCGTCTTCGTCACCGACAACGCTGCAGTTTGTTCAGGCCGGTATAACAGCCTCCATCTCGCCCCAGCAGGTGAAAACGCAGATCTCTGGTTCCTCATGGGCTCCGTCTTGGAAGCACGAGGCTCTCGTTTGTCAGTAACTGTTCTCTTTGTGCACTCTCATCAGGAGGCAATAGATATGTGTAACAGTAGGATCCCAGTCCCACTCATCCTTGGTAACGCCGTGGCCGCCGAATTAGCTGGAATAGCTGCGGGCACAGTGCGAGTGGAGCCCAATGTACGTGTACAGGTGTTATCGCACCGAGCGCATGGCACACCTTGTGAGAATGAGAATTGTGGTTGGGCACGTTGGAAGCAAGTGAGGCCGAGAAAGATCATGGGGGCCCGAGGCCCCGTCTGAGGTACCCAGGTCCCTGCCCTCCTGTACCCAATGATCTGTCGTATGTTTAGGTCTCAGCATCAGCTTAGTGAGTCAGGCCTTAGTTGTGAATGATGCAAGGGGTCGACCTCACAAGGCCAGAAGAAGGCCTGGCTGGACTCTCCATGTTTTCCCCTTTTCACGGGCGATGGTGCAGTTTGGGAACCCCCTCCAGGGCAGCGGGTGCACGTTGGGGGGGGGGGGGGGGGATATGCCCATTCTTCTCACCATCTTAAATATCATACCGGACTGGCGGTGTGGTGTTGCACTACCTGTGGAAGCTCTGCTGCCGAACAGCTAACTAAGTTATCCAAAGAGTGCGATCCCAAGCGAAGTCGTCAAGACTACCTTAATAGCATTCAACAGAACTTATGGCCCAAACAAGATAGCAAAGCTGAGGGAGCCAAGCGTGCCGCTGGCCCGTGTAAGTTTGATGGTTGGGGTCCCTATTAGTAACAGGCACAGTCGCAATATCAGTAACTCCGTAACGCCTCCTCCTCCTCCGCCTCATACCTCCTCCTCCTCCTCCTCCGCATTGTCCTGCCTCCTCCTCATCCTCTTATTATCCCTCCTCCACCACCACCACCATCATCATCAGCATCATCATCATACTCATCACAATCATCATCATCATCAAGATCATCATCATCATCAGCATCATCATCAGCAGCATCATCAGCATCCTCTTCCTCTTCCCATACTCAATATCATCCTCCTCCGCCTTGTCCTCCTCCTCCTCCTCTTCCCCCTCATCCTCCTCCTCCTCCCCGCCTCCTCATCGTCGTCATCATCCTCAGCATCATCACCATCAGCATCAGCATCACCAGCAGCATCAGCATCATCATCATCATCACCGACAACAACAGCATCATCATCACCATCAGCATCAGCATCATCATCATCGTCAGCAGCATCATCAGCAGCATCATCGTCATCTACACCATGACCATCATCAGCGTCATCATCGGCGTCATTAGCATCATCATCATCAGCATCAGCAGCATCCGCATCATCAGCATCAGCATCAGCGTCAGCATCATCATCGTCATCATCAGCATGCTTATCACCAACATCATCATACTCCTCAGCAGCATCATCACCCTCGTCAGAACCATCATGTGCATCATCAACATACGCATCGGCATCAGCATCAGCATCATCACCATCGTCGTCAGTATCATCACCAGAACCACTATCGCCATCATCATCAAGTCATCATCACCAGCATCAATATCGACAGCAGCAGCATCACCATCATCACCATAATCAGCATAACCATCATCATCCCCAGTATCATCATCAGCATCATCACCGTCAGCATCATCATCACCATCATAATGGCATCGTCAGCATCATCTTCGTCACAAGCATCAGCATCATCGGCATACTCATCATCATCATCATCATCAGCATCAGCATCAGCATCATCAGCATCATCATCAGCAGCATCCTCAGCATCGAGAGCATCATGATAATCACCAACATCATCATGACCAGCAGCAGCATCATCATCACAGCATCCGCACCATCATCGGCATCATCATCATCATCATCAGCATCATCAACATCATCATCATCATCATCATCATCATCATCATCATCATCATCATTATCACCAGCATCATCGTAAAAACGGGCCAGGCGAGCCGAGGCCACACATGGCCCGATTCCGCCTCCTCATCATCCTCCTCCTTCTGCTCCTCCTCCTCATCCTCCTCCTCCTCCCTCCTCCCCCCCGCCTCCTCCTCCTCCTCCTCCTCCTCCTCCTCCTCCTCTGTCTCCTCGTCCTCCTCCTCCTCCTTCTCCTCCTCCTCCTACCTCCTCCTCCTCCTCCTCCTTCTCCTCCTCCTCCTCCTCCTTCCCCTCCAAACACATGGGGCCCAAGGCGCGTAGATCCTTTTGGCTCGAGCGCGTCATGGGCCCTGCCCCGCCGCCTCGTCGCGGCGTGTTTGTGGCTATCCGCACCTCTTGTCTTCTTTCTTGAGGTGTGGATCGTCTAAGGGCGGGGCGAAGTGTTGCAGTCAAGCTTCATTCAATTTAGGTTTTTGTTCTGTCGGTGATTCTCAAGCGAATCGGCTGTCGTGAGCAGGATGGTTTGGGTAATTATCTTCTCCGCTTTCCTGTGCACATTCCTCATTGTCCGTCTCGGGTGCGGGGCCTATGGGGGGAGCCTGGTTGTGCACTAACCCACCCGCCCGCACCCGAGCGTACTATTTCAAGCTGGCGGGCCGCGTTTCGAGGGACCTGGGGATGCAGAGGGTGTGGGCGTCATCGTTCTTTGCGGTTGGTGTCGGCCTCATCGCATGCAATAATGTTGAAGATCGCGGCAATGTTTGTGTTCAGTCGGTTTGGCTTCAGAGCTACACATGTCGGCGCACAGGCTTCCTGGCCAATGTGCTTGTGCTGCCATGGTGCTGCATCGCTGGAGGTATGGGTCTCGTCGTGTCTGTATTCTGCGTGTCGAGGGACCTGAGGGTGCAAGGGTTGTCCCAATCATATTTGTATTGTGGCGCTGTCCTTTAGCATTCAATAATGGTGAAGCACGTGGTTTATTTTCTCGGCATCATACACTCAAGTCGGCGTGCTGTCTCCCTTGTCAGTGTAATTAAAGTTCGCGCACGCGGGTACGATCTTTTGTTTTGCTATTGTGGGGCTGTCTGTGGAGGAGGCGATCCCCTTTGGGGGTTGCCCGATGACCAGCGGTGCGTTACACATCATTGATGAATGGGCCGCATCGAGCCGATTTCACCTCAGCTGAACTTGTGTCAATCTCTATGGTTGTGGTCGTGCACGTCTTCCACCATTCCCTCTTCTACGTGGAGATGGTCATTGGGTGGTTTCATTGTGAAGACTTCGTCTTATGGTCATGCTCATGCTCGTGCTCATACTCCTCCTCCCCCTCCTCCGCCTCCTCCTCCTCCTCATCCTCCTCCTCCTCCTCTCTGCCTCCTCCTCCTCCTCCTCCACCTCCACCTCTACCTCCTCCTCCTCCACCCCCACAACCTCCCCCTCCTCCTCCTCCTCCTCCTCCTCGTCCTCCTCCGTCCTCCTCCTCCTCCTCCTCCTCCTCCTCCTCCTCCTCCTCCTCCCCTCCTCCCTCCTCCTCCTCCTCCTCCTCCTCCTCCTCCTCCTCCTCCTCCTCCTTATCCTCCTCTTCCTCGTCCTGCTCCTCCTCCTCATTATTCCCCTCCTCCTCCTCCTTCTCCTTCTCCTCACCATCATCATGATCGTCATCATCACCATCATCATCATCATCATCATCATCATCCTCATCGTCATCATGATCGGCATCATCATCAGCAGCATCAGCATCACCATCATAATCAGAAGCAGTATCACCATCACCATCACCATCATCATCAGCATCATCACCAGTATCATCATCACCATCAGCATAAGCGTAAGCATCAGCATATGCACCATCATCACCATCGTCGTCATCGTCAGCATGATAAACCATCATCGTCATCAGAATCGTCATCATCATCACAACATGATCAGCAGCATCATCATCATCGACAGTATCATCATCGCCAGCATCACCAGCATCATCATCACCACCATCATCACCATCGCCATGAGCATCATCATCACATAATCATCATCAGCATCGCCATGAGCATCATCATCACATAATCATCAGCATCATTGTCCGCAGCATCATTACCATCATCAGCATCATCATCAGCATCATCACCAGCATCGTCATCACCATCAGCATCATCACCAGCATCACCATCACAGCATCAGCATCAGCACCACCATCAGCAGCATCATCATCACCAACATCATCTTCAACACGGGCCAAGCGAGCCGAGGCCACCTGGCCCGACACCGCCTCCTCCTCCTCCTCCTCCTACTCATAATCATCATCGGCAGCAGCATCAACATCAGCATCATCATCATCATTATCAGCATCATCATCAGAATCAGCATCATCATCTTCAACCTGGAGCCAAGGCCACCGAGGCTACGGGCGGGGACGGACCGACGCGGCCCTTCCATCCTCCCGGCCCCAATCCTCCCCCTTCCCCTCCTCCTCCTCCTCCTCCTCCTCCTCCTTCTCCTCGTCGTTGTGTTGCTACCGATGCTTCTCGCGCCTTGCTGGGCGGGGCCAGCGTGGCTGCTGGAACGTGCCGCTCGGCAACTCGGCAAGCTGGCTGGAACAACACAAAGTGTAAAGCTGTTCTCTCGAAGTGCGGAGGCCGAAAGCGAAGCAACCGAGGGTGAGGGAGCGCAGAGGAATCAGAAGGTCAGGCTCCTGTTCGGCGGCGGGGACTCAACAAAGGGCATAAGTTCAACCTCCTCATCCTCCTCCTCTTGCTCCTCCTCATCCGCCTTTCACGAATGTAATCCCCTGAAGCAGAAACCACCAACAGAAAGACGACGTCAAACAACACAGACCCATACCTATACCGAGCAGACGTCGTCGTCATGGACCCTTGTTGGTGTACCTTTTGGTGGCGCGGGCGCCTGTGTCGAAGCATCTAGAGCGGGGCGCGGGCAACGAGAGTGGCCAAGGATGGGCCGAGGAGGCAGGGATGCGAGGGTCCCCGTTGGGAAGGTTGCTGATCCTTACTATGCGGGCTGACTGGCCGGAGGGGCTTCTCTCAGGAACCTCCTGCCTTCTCCGAAGCACCCCCGCCTCCTGAGAAGGCCGCCCCCCTCGCGCCGTCACGCCGCCAACCCAGGACCAGGGCCGATGCCCCTGCTGAGGCCCAAGAAGACTCCATTTCGTGCTCGCCCAGCCGCCACTCGGAACTCGAAGCCTGTCGCCTCGCGAATGGCGTCCACAGTCACGCCCGGGGCGATCTCAACGAGGATGGGAGAGGCCTCGCGGGAGGATGCTGTGGGACAAGGCCCCCCACCTCCTCGCGTCACGGAAGCAATCGAAGGTAAATGTTCCTTCATGTTCGGCCGTCTGAGGCCCTCACCATCGAGGGCGAATGTTCCCCCATGCTCGGCCGTCTGATGCCCTTTTTCCCGACCCCGGGACAATCGGAAACGACTCAAGATGAGAAGCTGGTCCCAGGGCAAAGGTCGGTACCTTCGAGAGCTGACGCTGCGAGAGCGAGCACGACTTCGGAGCTACTACTACTACTACTACTACTACCACCACCACCACCACCACCACCACCACCACCACCACCACCACCACCACCACCACCACCACCACTACTACTACTACTACTACCACCACCACCACCACCACCACCACCACCACCACCACCACCACCACTACTACTACTACTACTACTACTACTACTACTACTACTACTACTACTACTACGTCTACTACTACTGCTGCTACTACTGCAACTACTAATACTACTACTACCACTACTACTACTACTACTACTACTACTGCTGCTGCTGCTACTACTACTACTACTACTACGACTACTACTACTCAGGCGACTACTGCTACCACTACTACTACTACTGCTGCTACTACTACTACTACTACTGCTACTACTATTTCTACTACTACCACTAATACTAGTACTACAACTACTACTACGATTACGACGACTACTACGACTTCGCCTACGGCTATTACTACTTCTATTGGTACTACTACTGCTGCGACTACGCCTACTACGATGACTACGGCTATACGACAACTGGCACCACTAACACTATACTGCGGTGAAGAGTACTACCGCTACCACTACGACTACGACCACAACTACTACTACTACTACTACTACTACTACTACTACTACTCCTACTACTACTACTACTACTACTACTACGACGACCACAACCACCACCACCACCACCACTACTACTGCTACTACTACTACTAGTAGTAGCACTATGCACTATCACTATTGCAACGACTACTGCCAGTACCACTACTACTACTACTACCACAACGACGACGTCGACTAGTACGACTGCGACTACTACTAGACTGCGACTACTACTACTACTACTACTACTACTACTCCTACTACTACCACTACTACTACTGCTACTACTACTACTACGACGACTACTACGACTACTACTACTATTACGACGACTACTACTACTACTACTATTACTACTACTACTACGACTACTACTACTACTACGACTACTACTACTACTTCTACTACTACTACGACTACTACTCTCTACTGCTACTACAGATATGGCTTCTACTGCAAGTACTACTACCACCACCACTACTACCCCTACCACTACTACTACTACTACTACTACTACTACTACTGCTACTACTACTACTACTACCACCACCACTACTACTACTACTACTACTACTACTACTACTACTACTACTACTACGACTGCTGCCACTACTGCTACCTTTACTTATTCGAATACTTCTACTACCACTACTACTACTACTACTACTACCACCACGACAACAACAACTACTACTACTACTACTACTACTACTGTCACTACGGTTGCTACTACGACTGCGACTACGACTACGACTACTATTACTACTACTACTACTACTACTACTACTACCACTACTACTACTACTACTGCTACTGCTACTGCTACTGATACTACTACTGCTACTACTACGACTACTACTACTACTACTACTACTACTACTACTACTACGACTACGACTACGACTACGACTACGACTACGACTACGACTACTACTACTAACTACTACTACTACCTACTACTACTACTACTACTACTACTACTACTACTACTACTACTACTACTACTACTACTACGACTACTACTACTACTACTACTACGACTACTACTACTACTACTACTACTACTACTACTACTACTACTACTACTACTACTACTACGAGTACGAGTACTAATAGTAGTACTAGTACTAGTACTAGTACTAGTAGTACTATTACTACTACTACTACTACTACTACTACTACTACTACTACTACTACTACTACTACTACTACTACGACTACTACTACTACTGCTACCACTACTAACGCCACTTCGAGGGTCACACTTGGCATGTGGACTGGGAGGTTCGGGTTTGGTGTTGGGTTTGGGTTTGGTTTTGGGCTTGACTTCAATAAGAAACCTGTTTATTGCAAGCCAGTACGAACATCAATAGAAAGACATCCTAATAATTCAATGGAAATCGAATGAGAATTGAATAGGACTTCAAACAAAGACTACGAGGAATAGGCCTTCAAACAGAGACTTCTAATGAGACTTGAATAGGACTTGAATCTAATCAGACTGACCAGGAAAACTAATTCAAGAGAGATGCGAACAGGAATTCAATCGGACTCCAAAAACATGTATCCCTAGCAATGTTCAACAACAACTCAATGAATTTATGGGAATCCAAAAAGAAACCACCGAACCGGCCGTAGGCGAAGTGTGAAATACACAGATCCCGAATGAGGTTTTCGTAGACTGATATTGAGGGCCCAGCCAAAGTACCGGCCTTAACTGCGCGGGAACTACTGCTGAGCTCTGCTGAGCCCTGAGCAGCCCCGTGGAGCCCTGCGAAGCTCTGCTACAATCTGCTAAGCCCTGGTAAGTCGTGCTGACACCTGTTGAGCTCTGGTAAGCCCTGCTATAAGCGCTGGTAAGCCCTGGTAAGCCTTCCTACGCCCTGCAACTCCCTGCTGGGCTTTGCGAAGCCCTGCCACGCCCTGATGGGCTCTGCTAGGCCCTGCAAGCTCTGGTAAGCCATGCTTCGGCACGCGAAGCTCTGCTAAGCTCTGCTAAACAGGGCGACCCCCTGCTGGTCCTTGGTGCAATGTGCGCGGTGTGTTGTATATGGTGCGTTGTGCGTTGTGTGTTGTGTGTAGTATTGTGTGGTGTGTGTGGTGCGTTGTGTTGGGTGTGTTGTGTGTAGTGTGTTGTGTGATGTGCGATGTGCGAAGTGTGTGTGTGCTGTGTGTCTAGTGTATTGCGTGTTGTATGTTGTGTGTGTTGTGTGTGAAGTGTGCGTTGTGTGTTGTGTGTTGTGTTGTTTGTGTTCTGTGCCGTGTGTGTGTTGTGTGTGCTGTGTGTGGTGTGATGAATGTGGTGTGTTTGTTGCGTGTTGTGCGTTGTGTGTAATGTGCGTTGTGTGTGTTGTGTGTGTGTGTGTGTCTTGTGCGAGGTGTTGTGTTGTGTGTAGCATACAGTATGGTGTGTTGTGTATGGTGTGTGTTGTGTGTTGTGTGTGGTGTGTTGTGTGCTCTGCGTTGTGTTGTGTGATGTGTGTTCTGTTGTGTGTTGTGTGTTGTGTGTTGTGTGTGTTGTGTCTTGTGTGTGATGTGCGTTGTGTGTGTGTTTTGTGCGAGTTCTGTGTGTATGTGTGTTGTGTGTGCGTTGTGTCTTTCCTTGGGGGGTCATATTTCTGGCGCCGCCAAAGCCGTTCCTCGCGGCGCTCCTCGGAATCCTCGGAGCCCCTACGGGAGCTCTCAGGCCTTTCCGACAGCTCTCACGGCCTCTCGATAATTTGCAGAACCTCTGGGAAGCTCTCAGAGGCTTGTCGGGGTGTCTCAACAGCCTTTCGGGAGCTTCGAGAAACCTCTCCAGGAATTCTCAGGGCCTCTCGGAGGCTCGCAGCGACTTTTCGGAAACTCTCAATGGCCTTGCGGCAGCCCTCATAAACCGCTCGGAACCGATTAGAAGTCTCTCGGAAACCATCACGAATTTTCAAAGGCACCTCGTAATCTCCCAGAAGTCTTCAAGAAATTTTCAGGATTCACGAATTCTGGGGTGTCTTGTGGATTCCTCAGAGGCGCTCCGGATTCTTTGGGGTGTCCCTTGGATTCTCTGGGGGCCCTTAAACATCGTTTCGAGCAAGTGCATCCGGCCGTAAACCAAGTGTGACTTACTCATAGTTTGTATTCGGTTTCCACATACCAGTATTGTTGGCCTTACACAATTACCGGCCATAGATGGGCGGGACGCTTCCAGCCATAACAGAAGGGTGGCTCTACTACAACAACAACTACTACTACTACTACTACGACGACGACGACGACGACGACGACGACGACGACGACGACGACGACGGCTACTACTACTACTACTACTACTACTACTACTACTACTACTACTACTACTACTACTACGACTACGACTACGACTACTACTACTACTACTACGACTACTACTACTACTACTACTACTACTACTACTACTTACTACTACTACTACTACTACTACTACTACTACTACTACTACTACTACTACTACTACTACTACTACTACTACTACTACTACTACTACTACTACTACTACTACTACTACTACTACTACTACTACTACTACTACTACTACTACTACTACTACTACTACTACTACTACTACTACTACTACTACTACTGCCACGACTACTGCTGCTACTACTACTACTACTACTACTGCTGCTGCTGCTGCTGCTGCTGCTGCTGCTACAACCACTAGTACTACTACTACTGCTACTCCTGGTGCTGCTGCTGTTACGGCTACAACTGTGGCTTCCACCACCACTACTACTATGACCGCGACAACTACCACAACCCAGGAGCATAACATCCACCACGGCTTTCGGAACGATGGTCTTCGCAAACACGTCGAGTGCGACATCTACAAGCACCAGCTACTGCTATAACCAGACTGGATGGCGAGTCTCCACACGATGTGCTGCAACCAGCGCGGTGAATTCAACCGCTGGGGCCAACCATGGGTTCCCGCACGAGCCCCCCCACGACCACTGGGAATCCAACCACTGCGAGGTCACTGGCCCCAGCCCCACGGGTGGCAGCAGAAGCAGCGCCAGCTGTGGTAGCGGCAGCAAGCATACCCGCAGAGTGGGCACTGGCAGTGAGGCAATCGACTCGCGGAGGGGAAGCCGTATGTGGATCTGGACACATCCGTATGTCGAGGCCCTCCCCTCTTTGTGCTCGCCATCATCCTCCTCGTCCTCCTCCTCGTCCTCCTCCTCCTCCTCCTCATTCTCCTTATCCTCCTCCCACTTCCTCTTCACCCTCCCCATCCCTCAAATCTCCTCCTGATCCCTCTCATATTCCCCCGCTTCCCCTCCCCTCCACACGTGCGATTAACGCGAATGAAGTCGACGCCGCCCCCCCCGGCCCGTCCTGCAGGCACGCCCACTAGTTACGCACGCGAGGGGGGGGGACAAGGAGGAATTCAAAAGACACTTCGGTCAGTCGGAGGGTGAGCAAGACAAGCTGAGCACGAGCGCACTTCCTGGGACTTCTCCTCGTCCCCCTCTTCCTCCTATTCGCCATCAGACCCGGTCGACAAGGAAGACTGAGCAAAAACCAATGAGCCAGGCCGTCCACAGCCGCACCGCGCTAGTTAACCCTCCTATCTTGGAACATTGTGGGGTCGACCAGGTCATCGCCTAGGAGCGCAGTGGAGTGCAGAAACGGCGTTGGATCTGCTTAGCTTCAGCAAGCTCCTTTGTATAAATTCGCCCTGCAAAGACCTCCAAATCAGTCTTCGCAAAGTCGAAGACCCCCATCTCAGTGATGCATCGATCCTGGCCAGAGGAGGGGGGGGGACGCGAAAACGAGAAAACCACATCATATTGCACAGCAGGAATAAGACCGACGAGGCAAAGCTGACAGTGCGCGTCAAATGCTCGCCTCTTCACAGGCAGCCTCATAATGAGTGAGCGATGTGGTGTGATAGCGCACGCTGCGCAACGTCAAAGGCGGGACCCAGTGGCCAATCTCCGGGTGCCAGGGAAAAGGCCCCCCAAGGGCAGCCAAGACGACCCCAAGAAGCCTCCAAGCCCCAAAACTGCCCCAGCCCCAAGAGGCGCACAAGCTCCAAAACTGCCTCAGAACCACATGCACCGATCACACCCCGAGGGGCCTCTGGGGAAACCAGATAAACCATCCAGTTGGCTCTTCTCCATTTCTTCCTCTTCTTCCTCCTCCTCCTCCTCCTCCCCCTCCTCCACCTCCTCCTCCTTCTTCTCCTCCTCCTCCTCCTCCTCCTCCTCATCCTTCTCCTCCTCCTCCTCCTCCTCCTCCTCCTTCTCCTCCTCCTCCTGTGTGCGCTTCCTCCTTCTCCCGGGCGCGCGCAGCTGCATTCGCAGTGGGCAGCACGCGCGATCGCACGTGCTGGCGCACCAGTATTGGCCAGCTCCAGCCCCGGTTCGCGCACCATGGAAGCCACAGCTACTGTTCGAGTCTGGGGCGTCCGCAGGTACAGTAGGTGAGCGCGGCGTCGGCGCGCGCACAGGCTCTTGACACCGCGTCGATATGTCACCATTGAATCGCTCGCGGCCCCGATCGTTCAAGGTTGAATTCATTCGGGTCCAATAGCGTTTACCGTACCGTGTCCATAGGTGACTCCGCGTCGCAGAGTTAAACCTTGAACGCCTTCGCCAGCGTTGCCCGCGCGCCAACGCCGCACGAACCTACCGTAGTCGGCGCATCCGTTGCGCCCACCCCGCACGTTTCATGTTCCATGAAGACCCCAACCACTGCCCCAGCGTAGGGCGTCCGCAGGGGGTCAGCGCAGCCAGCGTGCCCAACCCTCAAACTCTTCGTGCCCCGTGAACAGCTCCAACTGCGGCTCCGGTGTTAGGCCCTTGCAATTGTCAGGTGCATCCGCTTCCCCCCCCCGCCCCACGCTTCGTGCCCCATTGGGCTCCACATGTGCACCTCCAGCAGGGGCGTTCACATGTGGTCGGCGCGTTCATTTGGCAAATTTGTCCCAAATCTCGCGCCGCATTTCACACCCCAATCAAGGCCTTGGTGGAGGGGTTCTCACGTGGCCAGTGCATCCGTTGTGGCGCACCCCTCAAACTTTTCGTGCCCGGGTATGAAGCACCCAGTATGGCCCTGCTTGGGACACTCTCATGTGCAAGTTTCCCGCGTTCGCGTGTTGTCGGCACACCCGCTTTGGCCCACCCCTCACACGGGCGCTCTCCACACCTGGGCAGGACGCCTCTCAAGCTGTTTGCCGCGCAAGGCGAAGCTTGAAATATCTTGATGTGGTCATAGCAAGATGATCCCTTCTTGACGTGCACAGGAAACGCGTGCGGTCGGAGAGCTGTGCGAGAACATGCGACAACATCAGGAGCAAATATAATGCAAGCGCTCTCCCCGAACTTCCGTTAGCGACATCTATGTCACGCAGACCGTAATGGAAAAGGTCCAAGATGCCTCTTGAACCCCCTCGTGATGACATCCTGCGCCGCGCTTGGGCCTCCAAAGACAATGCCAAGACAATGTTGAAAAGCATCCTCCCTTGTATAGTCCATCGAAAACAACCGTATTGAACAAAAGCTGGATTCAAACATTGGCGAAGCAAGAAACCTCACAATTAGTCCTGGCGGAGGACCCGACCCTCAGCAGCTTCAGGAATTGTTGTCGTTGCCCTCTCTTTATCTATGCGCATCAGGGACGTGCGGATGGAGAGGCTGTGCGCGCCAACTCCGAAAGAAAAGTGGAAATGACTCAACGACGGGGGAAGTACAATGAACAAATGGAGGTAATAGGGCCAGCTGAAAGAAACCGACAAAAAGACCTGGGCCGGGAGAACATCTAGAGGAGACTGCAGGGGCTCGTGAAGAACAGAAAAACAAGCGAGGTCAGACGGGCGCGCAGAATGTAGGTAGGAACCCGCTTGGGGCCATAAATGAAGCTTCCCATGGGGCACGATCCGCATGAGACATGAGCCGCAATTTGCCGCCCACGCAACCCACGTGTTTATGTTCCTGCTGGACGGGGCCGGAAGCCGTTGAGATCGGATCGGGGCACAATCGGTGTAACATGTCCCCCTGATTGTTGTGGGCGGGCAAAAAGATACTTGGAAATCCTTCGGAGAGCTATCGAGACTTCTCCTCCTCCTCCTCCTGCTCCTTCTCTTCCTCCTTCTCCTCCTCATCATCATCCATCATCATCACCACCACCACCACCTCAACCATCATCATCATCATCAGCAGCAGCATCATCGTCATCGTCATCATCATAATCATCAATATCAGCATCAGCATCGTCATCATCATCAGCATCATCCTCCTCATCCTCATCATCATCGCCAGCAGCAGCAACATCCAAATCATCATCGACATTACAATCATCATCAGCACCATCCATCATCATCTTCGTCGTCGGCATCAGCATCATCAGCATCACCAGCATCAGCATCATCATCACCACCATCATCATCTGCATGACCATTAACAACAACAGCATCCTCAGCATCGTCAGCATCATCATCATCATCAGCAACATCATCATCAGCATCAGCATCATCACCATCATCAGTACCATCGTCATCAGCATCATCATCATCCTGAGCATCATCACCATCATCAACACCAGCATCATCATCGTCACCCTCCGCTTCTTGCTCCTGTTCCTTTTGTTCCTCGCGCCTTCCTTCCTGGTCATGCTCTTCTTCCTACTCCTCACCCTTTTCCTCCTCCTCCTCCTCCTGCTCCTCCTCCTGCGCCTGCTCCTCCTCCTCCTCCTCATCCTCCTTCTCCTCATCCTCCTCCTCTCTTACTCCTCCTCTTCCTCCTCCTCCTCCTCCTCCTCCTCCTGCTCCTGGTCCTCCTCCTCCTCCTCCTCCTCTTCCTCCTCCTCCTGCTCTTTCTCCCCCTCCCTCCTCCCTCCTCCTCCTTCTCCTCCTCCTCCATGCCCTTTCCTTCTCAATAACTTCTCCCTGTCGCACCCCGAGGCAAGTTTTTAGGGCGGGCCCGGCGATTCGCCTGAGACGTCCTCACCACTCATGACTCTGAAGCTGAAGAAATGGCAACAATTTCATAAATGGAGGGCGGGTGGTTTTTCAAATCTGGCTCTCGCCTTAGCGCCGCGAACATTCGTTTGAAACAGTTGCAAGGGCTTCACGGATTGAGGGCGGATCCATTCAAACATGTGGCTCTCGCCTTAACGCCGCGCACATTCGTTTGTTCTTTCATGTGCAAGAGTTTTCACGGATTGAAGGCGGGTCGTGTCCAAAATGTGGTTCTCGCCTCAGCGGCGCGAACATTCGTTTTATACACGTGCAAGAGCTTCACGGTTGGAGGGCGGGTCGTGTTCAAAATGTGGCTCTCGCATTAGCGCCGCGCACACTCGTTTGAAACATGTGCAAGAGCTTCACGGATTGAGGGCGGTTCCTTTTCAAAATGTGGCTCTCGCCTTAGCGCCGCGCACATTCGTTGTTCATTCGCACGGGTTTCACGGATTGAGGGCGGTTCCTTTTCGAAATGTGGTTCTCGCCTTAGCGCCGCGCACATTCGTTTTTGAAAGAGTTTCACCACGGTTTCCCATGATCAACGTACCAAAAATGGCATGTTGGAACGATTCTGGCACGGTTCCAGATCGTCAAGACGCAGAAATCAGGTTGACCCACGGCATGGAAGTCCCGAGAACAATGTTTCGGCATGCTTCAAGGTCTTCAAACGGTTGTCTTCCAACGAGGCAGTTGCCTCAATGAAGTTGAGCCGTTGTATAGGGCCTATAAAGAGGGAACTTGGAGGGAGGGTGAATTCCAACATCGTTGATGACGATTGGGTTTACACTGGTCCTCCTCCTCCTCCTCCTCCTCCTCCTCCTCCCTCTTTCTCATGCTCGATGTCCCAGGGGAGGGCCACGGGTCCAGGCGGCTCCATGAAGCGCTGGGAGGCCCCAGGAAACCCCAGGATGACCCAGGAGGCTCCAGGAAGCTCGAAGAGGGTCCAGGAGGCTGCGGTAAGCCCCACGGAACGAAGGATGTCCCAGAGACCCCGAGAAGTCGCAGGAAGCCACAGGAAGCTCCAGTCTCCGGGAAGGCCCAGAGCGAGATATGAAGCGGAAGGTGACCCCTCGAGGCCGAAGAGGTCCCAAGAATCTTGTGTGCCCTCACTCATGCTCAGACTCACTCATACTCAGACCTACTCACACTGACACCAACTCATCCTCAGCCACTCACGCGCACCCACTGACACTCAGACCCACCCACACTCAGTCCCACTCAAGGTCAGACTCGGTCGCGCTCAGACACTCATCAAGGGAAACGTTAACCACAGGTGCACATACTAAATCCGCCGACCCAGTCGGCATGTGTGAGGCGTATTTCCGTTTGAGTCGTCGTCGCCGTCGCTGCTCCCCCCTCTCCCTGGGCCCTCCTCCTCAGACGGGAATCGAGCAACGTCGTAATTGATTCGAAGGGAAGCCCCTCCCTTTGATGCCTTTCCTGGCGGGGGGAAGGGGGGGCGGGGGGGGGTCCCGTGGGCGGTCCTGGGGTCCGGGGGGCTCTCGTGGGGGGTCCAGGAGGTCGTGACCTCCCCCCCGAGGGCCCCCCCCTGTGGACAAGGGGGACAGGGGGGGGTCCCCCCTGTGGACAGGGGGGAACACAGGACCCCTCCCCCGGCCTCTCCCCTGCGGACAGGGGGACCGCCATCCACTCCTCCTCCCAGACACCCCTCCCCTGGAGGCACACTCCTCACTCTGATCTGCTGTTGCGGGTGCTGCATGCTGTCCTTCATGCCTCCAAGAGAGGCTTCAGATCTGCTCCGAGGCGGCTCCAAGTGACCACGGGGCTTCCCAAGAAACCCCCTAAAGAGGCCCCCCAACAGAGCCCAATAGGTTGCCAAGAGGAGTCCCAAGAAGGGCTCAAGAGCGTCAGAGTCGTCGTCGTCGTCGTTGCCGCCGCCGCCGCCGCCGCCGTCGTCGTCGTCGTCGTCGTCGTCGTCGTCGTCGTCGTCGTCGTCGTCGTCGTCGTCGTCGTCGTCTCCCTTCAGGGTCAGCGGCACCGGCCGCAAGGCCTTCCCAAGATCGCTCATACGCAATGACCACGTCAAGACACCAGGAAGAGCCGCAACGAGCTTTGTAGTACACGTATGCTCCCTTCTAGCAACGCCTGTCGCGACTGTCGCGTGAATGCAGCTTCGATGCTTCGATCGCCTCACCCTCCGATTAAACTCGGACTCGAGAAACCTAAGGCGAACTAGACAATATCAAACGCGCCAATTCGGCTTACGAGGGCGTGCAGATGCAACCCAGAGAAAATTCATCGCACCAGTCAGGAGTGAACTGGTCGCCGCGACTCTGTAGCTGCTTGCTTGCTGCGGGTGCGAGCCAGGGCTGACAGATCCTGCCCTGCCCCCCACCACCTCGGCAGACAGATGCCGACAAACGGAGCTAAATAATATCAAGTATGGTTGGAAGCACGATGGGGACTCCATCGCAACTCCTAGGATTCTGGCTGGGACGTAGCGAAAGGGAACTTCGTATTCTCGCCAAGTCCGAAAAACCAATAAGACTATGGCGACCACTGAACACACGAGCTAGCTGCCAGACCGCAAGAATGCGAAGCTGGGGCCCCTCAGCAAGGCCGCACACTCACACGCCCTGTACCTCAGGTGAAGCCCCGGTCGCATCGCCGTTGGCCTGCTGCTCCTTCGGCGAGCTCTCCTCCTTCGTGGGCATGTTGAACATCGGCGAGCTACCCAGCCTGCCAAAGGCAAACGAGTAGCCACCGCCCACGAGAATGGAACCTGCGAAAATGTTCCCGAGGGTCACCGGGATGAAGTTCTTCCACAGGCAGTCCAGCACGGACACGTCGGCGCCCGCCATCATCCCCATCGGGATCATGAACATGTTTGCTGGGATATGCTCAAAGCCGATCGCCACGAAGCAAGAGATGGGGAACTAGATGCCTACCATCTTGCCAACCATGTCCTGCGCCTGGCCCTGCAGGAACACGGCCATGCACACCAGCCAGTTGCAGCCGATTCCCTTGAGGAAGGTGACCCCAAAGTTTTCTTTGATCTTCTTCTCCGCCACTTTGCGAGCAAGTTCGGCCGTCAGGCCATTGTTCATGTTACAGGCCGTGACGAAGCCAGCGAAGAGCAGGGCGCCAAGCAGATTGCCCACCCAAGCCAGGGCGAACGTCCTCAGGATCTGCATACGGTGCAGCTTGCCTTCAAACACCGCGGCAGGCACGGTCGCCGCCGTGCCCGTGATCAGCACCCCACCTGTGAGGAGGATGAGTAGCAGGTTCACAGGGAAGAGCGCAGCAAATACAAAGGTCTGAATGGTCGGGTTGTCCTCGGCTGCGCTCTTCAGGCCGCCAGCCACCACCATCGACAGCATGCCACCGAAGCCAATGTAGCAACCCGCGTAGAAGGACTGGTGGAAGATCTTGATGGAGGAGTCGCCGCCCATCCCCACGCCCTTGTCTACCATACCCTGGAACGCCTCCTTGGGTGTCTTCACGATTGACATGAGCTCCGGCATGATCGCGGAAGTTGTTGCTGGCACCGGCAAAATGCGGGGCGAGAGATGCGCACAAGCAAGAAAGACCCGACGCGAGCTCGAGCCAAAAAGACAGTAGCCGGAAAACGGCTTAGGACAATGCCAAGACCTGGCTGGTACAGTAGCCGCCCCGCACTCCGCTACTCGCGCCCCCCCACATTCCTCCTCCTCCTCCTTCTCCTCCCACTCCTCCTCCTACTCATCTTCCTGCCCCCAAGCAGGGGCCGGTGGGCTGGTGAGGCACCCATGCGGCGCTCGGGGGATCTGAAGCCCTCTTGAAACCACCGGGTGGTGGTGGGTGCAGTTCGATAGCACGGAGAGTTCCTGTCCGGCCCTCACCAGTGTTCAGCACCAGGGTCACCCCGACCCATAGGGTTGGCGGGGGGGGCCCATGGATGTGTGCCACCTGGTCTGCGGGCTTGGGGTGGTGGTCCTGGGTCCAATGTGTACTCGCACCGTGTGCCCCGCACGGTGGTCGAGCTAGTTTCCAGTGTCCCCGATCTGAGTGGCGGTTGGCGTGGGGCGGCGGTGGCCCGTCGTTATCTGAGGCCAGGTTGTCTTGGCTAGGATTTGTTCAAGGCCAGGTTGCCCTGGCACGCAGGTCGTCGCGAGGCACTCGCAGGCTCTGAGGTCGCGGGAAACCTCCTCATCCTCCTCCTCCGCCGCAACTCCTCCTTCTGCTACCATTAGATGTCCTATGTGGCTGGGTTATTTGGGTGCACGTTGGGTTGCTGTATCCATATGCCCTCTCGGCACGCACGGCCGAATCAAGCGCTCCTGGTGAGCCCATGCGTGTGTCATGCGCTTTCGCCAAACCCCAGAAGACGCGACGGCAGGGAGGAGACGGGAGAGGGAACTTGGGGCCCATGGATCTCGAGGCTCAACAAAACACGAGTAGGAGGAGGACATGGAGGAAGCTCCCGTTGTCGATGATTTGGTTGGCAGTCCAGATACAGCTTTAACACCAAACCATGCGTTTACACAACCGAATCTGCATTGAAAGCCGGCATCTCTGGCAATCGTGGCATGAGACACAACAATGACGTCGGACTGCTAACGTGCAAGCACAATGACAGCAAAACATCATACAAACACACAAACAGACAAACACACACACACACACACTCACATACACGCGCAGGCGCAGGGCTGTCATGTTCGGTGCAGCTGCAGGCGAGGGCTACGAGGCATGCCAAATCAACGTATACACGACACCCAACAAATTAGAATGCCACTGCCAGCGTCGAGTGCCCGACTACTGCGCTGGCAGCAACTCTGAATGCAAATGCTGCAAATAGATTAGCTGGTTCCTGCTCTCTGGGAGGGAAAGTTTACGGCATGGCTCGTGGCACGCAACCTCCCATCTAGTCGTCTTCCCCTTTCTCACAGTACCAATAACACTGTCATGAGTTTAGGCTCCCGGGGAGAAGTCGCGATTCACTGAAAGCGAATCGGGACACTATCGGGACACGCCCATGCAACTCACGCGCCCGCACCAGTCCTTGGCGGCGTCGGAACCCATTGAGAAAGTTTCGGTTTCAGCATCCGTGCCAGGAAGCTGTAAACACATATGGCTGGACTCAGATGTGGACAGTGCGGAGGCCGCCTCCGCGGAGGAGCCGCACCCTGCCACAGAAGGGCCAGGCGCTGGAAAGATATTTAAGCCGTCACGTTTCGCATCCAGCTCTCGCCCAGCCCAGCCGCGCCATGCGCGTCCAGCTTCCTGCCACAAGCCCGTGCGACTTCGACGGGGGAAGGGGCTCACCGAGAAGCAGTCGAGGCACCATCGGGGCAGAGCCGTGTGCAGTCTCGCCCTCCTCGTCCTCCTCGCCCTGGCCCCGAGCGGACGGGCGAGAAGGTCCACGACGCGGGCGCCCGTGAGCGGGAGGTCGCACCGCTGCTTCAGCTTGTGCCTTCGCTGGTGCGGGCACTGGCACGTCGAACAGCAAGCGACGCGTGGACTGAGCTGAGCTGGGCACACGCAAGAAGACTGCGCCTGAAGCTACGAGGAGAGATTGCGTACAGTGTGTTCGGAATGATACCGAGAATGCCGCGCCACGTGCTGAGCTGCTGTTGTGGTGCCGAACATGTGCACCTCTTCGTATGAGGCTCTCGGGCCACTGGAGTTCCTGACGGGCGATCTCGGCAATCGCCTGTGGGCCGCTGGGCCACCTCTGGCCTCGCCTCGAAATCGGGCCAGATGCCACGACATGTGATGGCAGCAATGATTCACATGCCCACCTTGAAGGCCGCAGGGGGGTCTGAACTGGTTAAGGGGGTGAAGCCCAATTCCCTCAGAATCGGTCCCTAGTTTTTCGCACCTGACGCGTTTTTGACAGTCCTGGGGCCCGACAACGGCCCCCTTGGGGCAGAAAAAGGCCCCCAGAGCCCTGTCGAACCCAGAACCTCGAACCTGCCATGGCCATCCCTTCCTGCTGGCTGGAACCAATGCTGGGCCACTAAACGACCCCGAACCAGCTCCCATGCCCACCTGCCCTCAGCTCATGCCTTCGCAGGGGTCCACGATGCGCGCCCAGGGAGAACTCTCGACGCCGGCCGCGCTCGGGAGACAGGAGCACCGGTAGACCATTGGGGCCTGGCGGCCACGACATGTGGGGTGTGCGAGCAGGGTCGGGAGCTCTTTTCTCTCAACCTGTTCTGGGTGAGGTCAGCACAGAGAGCAAAACGCCAGAGGCCTCACGCACTCTGCATTGACACTGAGTGACCCTACCTGTCTGTCTCCCTCCCCTCCGCATCCTCATCCCCTTTCACCCCATACCCCTTCTCTCCTCCGCTCTTTCCGCAATTCTGCCCGAAGAACCTCGCTGATACTGAGTGCGCCTCACCCGTGGAAGGGGTGGGGGGATGAGGCGTGCACAGAGCCCATGCCACAGAAATCGGAAACATTCAAGTACCCTGATTGCGGCGTTTGGTCGATTGACTGCCTGCCGCCCTTGGCGAGGTGCTCCATGACGACCAGCACCTGGGAGCGATGAGACGGCGGAGACGCGGATAGAGGGGCCATGAGGATCAACCATCAACCCTATCAAAAGGGTCTGCGCAGCACATTGGTCGTACCATGTTTGGTCTCGCCATCCCACCTCGATCGTGCCCGCTCGAGACACTCAGATGTGCTATGCAATCTGTCCTGCTAGGCCTGAAATACATTGGGCACATGCGATCAGAAGTCTTGCTAGAAGGGCACGCTTGTCGTCGAGCTTTGAGCTGCCTGAAGTGCCCCAGGGCGTATGTGGCCCACCAAGGTCATCGGGGGATGAGAAACTTTCTTATTTCGTGGGGCACCTGCTGACAGGCCGTTGTCATATTGGAATGCCTAAGGAAAAAGTGGCCAGAGCGAGCGCGCCTTGGAGTCGGAGGAGACCAGGTCCATCGCGCCTGAGTCACAGGTCAAAGGTCAAGCAGATGCAAACCCAAAACTACATCATCATCATCATCATCATCATCATCATCATCATCATCATCATCACCACCACCACCACCAGCAGCAGCAGCATCAGCATCAGCATCAGCATCATCATCATCATCAACAACATCATCATCATCATCATCATCATCATCATCATCATCATCGTCATCAGCATCGTCATCATCATCAGTATTAGCATCATCATGATCATCACCATCATCAGCAACATCAGCATCATCATCACCATCACCATCATCATCCTCATCATAATCAACACCAGCATCATCATCATCGTCGTCATCGTTATCATCCTCCTCATCATCAGCATCATCGTCATCATCAGCATCATCATCATAATCAGCATCATCATCATACTCATCATCATTATCCTCGGCATCATCATCATCATCATCATCATCATCATCATCATCATCATCATCATCATCATCAGTATTATCATCATCAGCATCACCATTATCATCAACGTCATCATCACCATCACCATCACCATCACCATCAGCATCATCATCACCAGCATCATCATCACCAGCATCGTCACCATCATCATCATCATCATCATCATCATCATCATCATCATCATCATCACCATCAGCATCCTCATCATCATCACCACCAACATCATCATACATGTTCAAAGGTCCGCGTTCCTTTCTTGGGTCGGCGGTGGCCCCCCCCCCTCCCCTGGCGAGCAAAACGCGCCGGGGCGGCGCTGGAAGAGCCGCCAGGGCGGGTCCAGCGCCGACCCGACAGATCTGTGCGGACCCTCGAAAATGGATGCTCGTGCCCTATCGGGCAGCGGCTGGCAGCACGAGAGCGAAGGAATGACTTGGCAAGGTGAGCAGCCAGTGGAGAAGTAGGTCGGGCGAAGCAGGACCCGGGACCCGGACGTGACATCCACCGGCTGCGGGCCAGAGTCGCCGCGGCCGGGTGCCAGTTCTGGGCCTCTGCGAGCCGGCTTTCGGGGCCCAGGGTTGTCAACAGACGGCTCGGGCTTACAGGCTGGCCACTGGGGAGGGATCGAGGGGCCCGAGGGCCCGCGGCTCGAAAAAATCGGAGGGCGGCGTGCGAGCCACAGTATGACCCTGTCGCAGGGGACGCCCGAGAGGACACGGGCCTCTTCTGGGGGCATGCTCCAGGCATGCGCAGGACGTGTTGTGCGAGTGGCAGGACGCAGGGGTACCCGTCGGTCGGAAGTAGCAGGTAGGACCATGAAGCAGGAAGGCGTTGGAAGTAGATTGGGTTTCCTCCTCGTCCCCGGAAGAGGAGCGAAGAGGGAAAACTGCTCGACTCTCGAAGCAGGAAGGAGGCTTTGGCAGATGGGAATCTGGGCATCCAAAAATACCAAATTCCATAGTCTCAACGACCAGCGCGTAGCCTTGAACTGCAGGGTCGGTCTACTAGTCTTCAGTCGGGCCTGTCCCCTACCCGCGGATTTTGGACGAAACATTAGAAATACTCAAGACATTTTCAAACATTACATCTATATATATATAACAAAATCGCCCCCTGACTACTCTTCACTATGTTTGAATATTCCTCCTGCAGGGGGACAGGCCCGACGCAATACTAGTCAGACCCCTCCGTGGAGAGCAGAGGCAGGGGGCAGGGCGCCGGAGCACGAGCCGCAGCGCGGGAAGGGGGGCGCGGACGAGGAGGAACCGCGCAGGCGTCCACGGCAGCAGGCACGGCAGGGAGGCAGAGCCAGCCAGAGGCGAGGGGAAGGGCGGGGAAGGAGAGGAGGGGGAGGGCAGGAGGCGCGAAGGAGGTGGGAGAGAAGGGGAGGGGAGGGCAGGGGGAGTGCGAGAGCCGAGGAGCGGAGGGGGGGGGAGGGGAGGGGGCAGTGCGGGACACGAGCAGGAAGGCCCAGTGTCCAGGCATGCCACCCGCCGTCGCGACTCTCTGCCACAGCCTGCACGACCTCCACTCTCTCCATCTATCTCGCTCTTTCTCTGGCTCTCGGCCCCAGACCTCCGACGACCCGCCCTTTTCGAGCCGCAGCCTCGAGGCGCCCCTTTGTCAGGATTTCTCATTCCGAATCCTTTTCTGACGGTCCTGGGGCCCTGGAGGCCAAGAAGCGGCCTCCGGACAACGAGAATTCGCCACGACTACATCGGCCCAGGTTTTTGATTATTGACAAAGCACGTGTGGAAATGTTGGGGCGTGGTTTACTTGCGCGTCCAACGTGTCATTTCACATCGCGCCTTGAGGTTCCTCGGCGCGTCTACGGGACGACCCCGGCATTCGTTGCGCGTCCCCCTCATCTCCGCCATTTGCGGAAAATGGCGGAGATGAGGGAGAACGCAAAAAGGGTGCCGGCCCAGGGGGGAAACATCGAGTCGGAATCAGCGAAATATAAAAAACGCCGAAAGATCGGCGATAGGCCCCCGAGTGCGAATCCGCACGGTCCTGAGCGGGGTGGACCATCGGGACCCTCTCGACCATGAGTGGATGCAACGCACGCTGAGCCTATCCCCCCCTGACATTGCCCCTAAAGAAAAACCTCCAGCACCGTTTTTCTCGAATCGCTGGAGACCACCTGGAGGTCCAGAGTCTCACCCACCCTGCCATCTCCCGCCCCCCCTCCTCTGCCACCGCCTGCACCACCCTCACGCTCTCCCATCTCCATCTCCCTCTCCCTGCTGACATGCCCCAGCGAGCCTCTCCCCATTTTTGCCCGCCCGCTGCCGCTGCCCGCCCTCGCCCGCTCAGACACGACAGTTCGGTTCACGGAGCTCTTGAGTTTACGGTTGCAGAAATTGGACACCCGAAACGGGCACGGAAAATATGGGTACAATGCCCAACAACAAATGTTTTCCCAAACCAACAGCGGCCGCTGTTGGGCAGGCGGCCTTCTGTCGCGGATGGACACAGGCCGCGGCGGCGCGGACAGCGAGTCCTGTTCAACATGAACAGGAGCTGCTGTTGGGCATTGTACCCACTCCTTCCGTACCCATTTCGTTCGTGCCGACAGAAGACCTTGAAGGTCCCGGCGGGCGGCGGCCCGCCACTTGAGGGTAGCGCAGCTGGCCGATTTGCCCCGGCCAGCTCCCGCCTCCGCAGCGCTCGCGCGGAGGCCTGCACGGCGCGCCCGGTGGGCGGGGGCTGCGCGCCCGCCTGCAGGGGAGCAGGCCGGCAGCGCGGCCGGCGAGCCCGCACCCGTTGGACTGCCTGGGCGGTGTCAGTGACATCCTCCCGGCAGCTGCGCGGCTCCACGCGGTGTGCAGCAGTACCACTGCGACTCCTGTCTCATTCCACGGCAGCGGCCCAGAGCCGCGTGCAGCAGGCCTGTCGAGGGTATCGAAGCTGGAGTTCGAGGAGGACATCCCGCTCTGCGACGGAGATCCTGTGCTCTTCGAGGAATATCAGGAGAGGGCTCGAGACGCCTTCTACGGACGCATGGGTGACGAAAAACAGATACCGACGCCGATCAACCTAAGGAACGGCCTCTCGGGCACGGCCTACGACGCAGTCCGGTCGCTCTCGCACCAGCAGCTGCTAACCGTCGAGCTGGAGACGGTCGAGAGTGGCGGCAAGGGTGGCGGCAGCTACGAGATGAAGAAGAAGAAGAAGAAGAAGAAGAAAAAGGCGACCACCGAGGGACTGGAGTAGTTGCTCACGACCCTAGGCGAGCCCGTGCTGAAGGAGAGACCTGTTTGTGCAGCTGAGCTGTTCGACGGTGCGCAGTACGACAAGGCAGTCTGGAGGTCACCCGGCGAGAGCATGCAGGAGTATATCGCCAGACGCTCGAAGGCATTCGATGACCTCACGAAGGTCAGCGAGGAGACGAGTATCAACAACGATTTGCAGGCTCATCTTCTCTTGAAGTTCTCAGGGCTCGAGAAGTCCGACCACACCAGCATCATCAGCAGCGCTGGCAACAAGTATGACAAGGAGGCCTTCAGCAAGGCGCTCCGCATGCAGCACCCGAACATCCACGAGCGAGAGTGGAAGGGCAATAATGATTAGAAGCAAGACCCTCGACCCTAGCGGTTCGGTCAGCGACGGCACCACCACTGACATCAGCATCACAAGTCAGCGTGGCAGGCTGGCATACAAGAAGAAGGAGAGTACGAATGCGAAGATGACGGCGCAGCCTCCGCTAGCCAAGGCGCCCAGTCACCTGCGGGGAGCGACTACGAGGCGGTCTACCTTGACGAGGACGAGGCGACGCTGGAGGAGATATACCAGAAGTACGACAGGGCGCTCGAGAGCTTCGCGGCCATCGTGCAGCACAAGCAGAGGTTCCACGGCAAGGGCGGCGGACGTGGCCGAGGCCGTGGGCGTGGCCGCGGCGATCGGCAAGTTCGAGGGACAATCCGACGGGGCGAGCCAGGAGTGGTCTGGGCGAGAACCCAGAGCGGCGAGCCCACATCGAGAAGCTGAAGCGAACGACCAGGTGTGCGAGTTGCGGGCAGATCGGACATTGGCATGGAGATCCCAACTGTCCGAAGTTCGAAGTCATCGAGATCATCGCCACCTCCCTCGGACAGGCCGAAGAGTAGCTACTTCAGCGTGACCGACTACGACGGCAAGAGTAATGGCGGCGAGGTCAGGCTCGCTGAAGCGTTCGTGGCAGCTTCGATGGACAGCTTGGGGCACTACCGAAGGCGAAGCCCAAGCCCGAGCCGAATCCAGATCCGAGGAAGGCGACAGTTGACGTCTACTGCGAACCGCCCGCGAGGCAGAGCCACGGACCATTGACCATCATGAAATATCCCTGCCAGCACGAAATCGACGCGCACCCGAGACTGCACAAGGGCGCTAACGGGATTACGCGGCACCTCACGTGTCACATGTGCGACCAGGGCGGCATCCACGCTACCAAGGCGTACCGACCGAGATCTGTACGAAAGGACAGGCAGGGTCTCTGGAGGTTCCTGATGTGCTCGCTGTTCTACACGCCGAGAGGACAGAGGGTCTGGAGCGCATTCCAGCGACAAGGACCGAGGCCAGGCCGACTTCGGCAAGCATAACATCTCGGCCATTCTGGCGCTGGAGCTGGCGTCCCTGCTCGCAAGGCGGCAGGCTCGTCGGGCTCGGCAGCTCCTGCGTCCGGGCGCGGGGCGGAGGAGACCAAGGTGCCCGACTCCGACGAGGAGAAGGAGCTCGAGATCGGCGAGTCCGAGGAGGAGCGGCCCGCGGAGGAGACCGAGGAGCTCGAGGAGGGCGACGACGAGGTCTACGTGGCGTACCCGGCGGACTTCGACCAGGACGTGGACGGCCTCGACGTCGAGGACCCTCCGATGGGCATCGAGAAGATCAAGACGGGCAAGTACTCAGGCTTCACGTTCGCGGAGCTCGCCGAGAAGCGGTCCGCGGACACCTACGGCGTCAACGTGATAAAGAGGTCCATGGGACAGGAGGCGCCGGGCGGCAAGCCCAAGCCTGGACCAGTACCGACTCGCATGGTACTTGATCTGGCTCACGGCCACCGGCGAGTGGAGCGCGGGCGTCCCTTCGGAGACCCAGGCCGACGATTCGCTCGACGTCCTCGGCGGTGGCTTCAGCGTTCTTATGATCGACCCCGCTAGGGACGAGACCGAGGCCTACGGCGTGAGAAGGAAGGATCCACCAGGAGTTCCAGTTCTGGACACGGCGTGCCAGGCTACGATGCACGGCAGGTCCTGGAGGATGGACTAAGAACAAGCCCTACACGAGAAGAGTCTGAGGACCGATCCTCGGCCCAAGGACACCCACTTTCGGGGAGTCGGCGGCGGAGCTAAGTCGGATACGGTGTACAACTTACCTGCTGGCATCGGCGGGCAACCGTTCGCGCTCGAGTCGGCAGAGCTCGCCAGGGACGCACCGTTTCTGATCAGCAGGGGCTCATAAGAGAGGCTCGGCACCGTGATCGACGTTGATAAGAAGGTCGCGGATTTCACCGAGCTGGGTGTGTACGGCTACAAGCTGATCAACACGACGAGCGGTCTCCACGGCGTCAACCTACTGGACTTCCCGGACCCTGGGGTCTTCGGTCCAGAGTTCCAGGAGTTTCAGCCTCAGGACGGGCACCACGGGGACTACATCGACACGAACTGCATCGACTCGTCGGAGGTGCTAGCCGCGTTCGTGCAGGAGCCGTCCCAGGAGGCGCTGATCTAGGAGGTCTTCGAGGATCCCGATACGATCGACTGGGACACCGACGCCGCCATGAGGATGGCGAGCTCGAGGCGTGCGAAGAAGGTCCAGGCCATGCACGACGGCCTGCGGACCGTGGAGATGAGGACCATGGACGTGATGGCCGGGACGGTCATGAGGCGCAGGATGCTACCCAGGGGCAAGACCTTACTCAAGCAGATCTTCTGCGGCCAGTTCGGGCTCACCCTGCTCGCGACGGCCACTTACGGTTTCGACTTCTGCCAGCCCCTGGAAATCTCGGACGGCTGGCATGGCGCGACGCGGAAGGGCCGACAGCTCGCCGGTCGCCAGTCGCTGGAGGAGGACCCTACGTGACGGTTATTACAAAACCGTGCGGACCGTGGGGAGACTGGGGGCGATGTATCCTCGCGAAGGGCGGTGCTGCGGCGGCGACCGTCTACGAGGCCCAGGAGGCAACGAGGCCCCTGCTGGCTGTGTCGGACCAGCTGGTGGTGGACCGCGTGAGCCGCGGCAAACATGTTTTACTGGAGCAGCCCCTGGGATCAAGCGCTTACGACGAGCCCGAGATGAAGAGGACCAGGGAGCTTGTGGAGAAGGGCGTGCTGTTCAAGTGCACGGCTCACGGCTGCCAGCTCGGATGCGCAGACGAAGAGACGGGCGAGCCGCACGACAAGCCGATGAGGTTCCTCACCACGTCGGTCACGATCTACGAGGCGCTGCGTGACGCGAAGTGCGACCGCAGCCACACCCACGCACTGCTCGAGAATGAAAAGAAAACGAGGGCTGCGGCAAGGTGGCCCGACAAGCTCGACCGCCTCATCCTGCACGCCATCGAGCAGTAGATCGACCTGGACGTGGATGAGCACATCGTCGAGAGGCTCGGCGTGACGGACAGTTACCCGACGGAGCTACTACCCGAGACCAAGCGACGGTGGCTCCGAGGCAAGCAGAAGACGGTTAACTAAGCGCCCAACACCTGAGGACGGCCAACCACAACGAGATGGACTTCCAGATGAAGACGGGTCGGTCTGCAGTGGACCCGGCTGGCGTCAGGGCCGAGGCGGCGGCGAACCTCGAGCCCACGCTCTCCCCCGAGGAGAAGGAGAGGTGCGCGCGTTGGCTTGCCGTAGACCCAGCAGTCAGAGGCGACATCCGCAACCTGCACGTGAACTTCGGACACCCTACCAACGTGAAGCTGGCGAAGTGCCTGAGAAGATCGGGCGCGAAGAAGGATTTCCTGGAAGCCATGTGGGACATCAGGAGCGACTCCTGCGAATACATGATCAGGACACAGCACGTGCGCCCGGTGCGGATGCCAGGACGCTACCAGTTCAACTTCCGCGTGATGCTCGACACCCTTTTCGCCCACGACGCTGAAGGCGGCACGCACGCGATCCTCAACATCGTGTGCGACGGGACGCGGTTCCAGGTGGTATGGTACCTACACAAGGGCACCCACGCGCCCTCGGCCAAGGTCGCGCTGGACGTGTTCCTCATGGTCTGTGCCAGCTGGGCTGGGCTACCACAGTCACTGTTCGTGGACCGCGGCAAGGAGTTTGCCAAGCAGTTCCTGGCCCATATGTTCGAGAACGGCGTTGAGACCGAGAACGCGGCGCTGGAGGCCTACGAGCAGCTTGGCAGGATCGAGCGGCTGGGTGGAGTATTGTAGGAAGCATGGCATCGAGTGGTGACGCTCAGATCACGAAGGAGCAGGACCTATGCACCCTCTACGGGATCATCAACCAGGTCCGCAACGAAACGGTGATCTACGACGGCTGCGCACTGTCCAACTGAGTGCTCAGGATGCGCGGCCTGCGCATTCCCGGGTCGGTCCTGCAGGATAGCGAGGCGGAGAAGCTGAACGTACAGGAGGAAGCTCTGGACCCAGAGTCTGACATGGCCTCGAGTCTACTGTGGCGTGAACCCGCCAAGGTTGTCTTTGTGAAGATGGAAAACGACAACCGAGTGAGGAGGGCACAGCTGGCCAGGTCGACACCTACTAGGGGACCCTTGCCCGTCGGAGCGTACGTGTACTTCAAGCGGACGCACGTGAGGCCCGGCGAGTCCCAAGCGCTGTTCCACCGCTGGTTCGGCGTCGCCCGCGTGATCGGCCACGACTACCGCGACCCCAACAAGATGGCCGACGGGATCAACGCTACACTTCGCCCAGCTGCCGTTCAAGGCAGCCCTCACGCGGTCTGGCTACGGTATCGTGGCGGTACGGTCCTGGCGAGACCTGAGTAGCTAAGGTCCACGACGGAGGACGAGCTGATCACCTGGGATCAGATGCCAGCGGATCAACGAAGTGCTGCTCTACCACGGGGACCTCGAGGATGCCTGGACGTCCGACGCCAAGGTCTCGAGGAAGGAGCTGCTGAGTTCCCGGAGGAAGCACCCCTACCAGGCTCAGCATCGGCGGCGCCAAGTGCCGCCGCTACTGGAGGAGTCGCTCCCCGCCCGTCGGGCGGCCACGCCCCGGCGCCACAGGCGGCCGAGGAGCCCAACCGAGGCCTGAGCCTACGGGCTCTCCCGGAGGGGACAGTGTCACGGAGACGGCTGAGGCACAGCAGGGCGAGGATCTCACCCCACAGGCCCCCGTACTTGAGCCAGTACCGGAGCGTGATCCCGTATCTGGCGAAGACGTGCCTGTGCCTGATGATGATGATGTGGATGATGATGAAGATGCTGATGATGATACAGATGCTGATGCTGATGCTGATGGTGATGATGATGATGATGATGATGATGATGATGATGATGATGATGATGATGATGATGATGATGATGATGATGATGATGATGCTGATGATGATGATGATCGAGCTGGTGAGATCGATCGCGATGATGATGGACAACCCGAAGCCTACCACTCCTCCTCCGAGATCCTCTGTGACCGGCGGGTTTCCGCCTGAATCTCTGGGCTACGGTCCCGAGCGGACACCGCCGAGGCGGCAGAGAGGAGGACCCATGTCTGGAGCCCACCTGGTGGAGTACGACTCGGACATAACTTCCCACGCCTGGATCAGCAACGTCTGGCTGACCGGCAAGTCCAGAGGGAAGGAGATCAAGCTCATGAACCTCACCACGGCGGAGAGACTCCTGATCGACGCGAGCATGGCTAAGGAAAGGGAGAATTGGCGCAACTTCAGGGCGGTGACCGTCGTCATGGGCGACATGGCCAAGGAGCTACTGGGCAGGGTCAAGGCGATACCATCGAGATGGGTTCACACGAACAAGAATGAATACGACCCGAAGCTCCCCCTGAAGGCGAAGCCTCGACTGGTTGCGGTCGCCTGCTACGAGGTCGGTCCATGTGAGAACGGACTCCTCTACTTCGTCCCCGGTGTTCCACGTGATCTGCAGCACGGCGGCCAGGAAGCACTGGCCCCTCTTCAATCGACGCTACGAGCGCGTACCTTCACGGAGATGACGTAGATCGAATGCTCGTGCTGCGACCTCCTACACCCCTGTCGCTTGGAGTTCAAGCTGACGCGGTGTTCGTCTGCCATGGCGCTATTTACGGCACCAAGGACACGGGCAGGAAGTGGTGGAGTAAGCTACGGAGGACGATGCGCAGCAACTCGTGGCAGGAGAGCCGCTTGGAGAGGGCGTTCTTCCCCCTCTTCGAGAACGGCAAGCTCGTCGGGCTCGTCGGCACCTACGTGGACGACCTGTTCGCAAATGGCGACCCCGACAGCGACCTGTACAAGAATGCGATGGACGAGCTCAAGAGGGTATTGCTACTCACGGAGGCGAAGCCGCCCCTCAGGTACTGCTGCAAGGACGTCGAGCAGCTCGAGGACTACACGATCAAGATCCGCATGACGCACTTCATTGACCAGATGGAGACCGTCGTGATGTCCCCGGCCAGAGGGCCAGAGCGAAGCAGATCAAGGCGTTGGCTACGGATGAGGAGCGGAGTTTCGCAGAGTCGGTGATCGCCTCACTCGGATGGCTTTCCAGGCAGCTTCGCATGGACGTCTCTTTCGGCTACAACTGGCTTGCGCAGCGGAAGAATCAAGCGACCGTGCAGCACCTACTGGAGATGAACAAGCTGTTTCGCTACTGCCAGGAGACGCGCGAGGCGTGTTTGTCCTTCCGGAGCGACACTCTACGACAAGATGGAGACCTATGTGCTGTCGCCTTCGCCGACAGCAGCCTCAACAACGTGGGCGACCACGACCTCGGCCCGCTTGGCGAAAAGGTGAAACCTGACCGGACAAGAACGGGAAGCGTCGCTTTAGTCCACCAAGCATGTGGAAAATGCTCTGTTGTTGTTATGCCGCGCAGGTATGCCGTGGCGCGCGTGTCGGCGTGCGTGCGGGGTGTGTTTTGCTGTGCTCCTGTGTGTTCTGCCGTGCTCCTGTTCTGCCGTGCTTCTGTGTTCTGCCGTGCCTCTGTGTGCTCTGTGTGTTCTGCCGTGTTCCTGTATCTGCCGTGCGGATCGTCGCGGTGGTCGTTTTGGCAGAGCTTCTGGGCGCACACGGCAGAAAAAGATCAGGAGCACGGCAGAATAGGCCCCAAGAGCGAAGGAGCACGGCAGAGAAAGACAAGGAACACGGCAGAATAGACCCCAAGAGCAAATGAGTACGGCAGAATACACCCCAAAAGCTAAGGAGCACGGCAGAAAATGACCAGGAGCACGGCAGAATAGACCTCAAGAGCTAAGGAGCAGACAGAAAAAGACCAGGAGCACAGCAGATTAGGCCCCAAGAGCGAAGGAGCACGGCAGAAGAAGACCAGGAGCACGGCAGAATAGACCCCAGGAGCGAAGGAGCAGGGCTGGATATGCCTCAAGTGCGAAGGAGTACGGCAGAGAAAGACCAGGAGCACGGCAGAATAGACCCCAAAAGCTAAGGAGCACGGCAGAGAATGACCAGGAGCACGGCAGAATAGGCCCCAAGAGCGAAGGAGCACGGCAGAAAAAAACAGAAGCACGCCAGAGTAGACCCCGAGAGCTGAAGGAGTGCGGGAAAATAGACCCCAAGAGCGAAGGAGCAAACCAGAAAAAGACGAGGAGCACAGCAGAATAGAACCCAAGAGACAAGGAACACGGCAGAATATGCCCCAAGTGCGAAGGAGCACGGCAGAAAAAAAGCAGGAGCACGGCAGACAAAGACCAGGAGCACAGCAGAATAGGCCCCATGAGCGAAGGAGCACGTCGGAAACAAACCAGGAGCATGGCAGAATAGACTCCAAGAGCTGCCGAGCACGGCAGAAAAAAACCAGGAGCACGGCAGAATAGACCCCAAGAGCTAAGGAGCACGGCATAATCGGCCCCAAGAGCGAAAAAGACGCCAGAAAAAAACCAGGAGCACGGCAGAAGATGCCCCAAGAGCTAAGGACGACGGCAGAAAAGACCGAAACACAGCAGAAAAGGCCCGAGGAGCCAAGGAGTACGACAGAAAAGACCAGGAGCACGGCAGAATAGGCCCGAAGAGCGAAGGAGCAAACCAGAAAAAGACGAGGAGCACGGCAGAATAGAACCCAAGAGACAAGGAACACGGCAGAAGATGCCCCAAGTGCGAAGAAGCACGGCAGAAAACGACCAGGGGCACGGCAGAATAGATCCCCAGAGCTCAGGGGCACGGCAGAAAAAGACCAGGACCACGGCAGAATAGACCCCAGAGCTAAAGAGCACGGCAGAAAAAGACCACGCGCACGGCAGAATAGGCCCCATGAGCGAAGGAGCACGGCGGAAAAAAAAACAGGAGCACGGCAGACTAGACCCCAAGAGCTGAGGAGCACGGCAGAAGAGGCCCCAAGAGCGAAGGAACACGGCAGAAACAAAAACAGGAGCACGGCAGAATAGACCCCAAGAGCTAAGGAGCACGGCAGAAGAGGCCCGAAGAGCGAAGGAGAACGGCCAAACAAAGACCAGGAGCACGGCAGAGTAGACCCCAAGAGCTAAGGAGGACGGCAGAAAAACACCAGGAGCACGGCAGAACAGGCCCGAAGAGCGAAGGAGTACGGCAGAAGAAAACCAGACGGCAGAGTATACCCCAAGCGGTAAAGAGAACGGCAGATAGACCCCCAAAAGGAAGGAGCACGGCAGAAATGCGAGACGCTTGCGGCAGAGGAGCGAAGGAGCATGACAGGAAGAAGGTCCTCTCGTTCGGCTTTGGATAGACCCCAAGAGCGAAGGAGCACGGCAAATGAGGCCCCAGGAGCGAAGGAGCATGATAGGAAAAAGAACCGGAGCACGACAGAATAGACCCCAAGAGCTGAGGAGCACGGCAGAATAGGCGCCAGGAAAGAAGGAACATTGCAAAACGCGGCCAGTGACCAGAAGCATGGCAGAATAGACCGCAAGAGCTAAGGAGCACGGCAAGATAGATGCAAGAATACGGCATGATACGCCCCAAGGAAGGAGTATGCAAGAAAAAGACAAGGAGCACGGCAGAATAAACCCCGAAAGCGAAGGAGCACGGCAGAGTATGCCCCAAGAGCTAAGGAGCACGGCAGAAAACGACCAGGAGCACGGCATCATAAGCCCCAAGAACAAAGGATTGTGACAGAAAATTGCCAGGAGCATGGCAGAATAGGCCCGAAGAGCGAAGGAGCACGGCACGAAAAAAACAAGGAGCATTGCAGAATAGACCCCGTGAGCGAAGGAGCACGGCAGAACTGCTCATTCTTTGCCTTGCTCGTGTTTCGCCGACCATGCTCCGCCCGATTGTTTTGAGGATGTATGCAGCGGGAGCGCGATTTTTAACACGAGAGGTAGTAAAAACGCCACTCCAAGATATCATTGTTGTTAACATGTCTCAGGCGAGACGCTAGTTTTTGAACATCTGTCGAATTCGCAGCTTCCCATGTTTAAGGGATGTCTCAGGCGAAACGCTCATTTTTGATGAAATCGATGTTGTGAACATTTCATGTTTGTAAGGATGTCTCAGGCGAAATCGCCATTTTGGATCGTCTCGAGGGCGCTCCTGGGGGTCAGATTTGGGCTTGTTTGGGGCCTTTGGGGGCCTTCTTGATGCCTTACAAAACCGTTCCAGTCCGATGTTACACACATTCATTTTTTCAGGATGTCCCTAGCGAAATCGTCATTTTTAGATGACTGGCTTAGAGCGATCCCCAGACGATGTTAAGACAGCAGTTTTCAAAACGATGGCGTTCGATTTGTTATTTTTTTTTGAAGACATCCCTAGCGAAATCACTATTTTCAGCAACCTTAAGGGCGCTCTTGGAGCCATGTTGTGGCCTTATTTTGCTTCCTGATGCCCTCCTAAAATCATTACGATGCGATGTCGCACGCATCAATTGTTTGAGGATGTCCCTACCGAAATCGACATTGTTTGAAAGCTGCCTTGGGCCGTCTGGAAGCCGTGTCAGAAGCAATGTCAAAACTATGTAAGAACAACAGTTTTCAAGTCGATGCTGGTGTATGTGTTCACTTTTTGAGGATGTCCCTAGCGAAATCGCTATTTTCGAAAATCCCCCAATCGTTCTGACAGCCATCTTGACGTGCTTTTTGGCCTCTCATTTCGTCATCTTGAAGTACTTCGAGAACGATATCAAGAAGACGTTGAGGACATCTCATTTTGTTGAGGATGTCCCTAGCGAAATGCAATTTTTCTGCCGTGCTCTTCGTTCTGGTCCGCCGTGCTGCCGCTCGTTTTCTGAGGATGTCCCTAGCGAAATCGCAATTCGTAACATAAGAGTTAGTTAAAGACGTCAGTCGTCATTTCATTTGTTCGAGGATGTCCCAAGCGAAACGCAAATTTTCACAGACGGCGAAATTTCGCTGTCACCAACTGTTCGAGGATGTCTCGAGCGAAACGCTTGTTTTTGGTAAACGCGATGTCGCGAAGATCTCATTTTTGTGAGGATGTCTCACGCGAAATCGCCATCCCGAGGAATCCGCTAAGCCTGTATAGCGTGCGCCCCGCCACCCCCTATAGTTAAGAGGTCTCTTACTGATACGAAGAGGATTCAGCCAAAACGTCCAGCTCGCTTCTCTTCCTCGAAGACTTCCCGTCATCCGCCGACCCCTTGTGGGTCTCTAGGCGTGTGAAATAATTCCCCACCCACCCAGAACCCCTCCCCAAAGGAACCCCAGACCGGAGATTTGACCCCCCCTCCCGCCCGGGACGAGCGCACCACGAAGCTTTTCCGAGCCCAAGAGGGCCTCAAGACGGGTCTAGAAAGCCCCAAGAAGCCTCCAAAACGGCCCACGAGGGCCCCGAGACGCTAAACGAGCGCTCCAAGACGCCCTAGCTGGCCCAAAGATGGGCTCAGAGGCCTCCAGGACGGCCCAAGAGGTCCCCAAGAGGCCCCAAGAGGCCTCCAAGATGCGTCCCAAGAGGGTCCCTAGACGCAAACATTGGCCCATTCCCTTCGTAAAACATACAACTGTCATACATTCGCCTTCTGGGCTTTCCGATGCTCTCAGACGGCCCAAGAGGACCCCAATACCGCCCCAAGACGGCCCAAGAAACCTCCAAGAGGGTCCCAAGATAGCCCAAGCGGGCCCCAAGACAGCCCAAGAGGCGTCCAAGACGGCCCAAGAGGGCCCCGAAGACGGCCCCAAGAGCGCTCCAGGAACGCTCCAAGTCGCCCCCCAAGAGAGTTCAATCTGGTCCCAGACGGTCCAAGATCAAAGACACCGAAGATGCCCTCCAGCGGTCAAAGATGCCCACAAGAGGCCCCAAAATGCATCCAAGATACGTCCCAAGAGGGCCTCTAACCGCAAAAATTGGCCCGTTCCCTTCGTAAAACGTAGATGTTTCACAAATTCGCCTTTTGGGCTTTCCGATGCTCCCAGACGGCCCAAGAGGCCCCAAGACCGCCCCAAGACGGCCCAAGAAGCCTCCAAGAGGGCCCCAAGACAACCCAAGAGGGCGCCAAGACGGCTCAAGAGGCGCCGAAGACGGCCTAAGAGAGCCCCGATGACGGCCCCAAGAGCGCTCCAAGAGCGCTCCAACTGGCTTCCAAGAGAGTTCCACATGGTCCCAGAGGTTCCAAGAGCGATCAAAGACACCCGAGATGGCCTCCAGATGGCCCAAGACGCCCCCAAGAGGCCTCCAAGGTGCGTCCCAAGAGGGTCCCTACTCGCAAAAATTGGCGCATCTCCTTCGTAAAACGTATATTTGTTTACACATTCGCCTCGTGGGCTTTCCGACGCTCCAAGACGGCCCAAGAGGCCCCGAAGACCGCCCCAAGACACCCCAAAAGAACCCCCCAAGACGGCCCCACGACGGCCTCATATGGCCCCAAGACGGCTCCAAAGGGCCCCAAGACGGCCCAAGAAGGCCCCCAGACGGCACCAAGAGGAGCCGAAGAGGGCAACCAAACATTCAAAATTCTACTTGTCCGCCCCCGGGAGCCCCAGGGAGCCCGAAGAGTGCCCCAAGAGGCCGCCAGAGGCCCCCCAAAGGCGGCCAAGACGCCCCAAGGAGCTCCCAGAAGGCCCCCAGGAGGCACCCAAAAGACCCCCAGAGCCTCCGAAACGGCTCCCAAATGGCGTCAAAACTGCCTTCCAGAGGCTCCCGAGAGGCGCGCCGCGAGAACCCGATACACATGCAAGCAGCCTCCAACCCATGACCCATAACCCAGAGCCTCCTCGCCCCTCCTTCTCCACGTCGGCCCCCGAGGCTCCCGAGAGGCGGCGTCAAAACTGCCTTCCAGAGGCCCCCGAGAGGCGCGCCACGAGATCCGAATACACATACCAGAAGCCTCTAACCCATGACCCATAACCCAGAGCCTCCTCTAAGTGCCCCCCTCCTTCTCCCCCCCCCCCCACCCTCCCCCACCTCGGCCCCCAAGGCCCCCGAGAGGCGTGCCGCGAGATCCCGATGCACATACAAGAAGCAGCTCACCCGTAACCCATAACCCAGAGCCTCCTCTTTGTGTCCCTCTCCCCATCCTTCTTCTCCCCCTCCTCCCCCTCCTCCTCCTCCTCCTCCTCCACAGCCTCCTCGCCCCCTCCTCCTCTTCCGCCCCCGCCTCATTCTCAGAAGGAGGAGGAGGAGGAGGAGGAGGGGAAGGACGCAGAGGAGGAGGGATGAGGAGAAGGAAGGATGAGGAGGGATGATAAGGAGGAGGAGGAGGAGGAGGAGAAGGAGGAGGAGGAGGAGGAAGAGGGGAGGAAGAAAAGAGGACGAGGAGGAGAAGGATGAGGAAAAGGAAGGAAGAAAAGGAGGAGGGGAAGGAGGAAGAGGAGCTTCCCTCCTCCTCCTCCTCCTCCTCCTCCTCCTGCTCCTCCTCCTCCTCCTCCTCCTCGTCCTCCTCCTCCTGTTCCTCCTGCTCTTCCTGCTCCTCCTGCTGCTCCTCCTCCTCCCCCTGCTCCGCCTGCTCCTCCTGCACCTCCTGTTCCTTCTCCTCCTCCTCCTCCTCCTCCTCCTCCTCCTCCTCCTCCTCCTCCCCCTACCCACCAGCCGGAAGATGTCGGAAGAGACACGAGGTCGACAGGCGGTCAAATTAGATCAGGCCTCGGCCCGTCCACATATGAGATGCGGTGAGCGCAGGGAGCCAACGATTCTCAGAATAGGGTGAGGAGGAGGATGAGGCCAGACCACGACCCGATGCGCACAACGCTCCGCAGAGTTCTCCTGTTTGTCCTTGGAAACCACTTCGTGGACGACCCGTGGAAGCTGTCGGATAAAACTTGACCTGACAAGAACGGGAAGCGAATGTTCGAACGTTCGTTGCAGGTGTGGCATCACATGGGGACGTCAAAACTGGAACGCTTGTGCGAACAGGAGGGGACTGCGCGGTGCCCGAGTCAAGGATCCCTCGAAAATATACGACGCTCGCGCTCCCGAGGCGCAGATCCCTCGTAAAGTACGTGCGATACGCGCCTCCGAGGCCACGACCCATTGCAAAGCATTCTGGGTTCATGCCTCGGCGACCAGGACCCACAGAAAAGCAGCCAGATTCACGCCCTGGAACCGCTATTACTTGTATTGTGCGCAAGCGGTCAGTTACCACGCGGCCCCCGCGTCCACCTTCAAGATCCCGAGCTATCCGCCGTCCCCTTGGGGTTCGGTCCGGCTGGCTTGCAGGGGGGGGATCTGGTCAAACGGACTAGATCCCTCACCCCTCCCAAGAATCCCCAGGATGCCTCCGGCCGTCTCCGGCCACTCCAAAATGCTCCAAGACGGCCCATTATATTTTGAATACGACCGGCGATAACCCCAAGACGGTCCAAGAGGCCTGTAACATGAAGCCCTCTTGGATCCCTCTGGCGCCGTTTTCGGGCCCTCTTGAGCTGTCTTGGGGCTGTGTAACCCGAATTCGGGATAAGGAGATGGAAAATCTAGTGACCCTCGGTCCATCCCGCCACCGTGCCGGGGTATTGAGAATGAGACGAAGTGAAAATTCGTTGGGCTCTCTTGGGAGGCTTCTCGCGGGCCGTTTCGGGTCCTCTTGGGGCCTCTTTTGGGCCTCTTGGGGGCCTTTTGGGGTGTCTTGGGGGCCTCTCGGGGGCCTCTTGGGACCTCTTGAGCGCCTCCTGGGGCCTCCTAGGGCCGTCTTTGGGCGGGGTGCTCCGATTTTCGATTCGGGCTCACCCTGTTGGGCCCCTCTTGGGGCCCTCGTGGGCCTTCTTGGCGCCCTCTTCGGCCGTCTTGGGCGCCTCTTGAGAGTCTCTTGGGCCGTCGCGGGTCGGTCTTGGGGGACTCTTGGACCGTCTTCGACGTCGTGAAGACGAGAAAGTCGTATATACAATAGATATACGTTTCCGATAAGAATTTGGCGATTTTGGCCTCTTGGGCCCTCTTGGGGGTGCTCTTGGAGGCCTCTGGGGCCGTCATGCGGGCCCCCTGGAGCCGTCCTGTGGCCTTCTGGGGACCCTCTTGGGCGCTCCAAGAGCGATCTGAACACAAAGGCGGCCTGGAGCCAACGCCAACTCCATTTTTTAGAGGATGTCCCGAGCGAAACGGCCAATTTGGAAATCCGCAAACGCCCGGCCGGGATGCAATCAGGAGCCCCATATAAAGGTTTTTCCTTAACTCGTTCCTCGTTCGCGCTTCCCGTCATCCGCCGACCCCTTGTGGGTCTCTAGCCGTGTGAAATAATTCCCCCCCGTAACCCCCAGAACCCCAATCCGGAGATTTGGCCCCCCCCGGGCCGACCACGAGCGCACCACGGGGCTTTTCCGGCCGCAAGAGGGCCTACAGACGGGCCAAGAAAGCCTTAAGAGGCCTCCAAGACGGCCCACGAGGGCCCCGAAACGCCAAACGAACGCTCCAAGACGCCCAAGATTGCCCCAAAAGGGCCAAGAGACCTCCAAGACGGCCCAAGAGATCCCCAAGAAGCCTCCCAAGAAAGCCTCGATAAGTGAAACTTTTTTTTTTTTCCATTGTGGTTTTCCTATGTGTCTTGCCTTTGCGTCTTTTCGGCTTGCGGGAGCTCCAAGACGGCCCAGGAGGCCCCGAAGACCGCCCCAAGACCGCCCAAGAGGCGCCCAAGGCGGCCCCGAGACGGCCCAAAGCCAAGATGGCCTCAAGACGGCCCAAGAGGCCCCCAAGACGGCCCCAGAGGACTCCAAGACAGCACCATGAAGAGCCCCAGAGGGCCACCAAAAATTTACAAAATCTAGCTTTCCGCCCCCAGGAACCCCCGGGGGCACCAAAAAACACACCTGGGGGCCCAAAAAGGCCCCAAGACGGCCCACGAGGACGCCAAAGCAGCCCAAGAAGAGCCCAAAGAAGCCCAAGAGAGCTCGAAGACGAGCCCAGGAGTAGCCCGAACAGCCCCAAAGATGCCCCCCTCAGGCCCCGAAGAGTCCCCAAGAAATCCGACAAGAACCCCAAAACGACCGCCAAACGGTTTCGAACCATCTGATCATTGACTTCAATTAAGGGGTCGGCGGATGTGGCGTAAGCCTGAAGAATCTCAGCTCGGCTTCGTGTGCCTGCTCACCGACGACGGCCTCTACAACCAACAGGCAGGACCAGTACACGTCCTCGACTGGGGTAGCTCGAGGATCAAGAGGGTTTGTAGGGCCTCGATGGGAGCAGAGGCTCACGGACTGACAGGAAGGAGCTGAAGCGCTGGATTGGATCCTGGCGGTCTTCTACGAGATGCAGAAGTCAGATCAGCCATTAGGCGACCTGGTGGACGACGCGGCGACCCTCATACCAGCTAAGTGGTTCGACGATGCCAACAGCCTGGTGTCCCACCTCCTCGAGGACGCTGGCCAGATCGCAGATCGTCGGGTACGAGTGGACATCGCAGCTCTCCAGGAGATGCTCTCACAGGATGGAGTTGACCTGGAGTGGTGCGACACATCAGTTCAGCTGGCAGATGCGTTGACGAAGTTGGAAGCTGAGCGAGGCTACCTGACGAGAGCGATGATGGACGGCTACGTGAGTGTGAAGGTCTCCGCCGAGGCAGCCTCCGCGAAGGAAGCAGTGACGATGGCACGCCACCGGCGTGCAGACGAGTGTCGAGCTCGCGACGCCCAGAGCAGAACCACCGCTAGGGTGTAGCACAGCGCACGGCACGGCTAATTGTCTTCATATTTCTAGGGCTTCCGCTCATCTTCCGCGGCGCTTCCGCGCCACTATGTGTGATTTGGTTCCGGACGTCGGTTTGACGATCGGCCGATCCTTTCTGGAGTAATGTAGCCAGATGATCGAGGACGGGTGTTGAAATGCCCCAGCGATCATCCCTCCATTTAGCCTGCCAGTTGCCGCTTCCCGCTCCCACCCGCTCAGACATGGCATTTCGGTTCACAGAGCTCTTGCGTTCACGATTGCAGAACACCTGAAAGCTCCCAGCGGGTGGCGGCCCGCCACTTGACTCCCCTCCCTCCCTCTCTCTCTGCCTCCTACTGGCATCGTGCCACCATACGGAACGCTGAATAAGGACCGAAGCTCCTGTCGGGCCCTGAGAGCGCATGGGTGTACGAGGAGCGCTAGAGCCAAGGGAACAGCGAGCCCCTTCCGATCCCGAACGGTTCCTTACTTTCAGCGTCTCGACGTTTAGTCGTCTGACCTCCCGCCCCTGACATCATTTCTATCTGATCGTCAGCTCGCTCTCTCGCCAGCCTCCCATGCCCTTCACCATCTTAACCGGGATGATCCAATTCGCGAGGTCGCCGTTGGCCGCGACCTCCATGGCGCCCAGGATCGTCATGTCGACGTGGCCTGACCAGCACGGCCAGGCTGCCGACGCAGTGATCGGCAGAACCCACGAGGGGGGCGGGGCAAGAGGAGCGTTATGTTGCATCTTCGGGGGACCTCGTCTGTCCCATCGCGTCGCTATTCGCGTCGAGTCCGTGTCGGACCCACATCGAACGCGCGGCGGACATAAGATATCGCAATAAGTTGGCAGACAAGGTCCCCAAATATGCAAAGTAAGGAACGAGGAACGCCCTGCTGATCCAGACCTGCAACGTCGCGATGTTCCCATAACGTGAACCCGTATATCCCGAGTCGTTTTTAATTGTCTCGGGGTCCTCTGAGGGCATCCGTTGCCACAAACATTATGTCATGACTTATTCACAACGCGAGGAGGCGGGCGGGGAGGCGGGGAGTTTGTGAGAAGGCAGGGGCTTCTCAGAAGTCGCCCGGGTTCCTGAGAAGCCTTCTGTGGAGCTAGTTGGGCCCTCGAGGCAAGAATATATCCATATCCATCGCTTGTGGAGGTCTGCGAAGCTCGATCACCCAGGCGCTGGTTATGCATAAATCTCTGCCTCGGATTCCCAGAAGAGCCCCCCCCTGTGCCCTACCAAAGAGAAGGCCCCTCCCCAAAAAACACAAGGCCGCCCTCCGCGCGCCACCTCCTCCTCAAGTGCGCGCCGGCCACTCTCCGAAGGCTGCACCGCGCGCCTGGTGGTGCGCGCCGCGCCGGCCCGCCTCAGTCGTCCCCGGCAGCCGGGCTCGCCAGCGGGACCCCTGGCAAGACGAAGCCAGGACGAGGATAAGATCGGGTGAGGATAGATCGAGAAGCGCTGAGATCCGGCAGCTCTGGCGGATGTGTTGGACGCCGTGGCTTCCTGAGAGCGTTCCGGAACGCTCTGGAGAGCGTTCCGAAACGCTCTGGAACGCAGTTGTGCTCGTCCTGGCCCCGCCCCGGCCTGGCCCGCAGGCTCGATGGGGACGCGGGCCGGGCAGACTCGGTCGTCCGACGGTGTGGTCTTTGCTATCAGCGGCTGCTCGTCTTCTCGACGCGGGTTGACGTCTGGCCTCGGCTCCCTCACAAAACGGCGGAGGGTGCCGAACGCGGGCCCGAAGAGCTCGGCGAGGCGAGCGCCTCACGGCATTATTGCTCATCGGCTTCGGAACCTGGGAGCCGTCTTCGGGACACGGGGCCATCAAAATTGGATCCAGGACGACACGCTGTCCCAGGGCAAGGTGTCGGGACCTTCTGCGGCCGTCGAAGGAAAAATCGCACTTTCCGATGACCGGGAACGAGACGTCCTTCGGCAACACCCCCTTCGGCCCGCCGCGTGGCCGGCCCGCGCGGGCGGACAGGGTGACCGAGCGGCGCAGATCAAGGGCGCCCCGGTGCCCTGGGGCACCTGCTCCCTGGACTCGAGGCCTCGCCCCAGCCTCCCTCCTCCTGGTCCTGATCTGCCTCCTCCCTCCTCCTCCTCCTCCTCCTTCTCCTCCTCCTCCTGCTGCTGCTGCTGCTGCTGCTGCTGCTGCTGCTGGTAGCACGAGGTCCTCACGAGCGCTGCCAGCGGTCCCCGCCTGCGTGTGCCGAATGGCACAGCAGGCGGGGACCATTCCGAAAATGGGCTGATCGCCCTGGGGCCGGCAAGGGACGAGGGTGGGAGAGACGGACGATGGGCACGGAAGAAGAGGGCGAAGGGAGCACGAGAGGGGAGGAAAAGAAGAGAGAGACCTGCGGGACGGGACGGCGGTGGCCGGTGCCGCTCTGGCGGCGCACTCCTACGCCTCCACCAACCACTCACATGCTACTCCCCACCCTCCTCCTCCTCCTCAGGCCCCTCAGGGCCGTCGCCAGGCCGCTGCTCGTGCGGTCCAGGGTGTTCAGGCCCTCGTGGGCGAACGTACCTGTGAGCACGACGCGGCCCAGCCCAGTATATGCTGGGCGCCGCAGTTGTGCTCGTCGGCGTCTCCCCGATGGTGCTGGGCACAAGGGTACTGCTGGGCATGCCGCGCAGTCCCTGTGCCGCCCTGAGGCCCGTCACCGCGTGCGCGGCTTCGTCCTCGCCTCGAGGGGCCGTAAGCCGCGCGGCCCGAGTGCGAGGGCAGGTGAGGGAGTTGCTGGGTTCGGTTGCTGGCTGTCGCCCAGGCCATTCGCCTCGTGATAGTGTTGGTACCGGCCTTGGTGGCAGTGCTGCTGGTTGCAGTCGTGGCGCTGCTGCCCGTCGTAGTCGCGGTGCACGTGGTGCTGCCGCTGGTTGCTGGAGCGCCGTCATGGTGCTCCTGTCCCCCGCCTCTGATGTTGCTGCTCGCCCGTCGGTGTGGACCCTCGGGAGCAAGCAATCGTGCCAGGCTCGGGAGCCATGCTGGCGTCGATGCTGGAGTCGTTACTGGTGTTTGTGATGAGGTAGTTGACGTATATGCCAGCCCTGGTGCTGGTGCCGATGCCGATGACGATGCGGTCGTCTCTGCTGGCGTCGTTGTAGGCGGCGGTGTTAGCGTTGCGGCTGGTGGCTGTGCTAGTGCCAGTGCTGTTGTCGATGCAGGGTTCGCGGATAGTGTCGCTGCTGACGTCGGGGTGGGCGATGAGGCTGGTGATTGTGCTGGTGCGTGAGAAAATGCCGATGAGGGAGTCGCTGCTATCGTCACTGCAAACGTCGGTGTTGGGGGCGACTTTAGTGGCTGTGCTGATGCTGGTGCTGCTGTCGATGGATGTGTCAATGCTGGCTTCACTGGAGGCGTCGGCGGTGACGTCGAGACTGTCGGCTGTGCTGGTGCTGGTGCTGTTGTCGTGGCGGGCGTCGTCGTTGTCGTCGCTGCGGACGTGGGTGTCGACGTCGGGGATGGTGGCTGTGCTGCTACTGGTTCTTCTGTCAATTCAGGCATCCTTGCTACTGTCGCTGCAGGCGTCGGCGTTGGCGTCGAGACTAGTAAATGTGCTGGTGCTGGTGCTGATGATGATGCGAACGTCGCTGCAGGCGAGTCTGCTGGAGTCGGTGGTGACTTAGACGCTGGTGACTCTGCTGGCGCAGGTGGTCGTGTCGATGCTGGCGTCAGTGCTGGCGTCGTTGCAAGCGTCGACCTTGGCGTCGTGGCTGTTGGCTGCACCAGTGCCGGCGCTACTTTTGACGCTGGCGTCGTTGCTATCGTCACTGCGGGCATCGTTGTTGGCATCGGGGCTGGTGGCTGTGCCAGTGTCGCTGCTGCTGTTGTTGCAGGCGTCGCTGAGGGCGTCGCTGAACGTGTAGGTGGTCGTCGAGGCAGATGGTTGTGCTGATGCCAGTGGCATCGATGTGGGCGTCGCCGCTTGTGTCGCTACAGGTGTCGATGATGTTGGTGGTGCCGTTGGGTGCATTGGTGTTGGTGCCGGCGTCGGTGCAGGCGTCCACGTTTGCGTCGCAGCAGTCGCCGATGCTGGCGCCGATGCCGTCGCTGCGCCTCCTCTGCACTCCACTCCCACGGCTTCAGCCATCCGCCCGTCGGCGGTGCCCGAGCGCGGATCGCCCCCGGAACGGGACTCGACCAACCGCTCGTCAGCGGCCAATCTGGGGGGTTCGGCGCAGCGGCCAGCAGCGTGGCCTCCACTGCACGCCACCCGCGTGGCTTCTGCCACCTGCCCGTCAGCGGCACTCAGGCGCGGAGGCCCGCCAGGCGGGGGCTCGCTCGCCCACGCGTCCGCGGCCAGCCTGGGGGATTCGGCCTTGATCGCTGGTGTTGGCACCGTTGCTGGTGGCTGTGCTCGTGCTGGTGCTGACGTCGATGGATGGGTCGTTGTTGGGGTGGCTGCCTGTGTCGAGGTGGGTTCGGTGCTACTGTCGAGGCAGGATTCACTGCTGGCGTCGCTGATGGCTCCGTTGCAGGCGTCAGTGTCGGCGCCATGGATGGTTGCTGTGGTGTTGCCGTTGCTGTCGTCGGTGCTGTCTCCGCCGCTGGGGTCGGTAGTGGTGTCGATGCTGGCCTGGGTGCGGGTTCTCGTGCCAGAGTCGAGAGGT